>CM067515.1:17184248-17219248 GCA_034509495.1 Acestrorhynchus altus
GAGCTGCTGTTTTTCTGCCTGCATTGACTGATCAGTCTCTACTCTATCATTGATAGATCAGTCTTCATTACACTCTTCTAAAGGCTACTGCCTCTGGATAATTGGATTAATGATCTGTTATCTGGACTGATTAGAAAGAGTCTCTGAGTGGCCATTAGAGGACAGTGGCTACCTTGTTGATCACCAATTGATCACTTAATGTCTTCATTTAGAGAATTAACACTTATAATTACACTGATCCAACAGAACCACTGAAAGGGACAGAGGGAGTAGAGTGGAGCAGTGGGGTTGTGGATAGACGGAAAAACAGGTACAGACAGGCAGACAGACAGACAGACAGACAGACAGACAGACAGACAGAGAGAAAATTGGACTATTGAACTTTATTAGCTCTACTGTTAATGGTGTGCTGTATGAGGAACGTTGGACCAGGTAGGTGAAACTGTGCACACGGTTACAGTGGATCTCGCCAGCCTTGCAGCTTCAGATACAGAAATATGCTGATCATCTGCATTTTGCACAGGAAAAGAAGAATTTCATTACAGAAGCCCAGGAGACAGGATCACTATAAATCACTCAGAAGCATGAACACAAACTGAATTTACATGTGTTCTAGATAAAAAAAAGAACTGGAGAAAGGGCATGCAGAGCTATGAGATACAGGAGCACTGCTGATTTTCAGGTGCAAAATGTGGAGAAAAATAAACTGAAAAGATAATGTTGAATTTCTTGTGCATAAATTTGACCAATGAATGATTCAATTTCAATAATTCTATCCACCTTATTTTGCCACGCCCACTTTGACAGTTTTTTTCTTCCCATACACACAGTGAAACACACACATACGCACTAGGGGCAGTGGGCACACATGCCCGGAGTGGTGATCAGCCTTATCCATGGTGACAGCGAGCAGTTGGGGAGTTAAGTGCCACTTCAGTCATGACCTACATGATTCGGGGAATCAAAGTGGGAACCTTCCAGTCACGAGGCTGGTTTCCTAATCACCAGGCCCTGAAGATCTTAGATAAATGTCTTATTTGAAAGCCTCACCTGAAGTGTCTGCTCCACTAACAACTTCATAACCAAGACATTTTTCCCTCCACAAAATGAAGTGAGTCCATTATGAAGTGCCACTGAAGTGGTCACGTTGGGTACTTGTTAGGCCATCATCTAACTGAGCACATTATACTGCTCATTCTGTAGGTTTATTATTGCTGTGGTTGTAATTTATATAAATGGTTCCGCTGTTGTACCGGACGTTCTACACAAACAAAGATGGCCAGTCCACTGCTATTATGGAAAATAAGATGGAGAATATAAACGGTGGATGAATGAGAATATATAGGCATGTATGAGGATCTGTGAGGGTCAGTGTTTACAGAAATCTTGGACAATATGTTCGGTATGACGCTCAGTACAGCAGCGGCCTCCTATTTCCAACAGCAGAAGAGAAAGATGTATAAATACAAGCTTTTATCCAGTGAACTTTCCTTGAACTGGTCACGAGACACACACTGACCCTCAGTTACCATCTTAGAAGCTGCTGTACGTCTTCACTGACACTCCCCAACTCCCCACTCTGAAGTTCTCAGCTCAGCTGCTCCCTCCAGCACATCACAGGAATCTCTTTCTCTTTTCTCTCTTCCACTCCCTCCTTTATTTCGCTTTCCCCATCACCATCTCTCTCTCACTCTCTCTATTTGTCTCTTTCCTTCACACTTTGTCTCTTTTTACCTCTCTCCCTCCTATTTCCTATTACCCCTCTATTTCTGTATCTTCTTTCCCTCACTCACTCTCCTTTTCCCTCTCACTTTACCTCACTCTTTTTTCTTTCTCTTTCCACTTCTCATCTCTTTTGACTCTTTAGATTACTGCATTTCTCTCTCGTTCTCTTCTCTTCATTTCTCTCCTCTTCACTTCTCTCTTCTCCCCTGATTTTCACTTCTCTTTTCTCATCTCCTCTGACTTTCTTTTGTCTCTTCTCCTCTTCACTTCTCTTCTCTCCTCTTCATTTCTGTCCTCTTCAATTCTTTTTTCTTTTCTTCTAATTACTTCACTTATTGTTCCTTCTTTTCTCTTCTCTTCACTTCTTTCTCTTCTCTGCACTTCACCTCTCTTCTTTTCACTTCTATTCTCTCCCCTCCCCTCCTCTTGTCTTCTCTTCACTTCTCTTCCCTCATCTCCTCTGATCTTCTTTTTTTCTCACCATTTCTCTTCACTTCTATCCTCTTCTCTCTCCTCCTCGTCTCTTCACTTATTTTCTCTTCACATATCTCCGCTCCCCTCCTCTTTTCTCCTCTTCACTTCTTGTCACTCATCTCCTCTGATCTTCTTTCCTGTTCTCCTCACTTATTGTTTCTTTTCTTTTCTTTTCCTTTTCTTTTCTTTTTTCTTCTCTCCTCTTCTCTTCTCTTATTTTCTCTTGTCCACATTTCACTTATCTTCTTTTCTCTTAATTTCTCATATCCTCGCTTCTCTGCTCTACATACTCTGCATCTGTCTATCTCTCACTACATCCTCTCTCTTTTCCTCTCACTTTCTTTATTCTTTTCATCTCTCTCTCTATCTCTTTCTATTCTTTATTTAACTTTTCCTAGGTCTCTCTGACATAATGATTGCCTCTAGTCTCTCTTTCTCATTTCCAATCACTCTCCTTTGCTTACACTCTTCTCCTCTCTCTCTGTATTTTCATCTCTCTTTTATTTTCCACTCTCTCATGATCTCTCTCTTCATCTTTCCCCTCTCTCTGCCCACCTCTCTCTGTTTTCCTCTTATTATTCCCTCTAATCAGTGATCCTGTTGTGTGACCAGTATTAGAGCTGTGATATAATGTATTGATCTGAAGGCTTTGATTCAACTTCATTGATTTTAAAATCATTATGAATTAAATATGATTCTTATAGTAATATTAAAATGTGAACTGAATCATGAGGCAGTGCACTTTATTAATGGTTGTTAATGATGCAGCTGATCAATATTACCTTATTAAACTGTAATTGCAGTCAATACAGAATATCATACAGCATTTCACTTTCATATCTCACTTGCACATTAATTATTGATAAAGCCATTCAACTAGAGCTTTATATTATGATGGGAACAGTTATCTGAAGGAGCATCCAACAATAAGGGAAGAACGAGCTGCTTTTATACACAAATAGAAATGCAAATATGTTTTGGAACAACAGAGACGTATTCTAACTAGACAGTTCATCTAACTGTACTAGTTTGTGAGAGAAGTTTACAGATTTATTTTCCAGTCAACTGAAAAAACAGTCCCTTAACAACCCAGCCAGGGAGACAGAGACAGAGCTGCCAACTTTAAGTGGCATCCCTCAGGGTCATCAACACATCCGTTCAAATATAAATGAAGAGAGAATCCCTCTTTCTGGCTTAAATTCACACATGCCAGTGTTTCAGTGCTGATCTATTATTAACTCTGAGTACAGAGAGAGACAGAAAGAGAGAGAGAGAGAGAGAGAGAGAGAGAGAGAGAGAGAGAGAGAGAGAGAGAGCATTCCTGATTAATTTGCATTACAGGAACTCCTCATCAGCATCACAAGGTAATGAAGCAGATCAGCTCCACCATGAGATGAAAGACACGAGAGCGTGCACATGAGAAAGAGCGGGAGAGAGAAAGAATCAGAGCTGGACTGATTTCAAACATGCAGCAGCTCACCCTCTACAGTGGGAAAATAACAGCATGGATCACAGAACGTAATAATAATAAGAAAAGGAAGAGGGGTGGTTGATATGGCATAGTCTTAGTATGGACATTAGAGTATGTAGAGAGTGACAGAATAAGGAAAGGGTGTTTTTTTATTTTACCCCAATTTGGAGATGCCAATTACCCAACTGCAGTAGGACTCTCCCCAGTTACGATACTCCCAAAACTAGGAGGGTGAAATCAAGAACATGCATCCTCCAATGCATGTAAAGCCAGGCACCACCTCTTTTCAAACTGCTGCCGTTGCATCATTGCTGGACAGCCAAGGACAACGCTGGGTTCCCAGTTTTTATACAACTAACAGATACCTGACCAATTTTGCTCTCTCAGACTCTGGCAGCTGATTTTTGTGACATTTAGCAGACGCTCTTATCCAAAGCGACTTACAAGGTTTCTCACATTACAGTGGTGTCCAGAGTATTGTCCTGAGTCTTGCCCAAGGATTCTTATTGGTGTGGCACAACATAGTTGCCCAGACTGGGAATCAAACCCCTGTCTCTCACATGGTGTGGTAGCTCATTGGCGGTGTTATTTATCGTGGTGTTATTTATTGAGCTGATGGTAAGCAGCATGGCCTGGGATTCAAACCTGTAAACCTTTAATCATAGTGCTAGTGCATCAGACCACTGAGCCATTTGGAGCCTGGAAAGAGTTTGGTTTAAATGGTATAGTGAGAGGTTGTAGCATGTACAATGTGCTAGAGAGAGACAGAATATAAAAGAGTGGGTGCTACATATAGCACCAATGTGAAGGTTTGAGAATGTAGGGGGCAGTAGAGATAGCATAGTGAAGGGGGTTGTTGGTATGGTCTTAGTGTAGAGACAATAGGAATGGGGTGTTTTATATGGCATAGTGTAATATGCACATTATGTGGAGAGCAATAGAGAGAGACTGAACAGAAAAAGTGTGATGGTTCATATAGTAAAGTGCTATATTGATGTTGGAGTATCTAGAGAGTAAGAGAGAGATCAAACAGAGATACCTGGTGGTTTATAAGGTATAGTGTAGCATGTAGGTACACTGAGAATATACTGTAGTATATGTGATGTGCATGTAGTCCAATGTGTGTAAGTGTGTGTATAGATAAATGGTATAGAGTTAACATGAAGTTTGGAGTACATACAGAGTTGTACAGAGAGAGAACAGAAAGCAGGGTGGTTTATATGCTATATTCTTATTATGTAGTGTACTGTAAAATGTATGTAGGTGTGTGTATAAAGAGACAGATTTGTATAGAAAAGTGTATATGTGGGAACTTGTAGAATGTATAAGTGTGTGTGAGAGCGAGAGAGAGAGAGAGAGAGAGAGAGAGAGAGAGAGAGAGAGAGAGAGAGAGAATGTGAGGAATGTTTTGGTTGGATCTGAGGCTGAGACTGAGAGCAGAAAGAACAGAAGAGCAGAAAGAGCAGAAGCCCAGAGACAGTTCTGCAGCCAAATGGGCCCCACTGACCCATTATGCTCCAAACACGCCTCCACTACAGCCCCCAGCCAGAAACACCCCACCCACCAACCACAACCTGGGCTCTCCAGCCTGTCCTCACACAGTTGAGTGAGATCTCCAGTAGCACAGACTTTACTTATTATGAAGCTATTTAACAAAGAGGATAAAACACGCATACACTGACTGACAATGTGCTGTTCCAACAATTATTCCAGCAGAACAACGCTGCCCTCTCGAGAGCTTGCCTTGAAGACACAGATACTATGCAATGGGCAGTCACATCACCAGACCTATCCAATTGAAAATGCGCTATAAACACTGCATCCCTGCTGCACAATCTGCAGGACCTGAGTGAGAATGAATGGTATGGATTATCACAGGACACTCTGCAAACAGTTACTCCACCCACATGCTTCACTTCACTAGTGGGGTATATACTCCTGATTGGGTAGCTGTGGCCTGGTGGTTAGGGAACCTGCCTTGTGACTGGAAGGTTGCTGGTTCCAGTCCTTGAACTGGCAGGGCATGACTTAAGTACCCTTGAACCACTCACTGGTGTGTGTGGAGGGGGAAATGAAAAGGAACTCTGATGTGGTGTTAAATGTTTTCCTATTTTGAAAGTGTTGATTTAACTCTGAAGAGTGTGGAGCCCTGAAAAAGCGTTGAAATCAACTCTGTGGGAGTTAATTCAACACTGGACTATCTCAATTTCTTAACATGCCACTTATCGCTTTCTCTTTTTGTCAGTCTCTTTTTCAAATTTCACTCTCCCACTGCCTCTCATTCTTTCGGTTAAATTCAATTCAGGCTAACTTTACTGGCATTACTCAACTCATCAATCTCTCTCTCTCTCTCTCTCTCTCTCTCTCTCTCTCTCTCTCTCTGTATGTCAGTCAGTAGTTCTGACATCCTGACTCTTGTCTCAGTGTGAGTTTAAAGCAGTCTAATGTTTCTCTGTCTGAGTCAGGTCAGGTGGGCGAGTGAGGAAGTGTGTGTGGGGGGGCTTTGACGGAGTGAGAGAACACCTGTTTATCATCTGCTGTCGCACAGGAGACACATCACTGAAACACACACTCCCACATGCCTCACACACTGACAGACTTGATGGAAAGAAAGAGAGAGAAAGATTAAGAGAGTAACAGGAGAGCACAATAAGAACAAAAGACAAAAAGAGAGATGTCAGAGGAGTGGAGAGAGAGAGAGAGAGAGAGAGAGAGAGAGAGAGAGAGAGAGAGTAAGAACTAGTCAGAAAGAGAAGAATGGTTGTGAAACAGGGAAAGAAATCAAGAGAAAGAACAAAAGTGAACAAAAAGAGAGGATATACATTAGGTGGACAAAAGTATTGGGACACCTGCTCAGCCGTTTTTTTTCCTAAAATCAAGACTTTGTTGTGTGCATGTTTGTCATGGTGTCTATAAAAAACTAAAAATTTAGTTCACATATTTGCTGTTCACTTTAAGTTCTGGAGGAAGATTGAATTTAATTTTTTATGTGTCATAAGCCATGTTACCGTTGGCTCTACAGAACCACCAGTTGGATCATCTCAGATAAATAAAGGTTCTCTAGCAGAACAACTCCAGCTCCTGTGGTGACCTTACAGCACATCAGACCATTACAGTTTGTAAACTGTAATGAACAAAAGCCCAGTGATTTGATAGTAGCGGTGTACATAGTATGAGCCCCACCCACTTTACTCTAAAGCACTGAAAGGAGATGCTCTGTTGACATCCCTTCAAAATCTCTCCAATGCATTTGGTGTTTTTAAACCACATTGTAAAGCTGTCAGGTTTTTAGTAGAGTGCACAGTAAGGTCCACCAACCATCAGCAACAGATGGCCAATCATGATCAAGGATCCTTCTCTCATTTAACCAACGTAGCTGGATGTGCCTGCCGTTTTAAAGTCACAATTGATCATCTTGGTCTTTCAAGTTCTTGTAAATTGAAGTCTCGTGTATACCTACTTGTCATTCGTGTGCATTAGTCCACCCCATATGAAGAGACATGTTTATAAAAGATCATGTGAACAACCCCATACCTCCTTAATGTCTTTAAAAAAATCAGTGATTCCATCTTCTTGATTCCTTATCCATTTTTGAGTACAGTCAACAGATAATACCACAGTTGAGAGACCACAGTTGCTTTAATGCATTAAATTTTGTTCCAAATCCCTTATTTGGAGCTTTTCCAAAAAAAGAAAGTTCTTTGGAACTTAAAGTGGAACAAAGTTCACTAACAGATACTGTGAGTTCTACTGTGGAGCTCCACATGGGAGTTTCTGCTACTGGTTGGTCGTTGATAGCTACTTTACTTCTACTAGACCCTAATTTCCCTGCAGTTTGACCTGAGCAGGTTGGCAAGTTCCCTCCATATCAGGTTCTGCTTGCTTTAGACTGATTTAGACCTGCTATCAGCCTCTAATGTAACTGTAACCACAATGACTTTGCAGACAGTCTGGCACCAAAGAACACTTCTTAGAGGACATAAGGAGTAGCTGGAAGGCTAACCATAGTGTTGAGGTCAGTTTATCCTTGGACGTTTTTAGAGTTTGTTTAGGATGTGGTGGTTTAGACCAGTGGTCATCAACTGGCCTCCCGGAAATCTACCTTCTTGCAAGTCTGTGCCACTCCTACTGCTAACAATGTTTTGTTCAGAGCAAATGTTTAGTCTACATGATAAACAGACAGTGATCATTTTTGCCCATCTTTGGTCTGAAAAACTGTATAATGGAAAGAAAAAATTCAAACACTAAATAGTTGCGCCAATAAGGAATCAATTGACGGGAAAGCATGACAAGAAAAGTGTTGTGGCAGACTGTAATTAAGTCATTCAGAATGACAGTGGTTCATCTGCAGTGACAAATCCTGCATTTGTCTTGGTGGAGACAACCAAATCTGAGTGGAGGCATCATGGTCAACACCAAGATCAACGTTTTGTTGTCACAAGTCACACATCCAGATGGTCTGGTGTCATGGTGTGGGGTGTAATTTCAGACTATGCCATGGCCAGTCACATCACCAGACCTATCCCCTATTGAAAATGTGTGGGATTCTCTTAAATGCACTATCAACACTCCTCTCCTACAGCAAAATCTGCAGGAACTGAAAGAACTCAATGCCAAGACATCTGGCATGTTGCATTATACCTGATGTCATGCTGCATGACACTACTTCTGTATGTGTATTTCAATAAATATTCATTTCATAAGCCCTCTAATATATTATTGGCTCCTCTAAGAGGGGCAATTCCTGTCTATTTTCTTTATGCTGCTTACACAGTTCCAAACCTAGTGAGCATGCCCCATAGTCATTAGAAATTCAGTTCCATTGCATCTGTAACTCCACTTTAATTGATAATGAAATTGGAATTGCCCCTCTATTACGTAGCAGTGTGTGTTGACCTTTTGTAATGTTAACAGTCTTACTCAGAGGAAGCAGAGAAGCTTCTGACTGGAAGCACTTTTCCCTAAAGTGCATTTTTCAAATGTGCTGAGTGGGCAAGAAACCTGCTGATACTGGGGGAGGATATACTCTTTAATATTTATCCACAAATATCCTACAATGTTTAGGTCATGAGACAGTAAAAACAGTTCCAAAAGGTTCAGTTTGCACCTCTGCAATCCATGGTATCCACGGTGGTTTCAAGGTGACACTATATATAATTGTCAAAAGTATTGGGACACATGCTCATTCAGTGTTTCTTCTGAAATCAAGGGTATTAAGAAGACTTTATCCTGCTTTTGTTGGAGTAAATGTCTCTACTTGTTCTACTCCATAGAGTCTTATTCTAATGAATAACAGGTGTCCTAAAATTTGCATTTTCAAAATCTGTTGATTTTGAGCAAGTTGCACTTATGTGCAGTCTTGTTGTGTGCTTCAAGTTGATACACATTTAATATTGTTTTTCATTATTCCAGCCAGTATAATTATCTCCAGTCTAATGTTCATACCTTCTTTAAATACATTATTTAATGGAATCAGTGTAACTAAATGCTGTATCAAGTTCAGCCAGAGTGAGAGAGAGCAGTGTCTGGTTTGTATTAGCTGTATCAATGACTTGTGTAGAGCTCTATGTTTGCATTATAGTGACTGCAGTATCAATAAAATAGAGCCAGAATCTTAATTTGTCTCAACATCTAAATTATCCAAAGAATTCAACTAGCACACAAATAGCTACAGCTTTAAGACCTTTTGCTGTTTTTTGGTCAAAACCATAACAGCAGGTATAAATGGTGAGGACCAGCAGAGGTGGTCTCGGTTCGGGCCAAACTGAATCATGATTTGTTCGGTCTGCAGAATGGACAGAAGTATTGGAACACCTGCTCATTCATTTGAAGATATCCAAAAAACAGGGTATTAAAAAACAATTTATCCTACTTTATTAGAGTGTCTCTACTGTTCAGGGAAGATTCTGGAGCATAGTGGATGGAGCAACATCAAAAGACTTTATACGCTTTATATACCTCATGCCTAGTAATATGTCTGCATGGTGCTTTTGTGGTGGCATGCTGTCAACAGATTCATATTTATCTGCTCCAGAAAGTCCTATTGTATTGGCAGCACTTCTCTACAGGGACTAGACAAGCTGCTCTAATACTGCGGTGTTTAAACACCAGCTTCATCCAACTGAATAACAATCAACTAAAATTACAGATATGCAGTTTCTTCTCTGAACAAACATTAGGCAGTTTGAATGGCACTGTCTGGCTCAGCTTCTAATGCGCTAGCACTACGATTCAAGGGTTGCAGGTGTGAATCCTGGGTCACGCTGCTTGCTTGGCAGCCGGAGTCTGAGACTCTGAGATGCTCTCTCTGGGTTGGTAGATGGCCATTGTATCAGAGTTATCAGAGAATCTTCCCTCAGAGTATGTTGGCTGCCAAGCAATGACACAGTGGAGAAAGAAGTGGGGCCTATATGTATTATAGAAGGCATGAGCTTGTCTTCACTCTCAGGTGCATTGTATGTATGTCACATTTTTGTGATGGGCCTGGGTGTAACAATACCTCTTTCTTCATGGCAGACTAGCATTCAATTTTCTCTCTCTTCTCAAAGCCTACCACTATACTATAAGAGTTCTTGGGTAAGACTCATAACTAACTTCTAATAACTTCCCAACTCTTCTCCTGCCTGAGAACAGCATCAGAAAAATGATGTAAATGTAAACATCCAGACTCAATGTTCATTATTTCGGAAGACTATTCTCCTCATTCTTACAATTGAACAGTTTTTGAGTGCTGCTGGTTTAATCCTGGTTCTCAATTACTGGGGGGAGAGGGGAAGGGGGTCAATGTACATGTGTCCCAAATTTTATTGTGCCCTGAAATGACTCACAAAAGTCTGGATTGTGCACTTTAATCCTGTCAGATTGGTTTAATTTGAAATGTTAAGCTGTGGACCAGAGGGGCATTCGAATGAAAAATCTGCCCAGCTGGCTCATGACTGACACTGAAATACCGTTGTAATGTCAGTTGCTGCTTCAAAATTAATAAATGTTGAAATAATGTTTAATGTTAAATGGTTGTGTAAAGGTTAAACACATGTAAACCAAACTATGAGTTATAAAACTGATAAAGAGGAAATTAAATCTGGTTGCATGAGGCAGTGGTGGGTGTCACAGGTAACAGACATACATGCTGGTCTTCAGTGTTGGGAGCACTGTCTGTAATAGGGGAATTCATTCATTCATTCATTCATTTTCCAAACCGCTTATTCCTGAATAGGGTCACGGGTGAGCCGGTGCCCAGCCGGCAACTCTGAGCGCAAGGGCGGGAAACAACCCTAGACAGGGCGCTAATCCATCGTAGGGCACACACATGCACACACACATCCACACACTAAGGGCCACTTTAGAGTCACCAATTCACCTATCATGCATGTCTTTGGACTGTGGGGGAAACCAGAGTACCCGGAGGAAACCCACGCGAACACGGGGAGAACATGCAAACTCCACACAGAAACTTCCCAGGTCACCCCACCCGGGGATCGAACCCAGGTCCTTCTTGCTGTGAGGCAACAGCGCTATCCACTGCGCCACCGTGCCGCCTAATAGGGGAATGATTAAATTTAAAAAAAATGATTCAACAATGACCATGACATTGATTCAACGGTGAACAGTGAATGGTGCCTTTGTCCTGAACATAAAGGAGTACACTGTGGGTATTGAGGACGGGATGTAGGTATCTCCTGCAAAGACCTTTAGTGTGCTCACTAAACTGCAATTAGAATCTAACCTGATCATAACCTTGGTCTGAACAGTCAAGTGTGAAAACGTTGTGAAAAAATGTTTTGACCTCTGAGTTGGTAAGGCCGCTGCTGCAGACTGAACCGTACATCACAGCCGAGACAGGCCAGTGGATGGTTAAACAACCCAGCATCATAAAACCAAGGGAACTGAGAGTTATTCTGTCTGTCATGCACGCCCATTTTAAAAGCACGTCGGTGGGGGGTTGTAATCCACTGCAGAATCATAAATAATAGAAAGTTTGTGCTAATGGCTTTGAGGATTTGCACATGGGGTCCTCTCTGGGTGATTATCCCACAGAAATGATCACAAAAACCCTCCCTCAATGGCAATGCATTATCTTACACTAATACACACTGACCGCAGAAGGGCCACCTTAACCCCTTACAGCTCTGGATTTATTACTGTTGTATATTATGTACACCTTTCACATAACGTATTACATCATTAGTTATGTAACAGGAAAGACATAAGTGAATGTTTCTATTCTGTCAAAAAGTCATTTTTTGGAGAGACTTAACCTTTGAAGAGTGCACTGAGTGTACTGACTAAGTCTGCACCTCCAGCTACTGATTAGATACTTGGAATTATAGGCAAACTGAATACTGAATATTGGTGTAATATTGTGAAATAATGACACCAACAGCACACTCCAACTGTCCATTCCGTCCATTCTCCAACAAGCACAATAACCTGTCTAAATATTTGTGGACACTCCTTTAAATGAAAGCATTCTAGTTTAAGTTCCACCCATTGCTGATACAGATGTGCAAATGCCCAAGTAGAAGTACTGCCCATATAATAGGGTTTTCTGGAGCACCTGTTGGCACCATGCCTAATGCCAGACTTGGGCTAGAGGAATGTAACACCCTCCAGCAGTGCATCACTTATCTGAAATGATGGTGTTCCATCTAATGCTTTTGGCATATGCTGTGGAGTTGGGGATGAGGTGGGATGGTCATCATCCAACATCCTGTCCTCACTAATGCTCTTGTTGCTGAATAAAACAATATCAAACAGCAATGCTCCAAAAATTAACAGAAAGCCTTCCCTGGACAATAGACAGTTACTCCAACAAGCAGGATAAGTTTTATTTAATACCCTTAATTTGACAGAAACAATGAATGAGCAGGTGTCCCAATACTTTTGTCCATATAGTGTAGGTTTGTGGGGGTCCATACGTGTTCTCTAGCTGCAGAGTATGTCCAGGCGAGATGTTTTTCTGAGTAATCTGACAAACATGGGCTCAGAATCTTCTGAATGGCCTTCGGATACAGGGGCTTTTAACTATGGAAAACAGACGAGTGTATGTTTCCATGTTTGTGTGAGTGTGTGTGGGCGGTGGTTGAAGCTGCCATGGTAAGCAGTTCCCAAGCTCAGAGAGAGAGATAAAGAGAGAGAGAGAGAGAGAGAGAGAGGACGGCTTACTTCAGGGAACCAAAAAGAACAGAGACACTCTGCATGTGTGTGTGTGTGTGTGTGTGTGTGTGTGTGTGTGTGTGTGTGTTTTCTCTATAGAAACACATGAGGCATTCACACCCAAATCGTGCCCTAATTAAATTCTTCCCCTATTTTTTTCTCTCCCTCATTCTCATAGCTGCACTCATTTGATTGAAATGTTGCTCTCAGACAGACTGAATCCCACAACATCTTTACTGCAAGTTCACGACAATGTTCAACATAACTTTGGTCTTATGTTGTTATGCAATGAATCAGCCATGTGGTCACATGATCACCAGATCCAGCAGGTGGTAAAAAACCTGATAAAACACCTGATTTCGAGATAAGGTTCATTAAGCCTTCAAATGGTCTACATTCACTTTATTATTAAATAACACTGGCTCTTCTATGATCCCACAAATAACAGATGGAGAGAACATTTTTATTAAGTTCCACTACAGGATCGAACAGTTCTGAGCATGGCGGGTTCCCTGGTTCTGATGGCTTTTCCCCACAGACACAGTTAATCCATCAGAACTTTGATTTAGATATGGGAAGCTGCATTAGTTCGCTGAGTGTTTCAAACAAACCTGTTTAAATGGATTCCAGTGTTATATGACATAATTTCTGATTAGTGCATTCAGATTAGACATTAGCTACATTTGCCTTGTACCTACCGATACTGTAAATGTAAACAACTCTTTAGAGTAATTTAGATAGAAGACAGGGATGTGCAATGTCAGATCAACTCTACTCCTTTGCTATAGCTATAGCAATAACTGCTACCGTATATTGCTGTTTCAGTCTATGCAGATAATGTGGCATTTTTGTGCATGATGGACTGGATGTACAAGGGATGGAGGAGTGTCTACAGATGTACAGTCCTGCATCTCCTGCCACAGTGAACTGGGGCAAGAGTGGAACCTTACTCTGTGGATCCTTGAAGAATACCCAGCCACCATTGCTGCCTGATGGATTGCAGTGGAGCAAATCCGGACTAAAGGTGCTGGGTGTTGGCTGTTGGTTCTGCAGGGACAGTATGGACAATTGGGGTGGCGTCCTGTCTTTGTCAATAAAAGACTGGTGCAATGGAAATGGCTGCTGCCTCGACTGTCTTACAAAGGAAGAGTGCAGATTAACCTTGTTGCATCCACCCCGTGGCACAGGCTGGCTGTCCTGAATGCACCTGCTGGCTTGTTGGCAGCGATACAGAGAAAACTGGATACTGGAAGGAGATTTCCTCTGGTCAGGCCAGAACTGGCTGAAGACTGTTCTATACTTGCCCTCACATGAGGGTGGGCAGGGTCTTATTGACCTTGAGAGCAGGGTGGCTGTCTTTAGACTAAACGCAGTGCAAAGGCTGCTCTACCATCCAGAGTTGCCCTGCAGAGAATCTGCTCCCAAAATCTGGAAACATGGGATTCGACAGACATTTCTTCCTCTTGAACACTGCTGAACTAGACCTCTCAGGCTTGAAGAGTTTCTACATTTCCATGTTTAAAGCATGGGACCTGCTGCAGAATGCACGAGAGGGGGGTTTAAAGCTGATGCCATGGGCATGGGAAGAATCAATCTACTTCAACCCACTGATCAGGAGGATCCTGAATGCTAGGCCACCTACAAGGGTCAAATGGCACTGGTTGGAAAGGAGTGCAGCTACTGACCCAGCAGACGCAAATCTACACAAACAGCCAGCTTTTCCCCAGCCAGTGCGAGAGCTCCTGATCTCACCATGAAGAGATGCTGATCTACCGTTCCCCTCGCTGTGTGTGGGTGCTTTGCATCGAGGGTGGCAGGAAGGCAGGGGCATTACTTTCTGCTTACTTTCTCCTCTCTGAGCCTGCGGTCTTTCGAGGATACGGATGGTAAGGCATTTAGTGTCAGAGCACTGCCGGGTACAGGTGGAGGGTGCTGTCTTCTTGGGAACTGTCTGTTCACAAGAAGACAGGGGACCTACAGTGGTGGTTTATACATGGAGCCATTGTCACCAATAAGCACACTGTCCACTTTGTCCAGGAGGTGGACACGGGATGCCCTTTTTGCTCACCACTTGAGACTGCTCAGCATTTGTTTATTGAGTGTACATGGTCAAATGTGCTCTTTGAACTTTGAAACAGACTGTGTTTTACCTTCAGACTGACTTTTACTTTTGGACTGTTTATACTGAGGCCAAAGTACATGTCTGCACAGAGGTCTACAAGTAGTCTGATACATTTTGTAAAAGCTTTCTAAAAAGCCTGATCAGTGCTCATATTAAAGTGATTAATATTAATAATAAAATGATTTTGCCTATTTAAATTCACTGACTGATTTTATGCACGGTGCTTGGTCGAGGAAGGGGAACTTGTAGTGTCTTTTTGTGCAACAAGACCTTTTAATATGATGTTTGGGTGGAGTAGGGGTTTGACGCACTGGGGTATGTTCCGTTTTCATTTTTACTGTTAAATAAAGTAATGTAAAAGTCTCTCTCTCTCTCTCTGTCTCTCTCTCTCTCTCTCTCTCTCTCTCTCTCTCTCTCTCTCTCCCAAATTCCAAATTCATTCCATCAAATCAGCCACCTGCTCGTTCTATCTAGCTGACTACATTTCCCCCAGTGTGAGGGCTTATAAAGGAGTGTGTGTGTGTGTGTGTGTGTGTGTGTCCTGTTATTGCTTTATGGATGAATTTATGTCAGCTTTCTGTCAGTGCTCAGTTATATACACCACAGTATGAGAGAGAGACACACACATGCATGTGTGCGCGCACACACACACACACACACACACACACACACACACACACACACACACACACACACACACACACACAGCTATCTGTGTGCTGCAGGCACTCCCAGCTTGGAGCTGTGTGAGTGTGGTTTCATTCCTCTTACAGTGCTGAGAGGCATTTTAATCAAGGAAGAGTACACACACACACACACACACACCCTTCTTTCTATCTCTATCCTTCTCTCTTTTCTGTTTTTTTTATATCTCCCTCCTTTCTCCATCTCATTCTCCTTTGCCCCTTTTTTCTCCCTCCCTCTATCTCATTCTTTTCTCCTTAGCCCATCTTTTCCTTTCTCCATCTCCTTTTTCTTTCCACCATATTTCTATCTCGTTCTCTCTAGTACCTCTCTTTATTTATCCCTCTCTTACTCTTTTTTCTCCTTAGTCAAGTATTTATCTTTCTCCCTCTATTTCTCCCTCTTTTCTCCGTAGCCCCTTTTCTTCTTTCTCCATCTCTTTCTCCCTAGCCCTGCTCTTTCATTCTCCCTTTTTTTCTCTCTTTTCTCCACACTCTTTTTTTCTCTCTCTTTCACCCTCTTTCTCTTTAGCCCCTTTCTCTTCCTCCCTCTTTTCTCCCTGGCCTCTCTTTCTGTTTCTCCATCTCTCTCTCCCTTTCGTCTCTTCTTCTTTCTCTCTAGCCCTTATTTTTCTTTCTCCTTCTCTATCTTCCTTTCCCATCTTTTTCTTTCACACTCTATTTCTCTCTTTTCTCCCTTGCACCTCTATTTTTCTCCCTCTTTTCCCCTTTTCCCCTAGTCCCTTTCTTTCAATCTCCATCCTCGTTCTTCTTTGTCCTTCATTTTTCAGATTTTTCAGATTGTCCATCTCTTTATCTCTCTCATTCACATATTGGTCATATTTTAGATGCTGATAATGTTTCTGTCATTGTTTAAATACACAAAAGCAATCAACAGGTAGATAGGGGTGTGTATGTGTGTGTGTGTGTGTGTGTGTGTGTGTGTGTGTGTGTGTGTGTGTGTGTGTGTGTGTGTGTGTGTGTGTGTGTGTGTCTGTGTGTGTGTGTGGAGGGGTTATAATATATAGAATGGGTGGACACATAAGGATGGATGTTTACAGAGAAGGTTGCTAAGGAGATGAGAACCAAAAGACAGATTTAGCTTTAACAGAAAGAGAGAGAGAGAGAGAGAGAGAGAGAGAGAGAGAGAGAGAGAGAGCAAGAGAGAGAGAGAAAGAGAAATGTTCTGTACATCACTGCTGTTACAAAAGGTCATCTTAGGATGACTCAGATTTTCTGACATCTTTAACTTTAGTGTTGAAAACACAACCCTAAGGACCACACACACACACACACACACACACACACACACACACACACACACACACACACACACACACACAGTGTGAAACAGGGGGACAGATTTAGGGGTGGGATAAAGAATAAGAGAGCAAGATACAACAAACAGAGTCAAGAGTGAGAGAGAAGAAACAAAGGAAAGAGATGAGCAAGGAAAGACAGAGAAAGACAAAGTGAAAGAAGAGAAGAAAAAAGAATAAAAGAATGATGAAAAACAAGTGGGTAGAATAACAGAGAAAGAAAGAGCAAGAGTGAGAGTGAGTGTGTGTGTGTATGTGTGTGTGTGTGTGTGTGTGTGTGTGTGTGGCGGGCTGACTCTCACACTGTAAGTGCGTCACACTGCAAGAGCAGAAGCTGTGGGGTGATTATTCTGAGGGGATCCTTCTTCATTGCAGGTCAGTTTGAACTAGTTTCATCACAGATGGCCAAATCTTATAACTGTGAATTAAAGCCAGACTGCCTAATATCTGACAACTTTGAGGCCTCTTGTCTTGTGTGTGTGTTTGTGTGTATTTCTCTCTGTGGGAGCAGAAATACAGTCGAATGAGTTTCATTTGATGAATGAATAAGTGAATGGGTAAAAAAACCATCTATACAGATAGAAGTTTTGTCTCAACTGCTCATTTGTTGTTTCCTCAGTAATCAAGAGTATTAAAAAGAGTTTATCCAATTTTCGGGATGTTTTGTACTTTTCAAAGATTTTTAGAGGAGACATGCCAGACATGCCAAATACTGTTATGTTTAAAGAAACTCATAGGCTACCCAACATTTACAATGTTGATGAACCTGTTCTTAACTGAAAAAAAGCATGTTTGATGAGTTATTTTTAATGGTTGACAAGGATATTTATAATAATAAATGAAACTTGGACAGTGTGAGAGTAAAAAAACAACCACTTCCATCTCAATCTTAAGTCAGTTATGTCATTAGCCCCACCCCAAACCACTGATCAGTCAGACTTAGAATGAAGGTTTAGAATGTACATGTGGGCAGAGCAGTAAACATGCACTGGAAGGTTTCCTTGGCATTTAAATTAGGAGTTAATTCTGGTGGATACAAGTGAATTTTCTGAGCAGGAAATGCATCTTGACAGCTTTAACTGCATATACAGCCACAGTACACATGTGTTTCTTTTTAATTTGCACCCAAATTTAGATGTAGAAAGAAGTCTTATGGCTAGATATACTGAGATATACTAAATGCACTGGCTCAAGATGTATACCCATGGTGTAATGCACAGACAGTCAAAGAATTAAGTTAGATGCAGATTAGGTGTAGATAAAATTAGATTTAGGTATAGATTAAAGTTTAGTGTAAGGTATGGTTTAGGTGTACATTAAGTTTAAGTTTAGTTGTAGATTAAGCTATATTTAGCTTAAAGTTTAGTTGTATATTAAGGTGTAAAATAAATGTAGGATTATTTGTAGACTGAGGTCTAGGTTCAGGTCAGTTTAAGGTTAGATTTAGGTGTAGATTATCATTTTAGATTTTACATTTTGGGGCATTTTTTACATGGTTACAGTAATATTAGGTTTGATAAGTCAACCTTCAGTTGTGAGTTGAATCTTTTGAGTCACCACTAGTCATATTTAAAGCTATTCTACAGCTGTCTCCATTATAAACAAATGGTTTTTCAAGGATAAAGATCAGCTTGTGCTGGGAAAACTGTCATCGGAGAAGAAAATAGCATGTAAGTGACAATCATCACACACAGTTTGAATCTGAGAGACACAATCACCATTAAAAGGGAAGGAAAGTAGACTGATGTGGACAGAGATACACAGACAGTGGTGGAGAGAAAGTGAATGAAAAAGAGAAATAATGAAATTTGCAAAGTAGTGAAATGGACAGAATGAAATAAAAACAGAAAAGGAGATCAGGACAGAGGAAGAGGGACAAATGGAGACACAGAGTCTCTCTCTTTCTTTCTCTCTCTATCTCTCTTCCCTCCTCATTCTTTATCTCCTTCATTCCATCTTATTCTCTCTTCCCCACCTCTCTCTCTCTATGCTTGGCTTATCCCCCACACACACTTCTTGTTTTTGTGAGCTCAAAAACAAACATTTTATTGATGGTTTTATAATGGACCCTAATGTTGCAGCCTATACTGTGCAGATGGTTTAAGAATTTTATGCATTTGTGAATTTGCATATTGATTATAGCATTTAAATATTTGTGAAGTTGCATAATTTCCATTTTGCACACATTATATTTGTGCATTTATAAAGTGTGTATTTATCAATGTGTATTGGTGAATGTATTAGTTCTTACTTTGAATTTGAATGTTTGGGAAATTGTGTGTTTGCATATCTGTGTTTTTTGCATGTATTTGAGAATTTTTGTATTTGTTGGATTTGTTTTCTGAGAATGAGTGTGTGTGTGTGTGAAATTGAGAATTTGCACATTATTGAATTTGTGTTTGGTTGATTTTTGGATATACTAGTGAATTAGCCTATCTGTGAATTTGCATATTTATGGATTTGAAAATTTGTTTTTATTTGCATAAATATTTTAATTTGTATTTGTGAATATTTGTAAATTTGTGTATGCAAGGAGCCACTCACACCATGGCTTCCTGGCCAGAGGGAGGCCGCATAATAATTATGGTTGTCAGGTTAATTGATTACAGGTGTGTACACCTTTCAAAAAGCATCTGTATGGATTATTCCATGTGGAGCCTTGGTGTTAGCATATACCATACCTCACCAGCAAAATTATATGTATTTCCATCCAAAAAGGAGCTGTATTTCAGGAGCTGCAAAAAGCATCCATATTTACCAAGTTTGACCTCCATAGTGTCTATAATCTGGTCTGTATAAGACCAGGAGACAAATGGAAGACCACATTCAACACCCAACTGACTATTAAGAATATTTGGTCATGCCATTTGAATTGATGAATGCTCCTTTCGTCTTCCAACTTCGGATCCATGAAGTGCTTCATAAGGTCCTAGGGGTTTCATATATCTGGATAAACTTATCTTCACCAAGACCTTGAAAGAGCATGTCCAAAATGTTCAATGGGTCCTGCAGCTCCTCTTGGAGAACCACATTTTTGTAAGCTGTAAATATCCAAGTTCCACGTCTCCTCTGTTCACTTCCTTGAGTTTGTGGTTTGCAAGTGGCAGCTGGCCATGAACCCATCAAAGCTCAAGGCAGAAGCTGAGTGGCCTCTTTACATTTCACTGTGGCTTGTTCAATGCTTTCTGGACTATGCAAATTTGTATTGACGGTTTGTCAGGGGCTTTGGCTCAGTGGTTGTGCCACTGACTGCCCTCACCTGCAGAAAACAGGTCCTTTCCAATGGATTGACAGCATCATCCAATCCCAACACTCAGACATGGATGGTAAGCTGCACCCATGCACTTACTTTTCCCACTTCCGGAGACCGCAAACTACTGGCAGTCAAGATGGCCCTTGAGGAGTGGAGATACTGGTTGGAGGTGGCAAAACACCCATTCTTGGTTTGGACGAACCACAGGAACCTGGTATACATACAAGTGACCAAAGAGCTAAACCTCTGGCAAGCTTGCTGGTCCTTGTTTTTCAGTTGTTGTTCACTCTGTCCTACCCACACTGCATCTTTGTCTCCATTGTGGTATGCCCCCAGGTGCTGCAATGCTGCAATGCTTCTCTCTGGACAACCTGGTGCCACTTGGACACTGGATTTTATACAGAGACAGTTCTGGTGGCTCAATGTCTGCCAGGAGGTCAGACAATATGTCTCTGCATGTGACATTTGCACTCACAACAAAGATTACAGGTCTAAGCCTATAGGTCTTCTACTCCTTCCTGTCCCTCACTGCCCATGGTCACATCTGTCCCTGAATTTTATTACTGGCCTGCCCATGACCAGGGGCCTATCTGTGATCACGGTGGTTGTGGATATGTTTTTGAAAGCAGTTTGCTCCATGAACTGCCCAAGCTCCCTACAGCTAAACAGACTGCCAAACTCCTCCTGCAGCATGTTGTATGGTATGGTTTATCTATCAATCTGGTCTTAGAAGTCCCCAGTTCACCAGTCAATTCTGAAAGGAATTCAGTGCCTCTCTGGGGGCCTTGGTCAGTCTCTCATCTGGGTTTCACCCACAGTCCAAAGGCCAGCCAGAATACGTAAACCAGGACTTGGAGCAGTCCCTCTGTTTCTTGGCTTCTGCAGGTCCGGTCATGTGGGCAGAAACCGTCCATAACCCACTCTGGCACTCCTCATTGGCATGTCCCCCTTTGAGTGAGTTTGGTGATCAATCCCCCATGTTCCCTGACCAGGAGGCACAAACCTCCTTGACATCTGCAGACTGCATGGTGTGCCAGAGTAGGACTGCATTGCAGCATGCATGGACTGCGTTGTTGGCTCAGACGACCTCGAGCAAGGGTGCTGTGAATCAGAAAAGGAGGTTGGGGCCTTATCAGTTGCAGCTTCCTCCAGCTTTGAGGGTGCACCCCACCTTTCACGTGTCTTGCCTCAAGCCTTACCTCTGCTCTACCCAAGAATTAGCATTTTTTTTGGATTTGCATATTTGTGATTTGTTGCATATATTTATGAATTTGCGTATTTATGGATATTTAAGTATTTGTGATTTTTTTTGCACATATTTGTGTAATTTATATTTGTCATTTTTTCATATATTTGTGAAATTGAGGATTTACATGTTTGTGAATTTGGACATTTGTGATTTTTTGCATATATTCATGAATTTTGATTTTTGTGGATTTCCGTATTTGTGATTTTTGCATACAATTTAAGTATTTGTGGATTTGCATGTTGGTAATTTTTTTTTGCATGAATTTATGAATTTGCATATTTGTGGATTTGTCGTCAGAATTATGATCTGGTCATTTTATTTAGTTCAATGTGGTTTTGTGAGTTTTTACTAATTTTAGACCCTCCTAGTTCTGCTGAGTGTTTCATGTTTGTTCAGTTTAGAAATCTTGTCTTTTAGCTGCAGCTGAGGGGTAACTTGTCCCGACACTGATCAAAATTTTATGCGGCTTGGCCAATAGGCTACTAAAATATAAAATCTCTCTCTCTCTCTCTCTCTCTCTCTCTCTCTCTCTCTCTCTCTCTCTCTCTCCTCTCTCTCACTCTCTCACTCTCACCCAGTCTCTCATTTCTCTCTCTCTCTCTCTCTCTCTCTCTCTCTCTCTCTCTCTCTCCTTATGGAAGGAGTAACTGTGTGTAATGGAATGGAGACAAGCTGCATAGTTGGGCCGATATAGGACATCAACTAACAAGATTTACAATTAAACACACAGTTTATGAAGTCAGACCATCACACAGCTATACACACACTCACACACACAGATAGAGATAGAGAGAGATGAAAGAGACTAAAAATGTGTGTGTGCGAGTGAGAGAGAGAGAGAGAAGAGAGAGAGAGAGAGAGAGAGAGAGATGTGATGTCTTCATCTCCAAACAAAGCTCACACACACACACACACACACACACACACACACACACACACACACACACACACACACACATTCCATCTCTACCTTCTTCTCAACCTCTTTAGACCTCAATAATTCTTCTTTCTATCTCTTGTGCTTCAGGCATCCACACTTACAATGGGCACTATGGCAACAAGACATTCCAGTATGCGCACACATCATGCTGACACATCTCATAATTCCTCCACGAACAACACAAATCAAACCCCATCTACTGTCACTGTCATCAAACTTCCCTCTGAGAGGAATTTACTCCTTTAAACAGGACACAGGTCTCAGAACCAGAAGACATTCAGTAAAGAACTGCCTCAGGGGAATGAAGGAGCTGTAACAAACCCTGGAGTGTGAAGGAGATCCAGATAATGTGTTTAATGGTTTAAACTGGTCATCTGTGACACAAATGTATATTCGCAAGAGATACCGGCACAGGTGTGCTGTGGTTGACGGCACAAGGCCAAAGTAGATCATCTCAACATAACTGTGTTATTGGGATTTAGCCACAGTTCTGATCATTTTGATACACTACATGTCCCAATGTTTGTGGACAACCCTTCTTATGTATACATTAAGTTACTTTAAGTTGCACCAATTGCTGACACCAATGAGCAAATGCACATACAGCTTGTCTAGTCCTGGTAGAAAAGTACAATAGAATAAGACTCTCTAGAGAAGAGGGATATCAAGACCTGTACCGTTGAGCTGTGGAGCAACTGTGTCCTGCTGAATGCTGGTTATCGATACAGTATGAAGCAGAGTTGAAGATGAGTTGGAGTGGTGATCATCCAACAATAATGCTCATCACTGAATGCAAATCCTCAAAGCAATGTTCCAAAATCTAAAAAAAACAGTTTCCAGAGACAGTTTCTTCAACAAAAGCAGGATAAAACTATTTTTTTAATATCAGTCCAGAAGATAAAAAATGAACGAGCAGTTATCCAGATACTTTCGTCCAAATAATGTACTTCCATATAATCCCCAGAGCAATTGAGGCCACACTGATAATCATAAATATGAAGACTTTAATATTTATGACTCAGTATCCTGTAGTGTGAGGTGGACACCGTGTAAAATGTCTTCCCTAAAGGACTGTCAACAAATGATAGCCAAGCTGACTGGAACATTTTCATTCATTCATTTTCTGAATTGCTTATTCCTGTCACACACTAAGGGCCACTTTAGAGTCACCAATTCACCTATCATGCATGTCTTTGGGGGAAACCGGACACGCACACTGGGAGAACATGCAAACTCCACACAGAAACTTCCCAGGTCACCCCACCTAGGGATCAAACCCAGGTCCTTCTTGCTGTGAGGCAACAGCACTATCCACTGCGCCACCGTGCCGCCCCAGAACTTTTTCACTTATGTAAATAAGTAAAATTTTGACAAGACTACTATGTTTTTGGATTTATTAATATCTTTTTTATTTACTGCATTCAAGGACATTGATGTTTACTCCCAAAATAAATGGATTTAAAATACAAAACAATGCCTAACATTTAAACATGCTGAAATCAGTATTCACCTCAAGCTTGCATTCCAGGGTATATAGGCCTTGTTAACCTCTTCCTACTGGTATGGCTCATCCATTATTTTCTGCTTATGCAGAGCTGGCGGTTGGCTTGTGCATAATCTGGAAGTGTGTGGTGTTTCATTCAGGAAAGGTTGTATAGTGTGGGGAGTCTTATGAAAAACAACAAATATGGAAGAATCAGCTAAAAATGTTAAATGTGGGTCTCTCATGTTTTCAACACCTGTAGTGTGAGCCAGGAATTACACATGGACATTATTCATAGATTTCTATCTGTGGAGTATGACATGTGACTCTATGGAGCTTTACATGTGGCATGTTATTCATGCACATTAAAAATGTATTGTTACCTATGGCTCATTTAAAGGTTTCCTGTCCATTTCACAGGTGAGTAAGGTGGGTTGAGAGTTACAGAGATGTATTCAGAGATGAGAAATTGGCACTCATGTAATGCATCTCAGCCAAACATATGAACAGATTGGAACAAACTGTGGAATTTAGATCTAAGAATGTTCTGCAGTGACAGATGACATTTGTTGCATATCAAATATAACTACATAATATAGATATGGTTATTAAACGAGAAGAGCAGAGTAAATATTTAGTTTTGGCTCAGGACTGAAGTGTTAAGGTACTCAGCTGTATCTCAATCAGCTGAATTTTCAATACACCACACACAATCTCATATTTCTAAAAGATCTTTTCCAGGCCAGTTCTCCTGCAGATGTTCTGGCATTCTCCTGTGTTTGCTTTCTGCTTTTGGCTGCTTCACTCTTCTTCCTCTGCCTTTTAGATGTTCTGACACCAGAGAATCTGAAACATGAGTGTTATCAGGCCCATGCTCGGTTCCTCGGGAAACCCCAGAGATTTAGATCAACTCCCGCGCTTCTGACAAGCAGCCAACGGGGAGAGAGCCAGAGTCTCCACCATGAAATCTGACAGATCATTTGTCCTTACTCGACACATTCCCACTCCTCCACTACAACACCAGATAACACACCATGTGGACAGTGTCTGCTGAATTTGGTGGCAGTATCGTCTGACTGGGAGACAGAGTTTGGGGCTAATCAAATGGAGGGCTGGTGCTGAAAACTGCATGGAAAGATTTTTCTGCATGATCTCAGAGCAAGCGGGGAGGGTGGGAGGGAGAGCAGGGGTAAAGAGTTTTGTTTCTTTTCATTTTCATATAAAAACATATTTGTTTTTATGTAAGATTCCTAATTTTCTGCTGTTGTGATTTTGTCTACTTTGTGATATTGTTTCCACCATAACTTTTTCTATTTATAATTGTGTCTCTGTAGCATTCAGCATTTTTATAATTCTAAATCTGTCTTCTCCATATTTAGCAACTCCCAAATCTGCCCTGATTTTTGATATCCACAATTTTATATCTACAACTTTCTGATTTAAAAGGTTTTTGATATTCCAGATTGTCCCGCAACCATTTTTTGATATTCCAGACTGTCTCCACCACTTTGATGTTCTAGATTTTCTCTCAATTTTTGACATTTCCAAATGTTGTTTCCACCACTTTCTGATATTCCAGATTATCTCCATCCCCTTTTGATGTTCCAGAATGTTTATCCATCACTATTTGATCTTCCAGATTGTATATTCATTCAGCACATTTTGACATTCTATACTGTCTGCACCATTTTTCTATTCTTTTGAATATTCCCCATACAGACTCAAACTTGTCCATATGGGTAAACTTAAGCTAAATTGAATTCATTCAGTGTCTGATTGAATGAAAAGAACAGCTGAACAACATAGAAATAACTGAAAACATCTAACCATTTGGGTTCATTTTATGTAAAGAAATAAAATTAAGAGTAAAGACACAACAGTGAGAAACAGAGAGTCAGAGAGAGAGAAAGAGAGAGAGAGAGAGAGAGAGAGAGAGAGAGAGAAATGGGAAGAGCACTCTAATTAAGGAGTCTGCATTACAAGCCCTGCCACCACTTCTGTCTGCCTGCCTGTCTGTCTGTCTCTCTCTCTCTCTCTCTCTCTCTCTCTCTCTCTCTCTCTCTCTCACACTCACTCTCTCTCTTTCTCTATGCGTGCGTGCGAGCGCACACACACACACACACACACACACACACACACACACACACACACTTGTAAGCAGCCTCGACTTAATGGGGACACATGTTAAACTGATACTGCAAAAATCCACCAGTCACAAACTACAGGCTGAAATGTCAGTGCGGTAATTACACTTACATATGTGAGAAGATCTCATTACCTGGCTATCCTACCAAACCAAACCACAACCAGCCCACCTCTAAAACACACACACAAATACTTAAACATACGCACAAAACTCATACTGTGTATATCTATACTGAACTGCCGTTTATCAGTGTAAATCACTGTAAAATGTAAACTTAAAGTGTAGGATCTGAACTCCTCCGGGGCAGATCTGCTCTAGTTGGCACATCTTTCCTTTCTCTACCTCCACCTCTCATCCTCTCTCCTCTCTCCTCATCTCCATCTCCTCATTTACTCTTATTTCTCTTCTCATCTCCTCTTTAATAATCTCATCCATACTATTCTTATATCTCCCTCTTTTTCTAATCTCTTCCTCTTCTCTCCTCTTTTCTCCTCTTATCCTCTTATCTCTCATTTCTACCACCCTCCGTCTCTCATCTTGTCCTCTCTTTTTTTCTCTCATCTTCTATCTGATCATGTCTCCTATCTCCTCTCTACTTATAACAACATCATAATCATCATCAACAACAACAACAACAACAACAACAATAATAATAATAATAATAATAATAATAATAATAATAATAATAATAATAATAATAATAATAATAGCGTTGTAGTGGAGTTATGTCATAAAAAATTTGTAAGATGGTCCACTCCCAAAATTTCCTTCCACTCAGGCTATAAAACTTGTCACTTCCACTGCACCATAATGTCAAACAGCTTTACACCCTCCACCTCCCTATCGCCTCCCTTTTTATTTATTTCTTGCACCTCGCTAGGGGGACTTCAGTTTCACATACCTACCCAGAAGCCCAAAACATCACCTCCCAATTATATTCCAGTTATAGTTATAGGGGTGCATGACAAACTAGCAAAAAATACTACTACTACTACTACTACTACTACTACTACTACTACTAATAATAATAATAATAATAATAATAATAATAATAATAATAATAATAATAATAATAATAATAATAGAATGTACTTATCAAGTTGTGAGCTGAACTCTCTCTCTCTAAGGGTGCTGGCATATTGCCATGGGGAGTTAACAGTGTTAGCCTGAATGACCTCAACCCTGAGGGGGAGTGTGTTAGAAAGAGAAACAGAGAAACATCAGAGCACACACACACACACGCAAACACACACACACTGAAACACCTGGTTTTAGACCACAATAATTTATTAGTATGGTGTACTAGAGCCTCCTTTTGAGGCCCTATATATATATATATATATACTCAACTAAACTCTTCTGACCAAGCTGTGGCTCCAAAAGAATATTCTACCACACACACACAAACACACACATGTGCCCGCCTGGGAGCCTCGTTGCTTGGCTGCTCTCCGCACTGCGCTCTGGTTCTGCTGGATCCTGATTGATCATTCCATTTCCACTTTATCTTTAATCAAAGCACCCCAGAAAACTCAGATGTTTAATTAATGAGATGCGAAACAGGGCCCACTCACTGGCTCTCAGAAAGCCAGCTTTAATTAAATATTCATGAGCCAGCGGCTGCTAATCGTTGCTCTCTGCTCTTTCACTCTTTTGCTTGCTCTTTGGACTCACAAGGAAGAGGAGGTGGAGGAGGAAGATGAAGGATTTGACACCTGTCACCGCCTTCACTGTTTCATCTCCAAGGCAACAGTGGCCTGTGGTCCTTCGCCGGGAAAACTCTCACTGAAGTTCTCTTCCACACTTACTTTTAGATCAGGGAGGAGAGAGAGAGAGAGAGAGAGAGAGAGAGAGAGAGAGAGAGAGAGAGAGAGAGAGAGAGCGTGCATGTGTTTAAAAGGAATAAAATATCAGTGCTGCTCACTAAAACCAGTTACACACACTATTAGTCAATATGCACACATTCACAGTACAAAGGGTAGTACACTCTCAAACTAGACAGTACCTAGACATCCTTATTTAGTACTACTATTGAGCACTTTATTATCCTATACATAGTTATAGCACTCACTCATCCAGTCATAAACATCATACAGTACTAATTCACCCAGAACAGAGAATTATAGTACACACATCTAGTCAGTACATACACACTCACCCAGTCATACAGTGCATGCAATTATAGCATAACATAATTCTTATCTTATTTTACATAACAGTAATATAGTACATAGTGAGAGCATTCAGAGTATTATATGCAGTTGTAATACACACCCATTCCAAAATAGAACTCCATATCACCATATAGTACACTCATTCATATAGTACACTCATTCATATAGTACACACATTCATATAGTACACACATTCATAATACACAATTATACATGCATACACAACACACTTATCTAACCTAAACTCATTCAGAAAAACGAGAAAGTTCTGCAGAGTTAGAAACTAAATGAGGCCATCAGGACTGAGTGTGTGTGTGTATGTGTGTGTGTGCATGCCTTATGCCTACTGATGAATGAGTTCACAGTGCAACACTGAAAGTAGGACACACACACACACACACACACACACACACACACACACACACACACCTGTTTATCATCATATGCTAGGTTAAAGCAGATGAACAGGTGCCTTCAAACTTTAAAACAAATAAAACAAATTCACTGTTGCTATGTAGCTGTTGCTACAGCTCCTAAGCTGAGATATAAACAGAAACAACAGGCAAATGTTTCTCAAAGTCGGTTTGATTGTTCATGCTCATCATCGCAGTTTGGGTGTGTTTAGTTTGACTACCACGACACAAACATCTTAGAGGGAGGTGTCCAGACAGAGCTGTCAAAACCTCTCTCGCTCTCATTTTGTAGTTCTATAACTACAGACTATAGTCCTTCTGTTTCTCTGTATACTTTGTTACCCTTCTTTCACCCTGTTCTTCAATGGTCAGGACCCCACAGGACCAACACAGACCTGGTATTGTGTGGGAGGTGGGTCATTCTCAGCACTGCAGTAACACCGACAGTGGTGGCAGTGTGTGTTGCAGTGACCAGACATAGCAGTGCTGCTGGAATGTTTAAACCCCTCACTGCTGGACTGACAACAGAATACCAACCAAAAATATCCAACCAACTGTGTCCTGTGGGTAGCATCCTGTGAGCACTGATGAAGGACTAGAGCAGTGTTTCCCAACCCTGTTCCTGGAGGCACACCTGGTCTGCACGTTTTAGAACTTACCCTGCTCCCCACACACCTGATTCAACTAATCAGCTCATTAACAAGCCCTTCAGTTACAAGGGGTGTGTTAAAGCTAAAATGTGTAGGGCAGGTGTGCCTCCAGGAACAGGGTTGGGAAACACTGAACTAGAGGATAACCAACCAACACAAACTGTACAGAACAAATCAGCTTCTGTCTCTGAATGTACATCTGATCCACTTGTACCAGCACAACACACACTGTTGTCATTGCTGAGTGTCTCTGTGACACCACTGCAGTCTTTGGTGATAATGATGTGGTGTTAAGGGCAGTCATTATGATGGTTTGTATGCATGTCCTCCTGCATTGTGCAGCCATCTCCCAATGGTGCTGGCACTCACAGGATAACTTATGGAGGGCATCACTGTTCCCTGAATGTCCGCAATCATTGCTGTTGGATCAATCCACACGTCGGACAATCCTTTGGTTCTTCCTGTCTCTGGTCTGTGTAGGTCTCTCAGGTACTTCATGTCACCAGTGCATGCTTTCTTCTACACACTGCTGCCAACAGTTGGCTTGGTAATAGCTGCATGACCAGTATGGCACACAACATGTCCATAAAACTATCCTACTTCCCAGAGTTTTAAATTGCAACCCCTCTCAAACAATTCCTGCTGCTCAAATTGCTTTTGAACTTTTCTCTGAGGAATACTTTGCTTGTGAAGAATGCTACCCACACAACAGCAATGAGTCAGATTGGAAAGCATCAGTGATAAGGCCCATCCTTGTTTATGTCACCTGTGCAGCGAAATCTTGAATCATTTACATATTTCACAACATTATATTTTTTGTGAAACTGTAATCAGAATCAGAATTACTTTATTAATCCCAAAGGGAAATTGCCAATTCCTACAGCTGCACCCATCAATACAAAATATAAAAAATAGAATAGGCAATAAAAATAACAGAGTAATAAAAATGAATAAGCACTTTCAGTCAACAGAATAAACTCTTTGAAAAAATACTTGTGAAAAGCCAATGGCTTTGATAATAAATATGAACATCCAGATTTATTGCACAGATAAAATTAACAAGTTGCACAAGTGAACCATAGTGGTATCCTATTTCCCATTAAGATAGGAGTTATAGAGTTCGATGGTGACAGGTCGAATGACCTCCCTAGGTTGCTCTGTAGTGCATTTTGGTGGGATGTGTCTTGCACTGAAAGTGCTCCTGTGTCTCCCTCTTTGGTGGAGTGGGTAGGAGTCATTGCCTATAATGGCCTGCAGTTTACACAGGAGAGCAGGCCAAATTATATTGAATGCATTTATGAAGTCAAAAAACATGACCCTCACAGTGCTGGCAGGCTTGTTCAGGTGAGCAGGTAGATGATGGTGTCCTCAACTCCCAGGCAGGGTTAATAGGTGAACTCGAGGGGGTCTAGAGATGGCTGGATTATGGGTTGGAGCTGGTCCAGGATGAGCCTCTCCATGGTCTTCATCACATGGGATGTCAGTGCCACTGGTCTGTAGTCCTTGACCTCACTTGTTTGTGAGGCACAGGGACAATACAGGAAATCTCCCATAACACAGGTACCTTCTGGAGACTCATGGTGAAGTACTCCACAAAGCTCGGTGGTACAGGCTTTAAGCGCTCTGGGGAAGACCCCATCCTTGTTTGTGTGGAGTCTCTGCAGTTGGCTTTTCCCCTTGGCAGCAGTGATACTAACTAAAGGGGTGACAGGTGGGGGAGGGTGGAGGTGTGAGGTGTGCTGTCGCAGGAGGGGGTGAGGCTATTTGGAGGGTGAGGAAGGGTGAGTGGAATCAGGACATGGGAGAACAGAGCCTGCGTGTCAAATCTGTTAAAGAACAGATTAAGTTGACATTGTCCACGCTGCTCTCAACTTCTTTGTTGTTGCGGGACCTGAAACCAGTGATGGTCATCATTCCACTCCAAGAGTCCTGCCTGCTGTTTCCTCCTATATTTGTACTTAGCCTCCCTGATAGATGTCTTGAACTCCCTCTGGATCATTCTCACCTCCACCCTGTCTCCAGTTCTGAAGGCCCTGTCCTTTGTTACCCATGTCTTGTTGTTTGGGAAGCATTTGTCAGTGTTGGTTGGGAAAATAGATTAATGCAATTATGCAATCTGTTAGCCCATCAATGTCCTCTCTGTGCAACTCACAGAGCGCTGTAGTCTCAGCTCAGTTTGTAGTCTTGAACAGAGTCCAACAGCTGCATCCCCTGTGCGTCCTTCTCCATAGCACTTCAGGAATGTTAGCTGCCCTGTTTGCTATGGTGATTGGTTTCAGTGTGATCAGCTGATCCTGGATGTAAACAAAGCAGCTATCTTGCTGTGAGGTGCTGGACAAAGAGACTTTCACAACAAAAAAACAGACCAAAACTCTCTCTACTGGCATGTTTCAAGAGGGCACGGCTTCACTAAATTGCTTTGTCAAATGAAACAAACTATTACAAAAATCAATTTAAGTTAAAAGGAAACGTGAAAAACACACACAGAGTGCTGTACCAGGGTTATATATGGTGCTTGTGTGTGTGTGTAAAAATAATATGACCTATATTTGTTACATATTTTTCTCTTTTTTGTTTTACAGTTAGATCACCTTTGTCCTGAGAATGCATGAAAACTAACACAAACACAGACACTCCCAGACAGACAGAGGGATTACATTCCCAGCCACAGTAATGATGCAATACTGATGCCTGTTTCTTTCAGCAAGAATCTACTATGCAAAGAGAGAGAGAGAGAGAGAGAGAGAGAGAGAGAGAGAGAGAGAGAGAGAGAGAGAGAGATGGAAAAAAGTAAAGTGAGGGAGAATGGGTGAGAGAGATTATTTGTCATTGTTCTCATTCACACCTGAGCTAATGGACAGACATAATGAAGCTGCTTGATCTGCTTCCCATCATGCCCACACACACACACACACACACACACACACAGAAAGAGAGTGAGAGAGAGAGAGAGAGAGAGAGAGAGAGAGAGAGAGAGAGAGAGATGCACTCATAGTAAGCAATGGTTTCTGCCTGGCCTATCTGCCACACTATTGTTGCCCAGTGTTTTTTTCTTTCTGAGGAGTCAGGAACACTGACCTTACCTGAGACAAGAGAGACCTGCAGCTCTTTAGATGCTGCCTTGGAGTTCTTTGTCATTTGATTGATGATTTGCATCAGAAAATAATGTCAAATCATGTATCTGTGAGTTGAAGTAGTTGAGTCCAGACAATGATCCAAAGCACAGAAGCAACTGTACACCATCCTTGTCCAAAACAAACCTTATTAAACCGACAGAAAGTGAAACACATAGTTCATGTTACAAGGCCAAGGAAAGTCACTGAACTGAACTGCACAGAAACCTTAACTGGACCTTAAGTCCAGTTTCCAGTCCCGGTCTTGCAAATCATTTAAATTAACTGTAAACTGGAATCATGTGCAAGATTTAAACACTGGGGTATAAACACCTGTACACATATTAAAGGTGCCTAAGAGTCGAAAAAAGTATTTGCCTTGCATGGAAGTAACAAACTGCAAAACTCAAGCAATGATGTGTCATCCTTCAGAAAGCATAATTCACTTACCAAAAACAGGACTGTAACATAGGCCATTTCCTAAGCGTGTTACCTAACAGTCTTGGCTCATCATAGTTATACAGACATTGGAGTGATTGGACTCTGATGAGTTTAAGTGACAACATGAATCATGTAGCATTATTACATAACCTTACTGATGCTTTTGTGTAACTGAAATCAATCAATCAAATCCCCCTCACAGCAATGTTCCAACATTTATGTTAAGTCTACCCAAATTATTATTTATACTATTTTATAATCAGTGTATTATTAAAGCTAAACAAGCTGAAATACAAAAGCCTTAAACCACTGTAATATATTTCCACTAACTTTCCCAGTCCACTCCATCCCATTTATCTCACACTACCAGTCTCTTCTTCTCCTTTCCCCAGTTTCCCAGTGGACCACCACAACACACACACACACACACACACACACACAGCCAGCCACACACACACACACACACACACATAGATCCCTGCTCTATATATGTCCGGGAGCTTTAGTTCATTGTGATGAGGCTCTATTATCTGCAGTGGGAGGATGGGGGTTGTGAAGTTGTGTTGTTTTCTGCACCTGTCTCTCCATTTACCTCTCATACGTTAACCCTGGGAATGCTAAAAATAACTCAGCTGCCCCAAAACACCCCCCATTTTCCTGTAGGTAGTTGTGATGGGGTTCGGGTTACACTCCAGCTCTTTAGCCTTCTTTTACAGAGCCACCATGACATTAGACCTGACAGGAAATAACAAACGGATATTGATGGCACTGGCCAGGATTGCCATCAGATCCCTAATGGACTTATATAAACTTTCGTACTGAAGGGGACACACTGAGATGAAGCTGGGTTTCTAGCCACGGTTCACACACACACACACACACACACACACACACACACACACACACACACACACACACACACACACACACACACACACACACACCAGCCTGACTAAACACAGAGTTGCATAAACCCTGGTTCCAGGCTATACAGATGTCATGTAATTATCACCAGAAAGAGCAGGTGAGGAGGTTTTGAATGGAGTAAATTGAAGGTAAGAAGACTGGGATGCATAAAATTATAGGTAGGAAGAGAGATTGAAAATGAGGTAACAGGTATAGAAACATATAAAAAGAGGGGGTTAATAAGAGTTCAAGTGAGTTTCCAACCCTGGTCCTGGAAATATTAGCTTTAGCTTTAACACATTTCTGCAACTCTGAGGGCTTTTAATTCGTCGTTAGTTGAATCAGGAATGTTAGGACAGCCCAGGACCAGGTGCCTCCAACTAGGGTTGATAAACACTGGATTACAAAAAGGTGTAGATGGAACAAATTGATGGGCTTTTGCAGAAAGCAGGTTGATGAGACAACCAGGTAGAAAATAGCCTGCATGGGGTAAAAGGTAAGAAGATGGGGGTTGCTCCAACAGAAATAATATGGGGTTGAATGGAGTAAATATTGTATAAGGCTGGAATGCTGTAACAGCAGGAAATGTAGAAAGAAGGTTAGATGTGGAGTAGAAAGAGGGGTTTTGATGTGGTAACTAGGGTATAAATGTGAGGCTTGAAGAGGCAACACTGTAGGAAAAGGGGCTGGAACTGGTAACACACAGGCAGACGTTTGACGCGTAACTAGGGTAAGAACAGTGGACTGAAGAGGATACCAGATGTAAAATGGGCTGATGAGGCAGGATATGGAAAAGAATGAAGTGGACTGAATAGTAAAGGCACAGAAAGGTAGGAGACCTGAGAGCTGAATGGAGAACTGGAGGTTTGATGGATAAGCAGAGTAGAAGCCTGATGGGGTTAACTAAGATAGGTAGGTAGTTGGAATGAGGAAACTAGGGACACAAAACGTTAGAAAGAAGAAAGAATGAATGTGATAATGGTACAAAGAACAGAAGAAGGGGCTAAATGGTGGTCACAGTGTAGGGGACAGGATAGCTGAGCTGAAGTGACTTACAGAGGTAATAAATACAAACACAGCTACAGACTAGGATTATGACTCAGGTATTTCTGTTGTGATCTGTCCTCAAATGCAGGGAAATGGGTGGCAGGTGATGGACGGCCATCATTAAACAGTCAGACTCTTCAGACGAATGACGGAACAAAAGAAAGGAGATGACAAACACCTGTCATAGCCAACCTGAATCCACAGAGAGACAGAATTATACTATGTCATTATCCAG
>CM067515.1:17221748-17236748 GCA_034509495.1 Acestrorhynchus altus
CAGACTGATAGAGAATCAATACTCTGATTAGGTCTGTATAGATTCTGGAAGCTGTGAGGCTAATTATTAAATGAACGCTCTGACACTCAGACACAAAGATCTAGCACCACTTTATCACCCCTGAGACAGGGAGCAGATAGCTCAGCTTCTCCAGATAAAAGGAGAATAACTGAAGCATCTTTAAAGGAATAATGAGACAATATTCTCTCCTTCATGCAACTCTCTACACACCCTCAGCCTCAGTGTGTTCAAGCCACTCAAGCTGTAGTAGACTTGATTAAACTTGTTAAATTTGCAATTTTTAATTAAGGTAATCAGTGTTTAAACTCAATTCTCAACTGTAACACACACACACACACACACACACACACACACACACATTGACCATCAGCAGCAGGTCGAACTATACCATGAACCGTAAGTGTGTCAGTCCTCTAAGTATCATTGCATTATTCAGTTCCTCTAAACAGCAGCAGTACAGAGACAGTGTGGAGCCGTGTAGACACACAACACACACACACACACACACGCACACACACACACACACACAAGCACACACACTTGAACAGAAGGGAGAGAGGAGAGAGTGTAGAAGGAGGTGAAGTAAAGGCAGTGATTAATTCAGAGAAACTACATCAGAAGAAAGAGCCAAACCACAGACCACAGTAAAGTACACCTCTCTCTCTTTCTCTACTCTGAGTCTCCATTCCTTTCCTCCTTCCTTCCCATTTCTCTCCTCATCTTTCACTCCCTCACTCCCTCCCTCTCCCTCCCTCTTTCTCTCTGTCTCTCTCAGGTGCTGGGTTTGGATTCAGAGCAAATTCTCTGAACATCAAAGTCCTGCTGGTCCACTGCCTGCAGGCCTGACACTTACCACTGAGCCCCATCATCAGCTACACCCTACTCTCCCTCACTTTCTCTCCAATGTTCTCTATCTTATCAAGTCTCTCACTGAACCAGAATTGTTCACAGTGGTGATAAATGAAAGCAGACGTCTGAAGCTCTAATAGGTCCTTCACAGAAAGTTATTAAACTAATGGTTATGAGTACACTGCCTGATGCCAGACATTTGGCAGCAGATTTTGGGTTTAAAACAAGTTTTTAAAATCAATAAAACGGTGGAGGGATTTAGGAGGCTATTGTTATTTTCAATCCAGTGGCATTAATATGGAATTAATATAGAACTCTGCAGTTACAGACACTTGGTAACACCCCTCTACAATTTGATTGTGTACACCTGTGGCAACAGGCCTAAATAAGAGGCATGGCCCAATACTTCAGTGCATACAGTGAATGTGTTGAGATGTGCCACTTCTTTCCATTATCATCAGCATTCCATATGAACTCAATAGACACATATAGGGTTAGTGGTTGGTTTAGAAAATAAATAAAAGGGCAAAATTAGTGTTGTCATGGTGACTTTCCAATTTCACTCCAAAACAGCAGACGCAGGCATGGCCCAAACCTAAAGTTTAAACACCAGTCCACTGTATCACTATATTCAATAAGGCTATGAGATACAGATTAGTTGAAAGGTCAGTAATGTATTCAGACACAAACAAGTGAATGGAATTTTGGGTCTTGAGTGGAATTTAGGATGTTTCAAAAATGGCAGTAATTGAGAAGTTTAGTAGAAGATCGTTCCTTTACAAAGTCGTTGGAGCCTTACACAAGCATTAGCTGTGCAAATGTGAGGGTCCTGCACCTTGTCAAGGCCTAATTGAGAATTTTGTAAAATTGCCCCACCACATATGATGCTCCCAAAACAAATACATGCCTCCAGCCTACAGCATTTTGAGGTATTCTATATAGACAAAAGTATTAGGACACCTGCTAATATCTTAAGAAATGAGAAATAACTGTCTCTACTGTTCAGGGAAGTTTTTCTACTAGATTCTGGAGCAGTGTGATAAGGATTTGGTTGCATTCAGTAGCAAGTGTATTCCAGGATGTCAGGATGTTATCACCAGCCCACCTCATCCTCAACTCACCAACTATCCCCCTAATGGATGGAGCACCATTGTTCTCTGGAATAAAGTTCCACTATACAGCTCAATGCTTGCGGAATTGATCTCTCTGTGTCAGCAAAGGGTGCAAATTAATGTAGCTGAATGCATTCATTAGAAGGGCTGTCCACAAACTTTAGCACATACAGTGTATTATTATTATGAAAATAATTTGACTGAAATGCCAATCGGCACTCAAAAACTATACCTATCAATATAGACAGGCTCCTTTAACAGTGCACAACATTCAGCACAAAGGTTTTTATTCTGATTGGTCTAAAATCCAATTCCACAAATTCCTCAAGGAGTGGAAAAAAGCAGCCCAAACAGCTGTCGAAGTCAGAAAGGGTGGGACAATGGAGAGAGGGAAAACAAAAGCGACGTCCAGCAGCAGATGCCAGCAGCATAAAAATCTAACTGGACAGCTCATTATGGTGTCCACTGAGGGGCCATTTCTCTATGCATCTCTCTCTCGCTCTCTCTTGGTCTCTCTCTCTAATCTAAAGGTCGACAGCACAGGGAAAAAGTAGGAATAAGGATTTTCAGGCTAAGCATCCAAACGCCTTTCCAATAGCCAGCCAATTTAAATGCTAATGTCGCTATTAAGGCTGGACCACATCAACGTTCCTGTAATCGGATCAGAGACGCTATAAAAGAGGAAACCTCTGACAGCGTGTGACCCCATGGTTCATCAGCACTACAGCTGCAAACTTAATATGAGGGCCAACATATTTTCCTCCTCTTTCCCTGCAAGGATAATTCAGCAAAGACAATGACATTGTTCAGTGAGAAAAATAAATTTTTAGCTATACTGTGACATGATGCTGACCCACTAGTGGAAACACATGACATAATCTGCTATCTAAAACCTGACCATTCTCGCCATTATGGACTATATCATCTCACCCTCCGCACACACACACACACACACAAACACACACACACACACACACACTCTCTACGTGATATACAGTATGGAGGTAACACAGGGCAACTGCAGGAAAGGTGGGCCGTCCTGTATACGACAGCAACATCCTTCCTCCTCTATTGTACTGAATGACTGACACATTGCCTCCATTTCCTCATGCATTTCCTACAACCACAGATTATTCTACAGCCACTATGAATTATTCAGTGACCACTATGAATTATTCAGTGACCACTATTAATTATTCAATATCCACTATTAATTAATCAATATTCACTATGAATTATTCAGTGTTCACTATGAGTTATTTAGTATCTACTATGAGTTATTCAATATCTACTGCAAATTATTTTGTATCTACTATGAATTATTCAGTATCTACAATGTATTACTTCGTATCCACTCTGAGTTATTCAATATCCACTATGAATTCTTCAGTATCTACTATTATACTATGACAATCTATGAAGATGGAACCTTCTTGCTGCTAAAGGCAATAGCTTTTATAGGCACCTTTTAGCCAAGTCATCGAAAACACACACACACACACACACACACACACACACACACGGACACACACGCACACACACACACACACACACACACACACACACACACACACACACCAACCCGCAATAGCCCCTTGGTTTGAGCTCTACACCCCATTGCTGAGGCTGAGGCCAAGGCCAGAGAGAGACATAGACTTTAAGAGATAAAGAAAGAGAGAGAAAGAGAGTGAGAGAGAGTAATGACTTGGTAAAGGAGTAACAGAGAATGATCTTTCTCTTCTCATGTCTGTATTCACTCCGAGAGAGTGTGAAGGAGTGTGAAGCAGAGGATAAGAAGAGCAAGTTAAAGAGAAGAGTAGAGATGCAGAGACAGTGATGTGAGGCAGGAGACAATCACTGTGAGGTTGTCCTGATCCCTCTGCTCTCCACACACACACCATAGCTCATTACAGCACCTCATCAAAACTACCCTGCTGTAGACCTTTCTCTCTCTGTCTTTCTGTCTCTCTCCCTCTCTCCTGTACCCACCCTCCACATTCACTAAACATTTATATTTATTACAGTGTGTGTGTGTGTGTGTGTGTGTGTGTGTGTGTGTGTGGTGGTCTGTCCACTTTCTTTATTCCATATACTGTACAGGGTGAAAGACAGAAAGAGAAAGGAGGCAAGACAGAGAGAGCAATAGAGAGATATAGAGAAAGGATTTAATAGTTTGTCTTGGCAGTTTATGTGTGTATGTGTGTGTATGTGTGTGTGTGTGTGTGTGTGTGTGTGTGTGCACCTCATGCTGGGCAGTGTGTGTAGAGGGACAATGTCTCAGCAGTGGCTCTGAGAGAGTTACAGCCTAAAGTAAACATCGGTCAATCTTCCCCACACACACCCACCATCTCTCTCTCTCTCTCTCTCTCTCTCTCTCTCTCTCTCTCTTCTCTCTCTTCTCTCTCTCTCTCTCTCTCTCTCTCTCTCTCTCTCTCTGTAGTTCAGTGTAGTGGGGGGTGCAGCTCTGTTAGATTGTGTAATGAGGTAATTACTGGAGGCGTCCAGGTCAGCAACACCTTTTATTCCCACAGAGAGATTCACATCACAGGTCAGAAATGGCAGAATGGAACAGCCTTCCGTTCCAGAACAATCTGATGATAAATCAGTCCATGGCATCTGAACAACTGCAGCAGTGGAGTAGAGCTCCAGTTCTCCTCAAGAACCTCCAGTGAAAAAGATGAGGTCAGGCACTGTTTAAAGAGCCACTTTATCGTCACCATAATGTCTGCAAGGTTTGATGAGGAGCACAAAAATGTGCCAAAGTCTATAGAAAGAATGAAGATATTAATTCAAATTAAGCTATATATGAGAGAATACCATTTCTTATGTTTCATAATAGAGTATTTTAATACTTTCTTTTATATGAATTGACGATTCCATGTCCATATTGATTATTGATATTTGTACTTTCCGTATTTTCCGAACTATAAGAATCCGGAATATAAGCCGCACCCACAAAGTTAAAAAAAAAACCTGGAAAATAACATATATAAGAAGAAAAAGCTGCACCTCGTTATAAGCTGCATGGTTTAAAGCGTGGAAAAAAGTAGCGGCTTATAGTCTGGAAAATACAGTATCTAAAATATCCAAAATAAATATTGATTTATTAAGCTTTTATGATTTACATTTGAAGCCCTTTTTCCATGCAATATATTTATTTCAGTAAAAAACATGACGTAGTGTCTCCCAGTGTGACTTATAACCCAATCTTCCAATTTATTTAGCTAATAGATAAAGTACTGTTGCTTTATATGGCACCACAAAGTGAAAGTTACATCATGTGAGCCTTTGACCAAATTCTTTAAATTCTTCAAATTCTCATTTTTCTTATTATACAAGGTCGGAAACAGTTTTTTAAACACACACACACACACACACACACACACACACACACACACACACACACTACACCATCCTGCAGTAAGTGAGTATATATACATTATTCATATATATTTTTATTGTGTATATTACTCTCATGTCTGAATAAAAAATCATAACATTGACAAGGATGTTATGACTGATGTGGAAAACCTTTATATTTTATGCTGCAGATTCTTAAAAACCATAGCTCTGATGACATCACAAACAAGGCAGCCAATCAGAGCAGAGTCCATTAACATATACATTATGTGCATGTGTTTGTGTTAAAAGCATAACTTTTGTGTTAAAATACATAAACAGTCTGTTAAATTGTTAATTTAATTGTTTAATTAATTTCATCTTATTATTGTTGTTGTTATTACTTATTTAATTCACATATATATATATAATTTTTGTTTTTTTTGTTTTGTTATTATTTATTATTTTTCGTTGTTATGTTTCCTTCCATTTGCTACGGTTTAAAATAGCTGATTTAGCTAATTTTGTTACTTTACCTCTTATATTCATTCACTCCGTCACTTAGCTCAGTCCCTCGTCCCCTGCTTCAAAAAAATATCCCTGCAGATGGGGAGTGAGGAGTGTAGATTATTTCACTCTACACTAACAGTGTGTTCATCCCATCAAAACACACACACACACACACACACACACACACACACACACACACACACACACACACACACTCCTGGAAATCAGTTGTCTGAAGAAAACAGGGAGTTGTGCGCCGCTTCCTCTCAGGATTCACGGCAGCACTGCGTCCGTGTATGATTTACTCTGCTGAACGGTTCCTTCAGAGACACTTTAAACTTCAAAGCAGATGCACTTCAACAGTCCAACAGTGTAATCACAGTCGGGCAAAACACACACACACACACACACACACACACACACACACACACACACACACACACACACACACACACACACACACACACACACACACACACACTACACCATCCTGCAGTGTCAGACACACAGATTGAGATTCACTGGCACCCTCCCAGTCTGTACTATAGATATATACCGTACTGTATCTCCATATATCTAGAACAGTAGCACCACTGACAGGTGAAGTTAAGAACACTGATGATTCTACGTTCATCAACCATAACATTAAAACCACCTGCCTAATATTGTGTCAGTCACCCTTGTGTTGCCAGAACAGCTCCAAGAGATCAAGGCACAGACTCCACAACACCTCTGAGGGTGTACTGTTATATCATCTGACAGCAGCAGCAGCACCTTTAAGTCCAGTTCTACCAGAATACTCTAGAATCTACAACTTGAATGTTGCAATCTGAGTTAAAGTCTTTAGTGGTATTCAGAGTACAGTGTTTGGTGTTGGCCCCGTAGTCAGGCTAGGTCTTGCAGATCCTCACCCGGTACTGAGTACGGATAACTAATGGGACAGAACTGGTGGCAGCGTTGAGGAAGGAGGAAGCTGCACAACATCTCTAACACACATGTAACGCAAAAGGGGCATGTGAGTAAAAGGCCTTTTAAAGACAGGTAGGGCAGTTGATTGGTTTGGAAATGGGGGAATGCTTCAACACATCAACTTCAAACATTGGATGTTCACTTTCTGAGTATATCTACTCCTGATATCAGATCCAGAGCATGTCAATGAACAATGTCATTTGTCAAAAATGACTTTTCAGTGCTTTTAATGTGTGTGTGTGTGTGTGTGTGTGTGTGTGTGTGTGTGTGTGTGTGTGCAAATATATCTATTACACACTCATTCTCCCTTCCCCTTTTTCCTGTCTTCTCTCTCTCTCTCTCTCTCTCTATCTCTCTCTCCAGATATGCTCCTGTTGATGCTGATTGTCATTAATGATCTGAAAAGAAGCCACAACACTCTTTTCCACTCTCTCTATCACACACACACACCCACACCCCCCCTACACACACATACATACTCTCTCACTCTCTCACACACACTCTCTCTCTTTCTCTCTCTAACACACACACACACACATTCTCTCTCTCTCTCTCTCTCTCTCTCTCTCACACACACACACACACACACACACATTCTCTCTCACACACATACACTCTCTCCCATGACACTGTGTTCCTCACACACACATACACACACAATCTCTCTCTCTTTCTCTCTCTCTCTCTCTCTCTCTCTCTCTCTCTCTCTCTCTCTCACTCTCTCTCTCCTTTAAGCTCTCTCTTTAAGTTCTCTCTGCTTTCCTGGCTCTGCATCCTTCCACATCTGCCCACCAACACATACACACACACTCAAACACAAACAGGAAGAGGGCCAGAGGCAAGAACCTTAGGACCTTAGGACAAGAGAGAAGATTCAGCTGAAGCACACACACACACACACACACACACACACACACACACACACACACACACACACACACACACACAGTTCTCCTCACTGACCACAGAAACTGAAGTACTCTCTTTTCTAACTCTCACTTTAGCTCAGAGCACACACATACACACACGCATGCGCATAAAGCGCTCCTGGCCTCGACCCATTCAGACTCGCTGGACCACGCAGATGATGGATGTTTCTAATTGGCTCTAATAAAAGCACTGATGTGATGAAGAGCTATTCTGGCCTTCCGGACTATTCCAGACTACTCCGGACATTAAAGTGCCCTTGCACTCACTATTTGGGACTGAAAAAAGTTGGAAGTTTCCAAACCTATAGTCCACTCCCCAGTCCAGTAAACTTGTTTTAAATTCAACATAGATCTGATGTCACAACCATGGACAAATTACATATGACCACTTATTCCATTTACTGTAAAGTTAGCCCCACAGACATTCCCATGGAGGTGAAGATATGGGAAGGTCAATGAACCATAACATGTTGCATTCTATGTTTTTCAGGAACCATTGTCCACTTATGACATTGTGTGGGTTTATAAACTTAAAACACCATTCATTTTATCAGTATCAATTACCTTCAACACTGATATGGACAAAAATATTTAGAAAATATTTATCTGCTCATTCATTGTTTCTTCTGAAATCAATAGAAAGCTTTCTACCAGATTTTGGAGCATTGCTGAGAGGAGTTGGATGGAACAGCATCATTCCAGAGAACACAGGTCAATACTTTTCTAGCCCACACCTGGCATTAAGTATGGTGCCAATGGAGTCACATTCATCTGCTCCTGAGAATCCTATTCTATTGGCATCACTTCTCTGCAAGGTCTAGGCAAGCTGTGTGTGTGCATTTGCACATGTGTGTCAGCAATGGGTGCAACTTGAAGTAGATGAACGCATTTACTTCAAGTGGTGACCCCAAACCTTTTGATATATAGTGTATGGGCCCTTTAAAGCTACAGCATGCAAGCCTGGCAATGCTCTGTATAACCACCACTGCACAACATGCTCCTGAGCTCCCTCCACCTCCCTCTGTCTCCCTATAATAAGCTGCTTGTGTAATGGCTGGCCCATATCGCTCTCCTCTATATTAAGGAGAGGGAAGAATATGAATAGCTTTAACAGCCTGGTACCCCTCTTATGTTATTTAGAGGAGAACGTTCTCCCAAAATAAAGCTGCTCTGTTTGTGAGTTCCGGTCGTAGTGAAACAGTTCGTCATCTTCCTGTCGTTCTTCCTCACCAAGGTTTCTTTTCATCCTCTCCTCCGCAGAGAATGCCCATTTGCATTTTAAACATCACCATCTCTCCAAGGGCTAATTACAGCCAAACGCTGTCTCTACGCTTTGTGTGGATGGTGTGTGTTTATTGGAACAAGTGGTAAAACATCTCTACAGGTCTGCACATACAGGTGAACAAGTACCTTGTAATCATTTTTCTGTGTAACACCTGAAGAATGCTGTAATACTCACTGGCAACTTTATTAGAAAACCCTCCACCTTGCTAGTGAGACCTTTTGAGGCACAGCTAGAGTTAGCTATCCTCTAGCCTTCATTAGGGTCAGTTTGACCAAGGATCACTCTTATCTGGATAGTATTGGGTGGCAGGACACATCTCAACCTAGCAGTGACACTCCTGTGTGTATAAACCCCAGTAATGCTGCTTAACAGTAGTCCAGTGGTCAGAACTAGTGTACAACTGTATGTCGAAACTTTGTTCACACCCTTTTAAATGAATGCATTCAGCTTCTTTAAGTTGCACCCATTGCTGACACAGTTGTGCAAATGCACATGTCTTGTCGAGTCCCTGTAGAGAAGTACTACCAATAGAAAAGGAATCTCTGGAGCACATTACTATGAATCTATTGGTACCATGCCTAACACCAGGCTTGGTCTACAGGGGTATCAATTCCCCTAGCATTGAGCTGAGGAGCAGTGGAACTGTGATTTCTGGAATAAAGATGCTCCAAGTACTTAGAAGGAGTTGGGTGATACAATTGTCACTAAATGCAATCAAATCCTGACAGCAACGCTCCAAAATCTAGTAGAGCCTTCAACAAAAACAGGATATGAATGAAGCAATTAATGAATCCCACTACTTTTGTTCATATAGTGTATAACCTCTATTAATCCTAAAGAAGCAGAATGGTACCAATCACCACTAACAACATCTTGAGAGAAACCCTGCATCGACGACAGATGATGATTTATTGTTGACTGAAAACAACAAACTCAGAAGTGTTCACTGTGTTCCCACGCCCAGAGATGAGAACCACAGCAGTACACAACCTCCAACATTACATAAACAAACATCTTTGTGCCATGTCTGGCCACTGACCCAGTAAACCCTGCATCATGACACCACATGGAAAAACTTTCCTAATTATCCACTATCTTTCAGAAACTCATTCCGTTCTGCTAAGCTCACCAGCGCAAACAAACGCAACACATGCTGATGCCTGCTTCTGTGCTGACGGAACATCCACCATCATTTACAATACTTCAGAAAAGCTTGCTGCCCCTGGGTTTTAGACAACCCCGCCAGACTCTAAACTGGCTTGTAAATTTGTGTTCAAGAGGTAAATATCTCCCATCCACCACTACAGCCTGCTACATTGCGACAGACTGAGCAGGTATGCTCGTTTTTGTGGTGAGTTTAGCTGCTAACGAGAAAGCGGTGTCACAACATCATCGCTCATGATAACAAGCAGAGGGGAGCTGGTATCAGCCAAGTGGGCTCCCAGGGGACTGCTGGAGAACAGGCTCTTTCTCTAGCCCCTCCATCTGTAGTGCATCCATCAACAGGCACTCTCTCTCTCACCCTCCTTCTCACTCTCTCTCTCTCACTGTGATAACAGAAAGTGCAAGTGGGTGCAAATCTGCTAAACGGGTAGGAAAGTTTTGGAAATGCTGCTGACAATTTGGCTCTGGTGTCAATCACTGAGAACTGAAGAAAGAATGTTTATAATACTCTGTCTTGCCCTTTCTCTCTCCTTCCTCAGAGATTAAATAACAATACTGAGGATGACTGGCAGACATACGGAAGACAGCACCAATTTAAAAAGTAGAATTTAAAGTAGGGCGGCACGGTGGCGCAGTGGTGTTGCCTCACAGCAAGAAGGACCTGGGTTCGATCCCCGGGTGGGGTGACCTGGGAAGTTTCTGTGTGGAGTTTGCATGTTCTCCCTGTGTTCGCGTGGGTTTCCTCCGGGTACTCCGGTTTCCCCCACAGTCGAAAGACATGCATGGTAGGTGAATTGGTGACTCTAAAGTGGCCCTTAGTGTGTGGATGTATGTGTGTGTGTGTGTGTGTGTGCGCCCTACGATGGATTAGCGCCCCGTCTAGGGTTGTTTCCTGCCCTTGAATGAATGAATGAATTTAAAGTAGAATTTTAGAATTTAAAAAGTAGAATGAAAAAATGAACCATGAACTTCAAACACTGTTGTATAAAACACCTTGAATAAAAAAGCCATTTTCTAGGTCTCATAGTATTTACAGACATGATGCACATACCTGACCTGACCACTGACCAAACCATCAATTATTGTGTAATTATCAGTTAGTAATGTAAAAACTAAACAAAAAAACAAAAACAAAAAAACTACTTTCTCACATCTGACACTAAATTGTAGCATTGCGAGTAACCAGTTTTTGGAATATATCTCCAACTTCAATCGATATGATAATAAGTCAATATTAAAATATCGATATTAAAATTGATATTAAACCATTAAACCAATTAAGAATAAAGCAATACTAGAACCTGCCCAATTAATCTCTAAATAGACCGATCTCTCTATTAGACCGATCTGTACCAATAAAAAATGGGAACAAGACCAACTGAATTACTCTCACTGCTAATGTATGGTCAAACATCCTCAATAACACATTTATTATGACATATAATACAAACATCCACCTTATTCAATATAAAGTAATTCACAGAACAAACTTCACTAGACATAAGCTATACAAAATTGGATTAGTCGACTCTGACACTTGTAAACACTGCTCTTTAAACACCTCAGACAATTACACACATGCTTTTTGGCACTGGCCACCCATCAAACACTTAACACTTGCTAATTCGACTACTGAAACAGCCCATCCCACTCTGCCTTCTAGGCGACACATTAACAACATATCTAAACCAGGAGGACTGTAGAGTACTGTCCATCAGAAAAATATATATATTCTCACTAACTGTAAAACAAGGAAAAACATCACAATCAAACATTGGGGAAACCTACTCAGAGAACATATAGAAATGGAAAAATATTGGCATCTATTAAACAACAAACAAACAAACAAATAAATAAATAAATAAATATCACCTCTAACAGAATATTCTTATACATACATATACATACACATCTACATACACATTTTTTTATTCTCAAAGTTTGTTCATTTCCTTACTATATATCATGTATGTCCTCCCTCTGCACATCAACCACAATCACTAGAATTGCACATCAACACTAATAAAGTTTAATTGAACCTGTGAGGGGGGTTGGTTTTCACCTGATTTAAGTCCCAGTTTAAATGCCATAGCAGCCATTCAGTGCGTGTTTACTGTATTGTGCACTAGTATGTGCTAGACCTGCATGTAGACTCAGATACATCTGTGTGAGGTGGTTAGGCTAATGACGTCACTGAAGAACAGGAAAGCAATATTAAAGGCTAAAAGTTAATGCTAGCTGGACAGCTGGATGGGGCACCTGCCAACGCCACTGCCAGACCCTACAACTATCCCTAGTTTGACTGCACACTTGGACACCAAGAGGAAGCAGAGAGGACAGTTACAGTGATCTGGTAAGGCTGGAGAATAATTACATTACATTTTTGTCATACTCTTCATGCTGTCATAAACCAGCCAATCAAAACAGAGCTTACTGATTTTATTTATTGGCCCTCCATTCAAAAAAAAACATCTGTCTTTGTAAATAACATGGTTGTAAACAGGCTTTGGTAAAGGGTTGTTAAACCTCATTGGAGCATCCTTTTCACCAGGAATGGACTGAATATTCATCTTACCCACCTCCAAACAGGACTTTAGAGATACAGATGCTAATTTACACCTGCCATCTAAAGGAGGACTGTCAACGTCTGGATGGCGTTCTGGGGGGAGAAGTGGAGGCTTGAGCCCAGTGGACTGCAGCCTTCCCTGGGCACAGAGGAGCAGGAACCAGGACAGTCAGAGACAGAGGCCAGAACCACAGCACTGCCTCTAATTAACCTGCTCACAGAGAGAGCAGCCGGGTGATTAGACACACACCACTACACACACTCTCTATCCTTTATGTTCTTTCTCTCTCTACTTTTCTTTTCTTTTTCTTTCATTTTTTCTATTCTATATTGTTCTCTCACCCTTTCTTGTCACCCATTTTCTCCTTTATTTTATCTTTTCTGTCCCCCTCCTTTTCTCTTGTGTTTAATGCAATCAATCTACACACACACACACACACACACACACACACACACACACACACACACACACACACACACACTTCCCTCTCACCAACTGATGATTCAAATCTACAGGAAAATGAACTAGTAAGCATCACACACACACACACACACACACACACACACACACACACACACACACACACACATGCTACATACGTACTGCAGACGTGGAGCAATTCATTATTAGGGTGGATGGGGGTTATAAAATCCATCCATTTTCTGGAAAACTGACCACATCACTTTTTCCAGAACCTGAACTTAAAACTCTCCATCCTCAAATACACTGCCCTCTCTCTCTCTCTCTGTCCTCTATGTCTCTCTTTTCCCAACCTCTTTCTCTTCATCTCTCCCTAGCTCACTGTCTCCCTCTCTGTTCAATTCACTTTCTCTGTCTTTATCCCTCTATAGCTCAACAACTATCTTTTCATTTCCTTCAAGCACTCTCTCTCTCTCTCTCTCTCTCTCTCTCTCTCTCTCTCTCTCCTCTCTCTCTCTCTCTCTGTCCTCCTTCGCACCCCACTTCCTCCCTCCTCTCAACTACAAAACAGATAGGGTGGGGTCATCAGACTCACTAGTAATTTTTTGCTTAGGTTCATGTGTGGGGTGCTACTGGGGTCCTCCCCATGGTGGCTTTAACAATATTCTGAGCTATAGCCTCGTGGCCCAGACACAACGCCCCTACGCCCCTTGCTGTTGCCCTCTCTGTCCAACTCTCTCTCAGTCTGTCTCTTCCTGTGCCTCTCTCTGCTTTTCTCCCAATCTCCTGTTCAAGAAAGAAAGAAAGAAAGAAAGAAAGAAAGAAAGAAAGATAAATGGAAAAAGGAAAATAGATAAAAGAACAGTGAAAAAATTCAGACAGATGGGGAGAAAAAGGAGAGAATGATAAAAAGAGAGTGACAGTAAATGTGGGAGAGAAAGAAAGAGAGGAACACAAAGTCAGACAGAGAGAGAGAGATTGCTCTGTTCATTTACTATGTCTGTCTTTCTCTCAGGCCTCTCCAGTGGAGTCACTCAGCAGGACACACCATTACACCAACAATAACTAAAGCAACAACCACAAAAATAACAACAATAATACAGCTGTTCAGTAAGAACAGTTTTTTAACCTCTCCTCCTCCCTCCTCCATCATTCTCATTCGCACAGCGCATCTCAGGAGTACATCAGACAGGGCCTGAAGTCTTATTTAAAACAAAGAATAAACAAAATGTATTGTAGTTTTTGCTGAACAACTTCACTCAAAAATGAGAGAACAATTAGCCTCCTAGAAAAGCTGGGACTTCCTTGTCACTCATTCATCAACAATACATAATAATCTATTCCATCTAAATGGGCAGGTGCTAGAACTGTCACACCTGCACCATTTAAGGTTGAACTGAAATCTTTTGTAAATCAAACTAAAATGGCAAACTCAAAGTATGCAAAGCAGTCAGTAGAGGGCACTGTTGGTCTATGCAGATGGTACATGCCCAAATTGGTAATTGCACATGCTTACAGAGACCGAAACTGCAACCTAATTCTTCACTTTTTAGGCACATAGAATCCTACAATTGTTACATTATACAGAATTCGATGAAGAATGACAAACGTAAATGAGTGATTTCCTCCTCCCAAAGTTGTGTGAGGCAAGTTTTGACAGCCTCACTTCATTGATTATGTGTGTGTGTGTGTGTGTGTGTGTGTGTGAGTCATGTTGAGAATGAACAGCTCAGCCACAAGAAATGAAAATGTGTGAACTGAAGATCAGTCCAGAGATAAGCTTCTGTCTGTATATCCTTTTACACATTCCTCTTTCCAAACATCTCTTTCCATAG
>CM067515.1:17241748-17511748 GCA_034509495.1 Acestrorhynchus altus
CCAAAGACGTGACTGACAGAGGCACAAGAAGGACCTACTCTTTTCAGATGGGTTGCAGGATGAGATATTATCTAGTTCCAGAAAATGATGTTCTGTTTTTTGTTTAATTTGCAAACAAAAATGCCACACACATATTTAGGGAGACGTCTCATTTCAAACAAAATGGGAGGAAGCATCTGAATGCGTGTCAAGAGTGAAATAGACAGATAAAATTTTTAAAACAAAGGAAACCAAGGACGCAGACCAAGAAGTGACTGTGGCTGAAATGGTTGCCCTTTTTACAGCTGGAACACATCGTCAGTGTTCAGCCCAGCTGTCAGCTACTGGAACTCTACGAAGGTGGCAAAAATGAAAGTAAAAGCTTTAGCATATGCCCTTCGTTTCGTTTAGGAAAGAAAAAGAGAGAGAAAATGGAAGAGAAATTACAGAGTGAGAGGGCAGAAAGAAGTGAAGAGAGAGAGAGAGAGAGAGAGAGAGAGAGAGAGAGAGAGAGAGAGAGAGAGAGAGAAGATGTATTACATTTGACTGGATCGAGGCTTGACCCCAGCTTGGTGTATAGGGACCTAATGGCAGGTCAGGGCCTTATTTAACCCCCAGAGTCACAGTGGATTATGGGAAATTTGGTCAAAACACACGTTTTGCATGTTAACCCGTTTTCACTCCCATGGCAACTGGTTACACTGGAAAAGATCCTTTGGGAAATGACAAAACCAACAAGTAACTTCATGTTCGTAAAGAGCAGAACAACAAACTGTTGAACACAGTGGGGTGGAACTCTATACAGATGGTCAAAATCACTGAAAATCATTGAAAATCACTGGTAGACATTAAAATCTTTAATTTCTCAAGTGTGGGGTGGGACATTTCATAAAACCTAAGCAAACATTTGTTTCTCACCGCAAGTAGAACAGCTCCTTATTATAAGAGAACTCAGAGCTACTGCTATAATAATAATAATTCTTCATATTTTATGTAATATTCATATAATATTTATGTCTTACTCTCCAGCATATGCTTGCACACATCCTCATTCTCCCAAACACACACTTCAGGCGCTCTCATAATTACACAGAGGTTGGGTTGCCAGTGGGAGCAGTGGGAGAGCTGGGAGACTGTCTGAGCTCTGCGAACTCAAATAAATAAATGTATGACCTTCACCTGCTCGTCTTGAGGCTGTTCATGACGTTAAATCTGCCCTTCTGCTCTAACTGCTGATCTCTCAGAGCTCAGAGAGCTCATCATTCAACAGAACTGTCAGATTTGCTTCATAAGTGCTGGCACAACAAAAACTCCATTTTATGTGTTTAGTTTTAAAGGATTTGAATTGTAAGGATTTATGTTTTTCATTGTAGATAATTGTTATTCAGTTGAACAGTGCTTGTTTTAACCCTTTAAATCCTAAATTCTTGGATGTGGGTCATCCACTCCTTATCCTTAAACAACTTGTGCAACTTTCGAGTAATGTGTGAACTTTAGCGCTGGGCCATATCAATATTTATGTCTATATGGGGATAAAAACAGAGCAAGATATGGGCTGATGAGATATCACGTATATCAACTTTGAAAGTTTTTAATAACCTTCTGACTATTGTGCTCACTTGTTTAGCTCTGCCCCCCTGATCTCAGCTCCTGCTTTTCTCTGACTTCACTCATGCTCTCACATACATACTGTGGAGGAGGTGTAAGACTTGGTGTGTATCAAGAAGAAATCATTGTGTTTAAATACAGTAAAAAATACAGAAGAAGGATGTCAATGGGTGCCCTTGTTCCTGATAGGCTGTAAGTGTAAGCAGGATAAATGTCATTCTAGTCCTTCTAGAGGTAATAAATAGGTTGTGACCACAAAACATGTGCATTGATGTTAGATTAGGGATAACATAATACTAACACTTTTGGACACAAACACACGTATACACACACACACACACACACACACACACAACACACACACACACACACACACACACACACACACACACACACACACACACACACACACACACACATATCTTGTGAGAGTGAGACAGGCGGGGAGGGGGGTCCACTCCACTATTGGCCTCCTCTCTCTGCGACCTCCTCACGCTAAGTGGTGACACTGTTACGCTCAATTTGTCCCATTCAGGGTCTCAGTGGGCAGAATGTTTCAGCATGACAACCCACAGAGAGAGAGAGAGAGAGAGAGAGAGAGAGAGAGAGAGAGAGAGAGAGAGAGAGAGCGTTAAGAGACAAAGAAAGGAAACACGAGACATTAAGAAGACAGAGTTGTTGTTACTGTCATTCTGCTGCACTGTTTAAATGGAATTATATAATCACGTAATGAAGTGTGGTTTATTATGCACTGTGTTACATTCACATTTGATTTTCACTGTGATTTAGACTGCTCTTCTGATTTAGACTTTGGTCTTTGGACTAGGCAAATGTAGGCAGTCCCTTGGGCCCGCCTGTTGCCAAAGGCTCCATGAAATTAGATTTACACAAACCAGCCACTCCATTAAAACCTGCCCTTGGTTCTACACTCGTGTTGATTTTATCAGCTACATTAGCTCTTTGCCTTTTTTGTAAGGGAAATCAACACCAACACATCTTTACCCAGACAACTGGCTTACTTCTGAAACTCTGGTGAAACAGATACCTTAGGCAGCTAGCTTTTAGGCATTTTTCCTGAGACTTCACAAGTACCCAACATTATGTCCACTCACTGTCCACTCCTACATCATTGGTCACCCTTGTAGATGAGACAGAAGAAACAGATCTCTTGTTGCACAGTTTGTGCTGGTCATTCTCTAGTCCTCTGTCAGTGCTCACGTGATGCTGCCCACAGGATGCTGTTGGCTGGATATTTCTGCTTGATAGACAATTCTCAGAACAACATGTTTAAAAACTCCAGCAATACTGCTGCATCTGATCCATTCATACCCTTACGCTGTTGAAAAATGGAAAATGAGCCCATCTACTGTCACTGATATCTTCAGAAATAACCAAAATGAGTCTGTGATTGAGAACTAGATTTTGGAACTTTGCTGTAAGGATATGATTGTATTCAGTGACTAGGGCATTAGTGTGGTCAGGATGTTGGATGATCACCTCCTCAACTCATGCCCAAAAATAATGCTTTATACTCCTCAAATCCACACCTGGCATTTGGCATGGTGTCAATAGGTTAATGTTTACCTGCTACTCTACAGAGTCTGTGTGCAAATGTGCGCATCTTAAAGTAGCTGAATGCATTAATTAGAAGGGGTGTCCACAAACATTTGGACATATAATGTAGTCAGTGCTGCTTTAGAGCAAGTCTGAAATGATAGGAGAGGGGGATACAGGTCAGGGTTGGCAATTGGAGGTGGGGGGGAAGCAAATGATCTAAAATCCACACACTCTTACAAACACATGCACTCACTACAAACTCTCCACAGCCGGCCTCAGATAGGAGCAGGTGACGCAAAACCCTGGAGCCCATTCTATGTGTGTTCATAAGTGTGTGTGTGTGTGTGTATGTGTGTGTGTGTGTGTGCCCCCTGTGACCACAGCACCTGTTCTCCGGGCACAGCAGCTACAGCAGAGGCACACTAACAAACACTCACACACATGCGCACACACAGGGCGGCCATTCAGAAACCCAGCACATGACATACCCCCTGTGTGTAAGAGTGTGTTCCTCTCTCTCTCCCTCTCTCTCTTTCTCTCTCTCTCAAACACACACACACACACACACACACACACACACACACACACACACACAGACATTTCTTACCAATCTCACACTCTCTATCTCAGTTACACCTCTCTCTCTCTCTCTCTCTCTCTCTCTCTCTCTCTCTCTTTCTACCAGTGCCAAACATACACTAACACACTATCATAATTAGACAGTGGTTAAGGCTGCCAGTATGAACAATAGGAGTTTTCTCAAGTCTTGTGTGCTAGAGAAGTCTCTCTCTCTCTCTCTCTCTCTCTCTCTCTCTCTCTCTCACACACACACACACACACACCCATACACACACACACACTTCCATATAAAGTGAAGTTCCTAGCCGAGGGCTGAAGATTAGCACAGCACAGAGCGTTAAAGTGTGAAGGGCATTAAATACAGAAACCTGATGCTGCAGAAGAGCAGGAGAACCGACCCTTATGGTCCAGCTTCAGTCTGACCCTCCAGTTTAGTCCAGAACTTCAGGTCTGGACTAAAGGTCACTGCTTTTCTATGCAGGAATAAGCACAATATCTTGTGGTGTGGGAATAAATTTCAATGTCATGCGCAGGAGAAGGACAATATATACTTACAGAAACCAATATATATATATATATATATATATATATAAAAGAAATTATGCGATAATTACCATTAATAATTAACATTACGGAACACAGCTAAATGATCAAAACCAAAGTAATAAACTCATTCAAAATTTTTGTGAAGCAACCGATTGCTAGAACTGTGCTACAGAAATTCCAGAACCTTTAGATGATCAGATGGCCTTAGGTGTGCAAAATGCTCTAAAGAAAGGTAAACATACCACAGTTAAGCCAAATAAAGGCACGTCTGTGGGACCAGGACGAAATGTCTATATTGTGAATGGAAGCAGGACAAATGGTGCAGGTTTTTGTTGGGAGCAGGACTGAACCTAAGGGTCAATCTTTTGTGCATGCGTTTCATTATATGTTGAAACATTGCTGTGAGGAGGATTTGAATGCAGTCAGCAAAATAAGAATATCAGTATGAGGTCAGGTAGTGATGTTGGATGATTGGTTTTGCCACCCCAACACTTCCCAAAGGTATTAAATAAGGTTGTATCAGTTCAGAAAATGTCTGGAACCAATGTGTAATTACAGTGCATCAGGAAAGTAATCGCTTTTTGCACATTTTCTTATGTAACAGCATTTTCCAAAACTGATACAATTCATTTTTTCCCTTAAACTTCCACACACAGGACCCCATGATGATGAGTTTGTTTGAAATCTTTGCAAATGTATTAAAAATATAACACAAAAATATAAAGTACATAAGTATTCGCAGCCTTTGCTATGACACAAAATTGAGCTCAGATGCACTTCATTCTACATGAAGTCTAAAGAATTGTCTGTAGACCTCCAAGGGGAAGGTACAGAAAACATTCTGCTCCATTGAAGGTCCCGGTGAACACAATGGCATCCATTATTCATAAATGAAAGAAGTTTGGATCCATCAGGACTCTTCCTAGAGCTGGCCAGCTGGCCAAACTGAGGGATCGTGACTAAGGGGCTTAGTCATGGAGGTGACCAAGAACCCAATGGTCACTCTGACAGAGATCCAGTGTTGCTCTGTGAAGTGTTGCTGTGAAGTGTTGCTTCAAGTAAGACTCCGCCCATGAGGTCCATCTGTTTTTCTGCAGCAGGAACCGAGAGACTAGTCATCATACTTTGTCATCATATCGTTTGTAGAATTTTGAAGGAAAAAATAATTGAATCCATTTTGGAATAAGGCTCCAACATAACAAAATGCAGAAAAAGTAAAGCGCTTTCCGGGTGCACTGTATGCGATTATGGCTGCTCCAGGTGTCCCGTTCTGACAAACAGTGCATTTCTACGTAGATTACATAAGCCAAGGCTTGAAGCACTTGAAGCAGATGAACTCACTAATTAATAGAAGTGTTTTGATACTTTGATGGACATATAATAAATGTAATGGAAGCTTATACCACAGGTCATCACACACTCTCCTCAAAGTGTAGAGATGATGGCTATGTTTGAAACACTAGAGCAATGAAGCCTAAATTGTTCTCACTATTACTCACTCTGTCTGTGTGTGTGTGTGTGTGTGTGTGTGTGTGTGTGTGTGTGTGTGTGTGTGTGTGTGCTGGTATAATTACACTTAAGTATGTCTGTCTGTGTAAATACAGGGAAATTCCACCATTTTTAATTCTCTTAGACAAAGTCATTCAGAGTGGGTTTGGTGTTAATGATGGTTACCAAGGATAATCACAGTGAAATCAGATGTCTGTTACATTGGTGCAAAACATAGTTGCACAAATAGTTGCACTCGGAAGAGTATCAGATTGCAGTGCTATTCAGAAGGAAGATAAACGTTCCTATGAACAATGAAGGATTCAAAATGTAGACTCATTTGGGCAATATTTATTGAGCTACATATACAGAGCAGTGTCTCTCAGTATGGTGCTGGTATACACATGTCAGTTGTAGGCATGGAGTTGTAGAGATTCCTAATGGTGTCCTTTGCCATCCAATGCAGCTGGAATATTGACGGTATATATTGGTGGCAGTTCATCCAATAGCGCACTCACACATTTCCATATTTCCAAATAGGTCTGGAGATGAGACTGAACAGGTATAACATCTGGTGTCTTGGAAGGAAAATCCTTCAGGCAAACAAGCTTATGGACAATGTTGCAACAAAAAGTACCAGAGTGTGTGTTAAAAGGTAGTGCACATTAATAGTGTTTTAAGGTTTTACAATGTTACAAAGAACCAATATTTTAACATTACTAACATGCCATATAAACCCCATAAAATGTGAAGGTCTATCTGATGGGGTCATGTGGTTGAATGCAACCCCCATACTCCACACAGCAATGTTCCAAATACCTAGTATGAAGCCTCCCCAGAAGAATAGAGAGTGTTTGTCCACATTATTATCAGCATTACTTGTTTGGGCTCACTGTGGTATTCTCTTTAGCACACAGCTACAGCTTTCTGAGAGCACAGCACGAGAGCAGAGTAAGAGTACAGTGTGTACTGCCTAAACTGAGACTGTGAGTGTGAGTGGAGTGTGTGTGTGTGTGTGTGTGTGTGTGTGTGTGTGTGTGTGTGTGTGTGTGTGTGTGTGTTTGTGTGTGAGTGGGGGTGCTGAGTTGTGAGTTGATCCTCGAGTGCCCACCTGTCTAGGGAGACCTGACCAGCTTACACAGATAGAGTTTTATCAGTTCCTCTTCCACTGAGATACCTTGTTTCCACCTGTACTTCTATCTCTCTCCATCCTCCCTTTCACTCTCTCCATTTTGTGCTTTTGTTTCTTTTTCTCACATTCTAATCTTTTCCCTTCAGTCCCATTTGTCTCCCTGTCTCTCACTTTCAATATTTTCTAAGCCCTTCTCTCTCTCTCTCTCTCTCTCTCTCTCTCTCCACTTCTTAACATTTCCTCTCTTCTCATCTCCCCTTTTCTTCTTTCTCCTTTTCTGCTCCTTTTTCATATTCTCATTTGTCATAGTCTTTTCATTTCTCCTTTTCTCTCACTTTTCTTTCCTTCTTTCTCCTTTTTCTTTATCTGAATTGTCCATCCGCTTTATTTGAATTACCCCCTTTCCTTCTGGAATCTTTCTTTCCTTTCCACTTCATCTTGTTTTCCTGTTTTTTATTTTTCTCCATCTCCCTTTTCACATTTTCTCTATTTTAATGTCTCTTCTCCTTTCTATACTTCTCTTCACTTCTCAGCTTTCTCCCCACTCTTCTTGGGAGCATTTTTTGACCCCAGGGGACTTAATTCACTTCTTTAAACCCTTTTCCACTGGTAGCTCAGAGACAAACAAAAGGCTTCTGAGAGCTGGATCTGAATTACAAACAGAGACAGAAAGAGAAAGAGAGAGACTAACTAAGAGTCAACCTCTAAGTCAAAGTGCTCACATGTGCATGTGTATGTGTTGAGGTAAAGAGAGACACAGAGGAGGAGTGTGTGAGGGGACAGGTGTGCCATGGAACACAACTGTCTATGCGTGAAAGAAAGTGTATGAAAGACAGAGAGAGAGAGAGACTGTGTGAAGGGACAGGAAGGACATGGGACACAACTGCCCTCAGTAAAGAACGTAGAGAAACAGGCACTAACAGAGGACAAGGATGATTTAGTATCAAAAAAGAGCAGCTGCTCAAGTGTGTGTGTGTGTGTGTGTGTGTGTGTGAGAGAGAGAGAGAGAGAGAGAGAGAGAGAGAGAGAGAGAAAGAGAGAGAGTAACATCCAAATCACACACAATTCAACACTCAGTCCAGGGGTACCCTATGTCTCAAACCAGAGGAAGGGAGACGAGTGGCTGTGTAAGCTGCAGATGAGCTACCACTCAACAACACCAGAAACACCCAGTAAACACCAGTAACACAAATACTGGAATGACAGCAACAACAGCAGTAACATCAGCACCACCAACATAACCAGACACTAGTAACACCAATATTGTGAGTGAACAGCAATAACAGCAGTACCACCAATCAGATGAGGAACACCAGTAACATCAGCAATGCAAGAAATGCAAGCAGTAACACCAATAAAACCATTAACAGCCTTTAAAAACAATACCAGTTACACCAATAACAGCATTTAAAAACAATACCAGTAACACTAATGAAACTAATAACAGCCTCTTAAAATAAGACTGCTTTACAATTCAGCAGCACCAGTAACAGCACAAAGTCAGTAACACCAATAACAGCTGTGAAAAATAAGACCAGTCATCAGAGTAAAGAACAGCACAATACTCGCCAACATTATCAGTAATATCAGTTACACCTGTAACACAGCGTTATCATAGCAGGCGCGCGCGCACTTACCGGCCGCGGAGGTGCGCGTGCCGATCCGTGTTCGAGGACCTCGCGCCTTACCGTCCTGAGGCGAGGCGGGCCACCGCGGGTGCACAAGTTGGTAAATAATAAGGGGGTCCCAAAAATAATAAGGGGTCCAATAGTGGCGCGTGGTCCAGCCCCCCTCCTCCTCCTCCTCCCCCTCCTCCTCCTCCTCCAGGCGCGAGCGTGCTGGATCTACCTCCTGCGCTCGCGCACCTGTCTCCGTGCAGATCGGGTCCCGCGCGTCGCCGCCGTGGCATCGCCTCAACAGCACGACAACTGGCGCGCACACACACTTCACACACACACACGCACACACTTCACGCGCGCGCGAGCACGCACACGCACTCCAGCAGAAACAGAGGAGCGCGCGCCTCCTGAATAGCTCGTCAGGGTCCTCGGTGCTGTTCCCTGCGCTCGTGCGTGCGCGTGTCCCGGTGCGCGCGCTATCCCCGGTGTAGCCCGCGCCCGCGGACTCCGCCTCTGAGCCCGTTACACCGGTTCACTGTCTCAGCTCATGCCCCTGCGTGCCACGAGCACGCGGTGCACCTGGCATATGAGCCAATGGAGACTCGCGACTTGTTGTTTTAAACCTTGTAGTTTCCAGCCGACGGTGGATGTTCCTGTTTGTCGTACTGTTATTCACCAAAACAGTATTTATAAATATAAAGTATTTATAGGAGACAGTCATGCATGCCAAAGGCGTTCATTTGAGCTGTAAAAATAAGGCAATTTATGTGTTATCATTTGTATGAATTTAATGTTATCTTCAAAATGTACTTAGTACTCATTTTTGTTTGTGTTTTTGTGCTTATATGACTTTACATCTCAGGACAATGGAATAGTTCTTCAGTATCTCAAATAAAAAGAAAAGAAATTACCTGAATATCCTGCTTTATGTTTGTCGTTGTATATGCATCAGCATTCTATCTTCTTGTACTTTATTCTGAAATTGAACACTGTAAAAAGAGTGTACACAGACCCTTCCTTCTTTCTCATTTTGATCTATAACCCAATATCTGGCTCAGTGATGTCATTAGTCCCGCCCCTCATAATGATCAGTCAGTCTGCATGCAGGTTGAGCATGCACAGGTGGACAGAGCAGTGAACATGCACTGCAAGCTCCTTTGGCATTTAAACTGGCATTTAATTAAGTGGGAAACAAGTTAATTGTAGCTGTTTTCTGAGCTTAATTACATGCTAACATCACATAATGATGAACTGATTAGAAACGCCTTGTAGTTTGTTATGATATGTGTATCATTTCTGTAGGTTACTCTGATCCTGAGATACGAAGCCTAGAATACAGTATGTAACTGCCTCGAAAAGTGCAGCTTCTAAGAGATACAGGTGAAATGAGTCAACAAAATGTGTGAAATACAATTAAATAATTCATATCCTGACTTGCACAAACATTATTTTTTGTTATGTAGGATTAAAGAGCAGATAACTTCTACAATTCCTTTCCTTTAATGTTAATCTGTAAGCTCCTCTGTGTAGTTTATGGTTTTATGACCTAAAAGCCCTCACAGTTTTTTAAAAACCATCAGAGCGGTGTAGGGGTCTAAATATATAGGTACTCTGTGCCCATTCTGCATGGTTTTTGGGATCCCAAAATAGGGATTATTCTCTTGATGCTGCTTGTCAACCAATACCGATTCTTATCCAATCTTTGTGTTAGTATTAATAATAGAGTCCTCCAGTTTAAATAAGATGTGCCGCTGATTAATACTGAAGTAAAATCAGCTCATTTTAGTAACAGATTATAGGAATGTCATTCTGGATTCTGGGCTTTAGAAGTGACTCATAAATTCACTTCTTTCCAGCTGAATTAAATTCCAGTTTAAATGCCAAAAGAAGTTTCCAGAGCATTTTACTGCTCTGTTCAGAGTACATGCTCAACCTGTATGCCAGCTGGGCTAATGATGTCACTGATGCAGATATTGGGTTATAAAGGAAAATGAGAAGGGAGGGTCTGTTTGCTCTCTTTTTTGCCCACAGTGTTTACATTTCAGGCTAATACTGGTAATATTACATAATCAAAATAATAAAGGACATCCCAGATTGCTTTTCTTATTATACTGTGAAGTATTTTTTAAGAACTTATAAATATCCTTATCAATTCATCAAAATTCTTGCATTCTTTTTTATCCCTTATAAACAAAAAAAATGTAAGGCACAAATAAGTTTTTTAATCAAAACATGATCTAATTCATAGAAATATTTAATTCTGTTAATATTATCATCTCTCATTTTCTGCATGTGTGTTCGTTCTCATGAATACATCATTAATTGCTTGGTGAATAAAATATATCAAACTACAAAACATCCCACACAAACGGCCCAGAGTTCTAAAAGTTGGGATCGATTTATAGTGTGTCATTATCTTATAATCCACTCTGACTGTCTTACAGTTCAGCTCCCCAGTGCCTTTAAACCACAGTCAAATGTGTGTGTGTGTGTGTGTGTGTGTGTGTGTGTGTGTGTGTGTGTGTGTGTGTGTGTGTGTGTGTACTGTTGTTTGTTTACTACTGATGCGTGAGATAATTAGTTTATAGGGAGGTGAACACCCCAGATATGGTTTTCAGTGCTGTGGGTGTTTGCATTAGCCTCAACCTCTAAGTTCTGAAGTCTCATTTCATAACAAAGAAAGCACACAGTTCTCCCAATTGTGTAAAATAGCTTCTTTGCTTACACAATGGCTTTACAGTTTCAGATATTCCATTATATTTCCATGTTCTGCTGTAAACAGTTCCACACTGTGAGCTCTGGATGTCCATTAATGGTATTCGAGATCATCTGACTCGGAACTGTATTAAGATTAAACTAGCCAATACCAATCAAAAAAAGCCTGATCAGCCCCTGATCCCGATATATGGACATCACTATCCCACACCCACAAGCAAAAAGGGTTCCATATTGAGAAGGGGGTTCTTGGATTGTTTAACCGATTGTGATCCTGTTAGTGCTATAGAACCCTATATAATAAGGTTCTATATCAAACCAAAATGGTTCTAACAAGGGGGAGGGGTAGTCTCTCATTAAAAAAAAAAAGAGGTTCAGTAACTGTGTGTGAAACTCCTTCCACTATGTTTGGAAGCTGTACTTCAGTCTTGATAGCTCTTACTGTGAGTTGATTCAAAATAGCACATGAAGGTTCCAAGAATATAGGACTGAATTCTGGGACTTCTGCATACAAGTCATCAAACACACTTACTGTGAAAGCAGATAAACAATCTTCTGGAGGATTTGGGAGAAATGTGTTTGGAAAAAAACATTGACAGATGATGTTGCTATGGGAACATGGTCCAAAGTATGTTCCAATCGTTATGTTTAACTACAAAATATTCATTTAATTTACCATGTTAGCTTGTACCCACTCTCTGGCTCCTGCAGATTAATCTAGCTCAGGTTTATGTAGAGAACTAAACAAGCAACTAATACACAATGTCTGTTCTCATCAACTGTATGAGGATGTCAAGTTTGACAGCATAGGATTATATTGCTTTGAATGTAAACTATATGTCTAAATGTTTGTGGACATCCCTTCTAATGAATCCATCCATCTACTCCAGTTGTACCCATTGCTGCTACTAAGGACACAAACGTAGATAATTTTGTGGCAAATTGATCTTCTTCTGGCAGGAGAAACTCTTGGTAGATAAAATGACTTCAGAAGTACAAATGGTTAGAAATAAATGATAAGTATTTCAGTAAGGATTAAAGTATTCAGGCAAGGATTAAAATGATTTGTTGTTATATTCTGGTCTGCAGGGCAGCTTTCAGGACGCTCTGATGAGTTTGGGTAACATTAGGTGATCACACCCACTCCTGAGGACAAAACACAGTTGAGCTACATCATCATCATGATTCAAACTGAACACAGCCTCGGGGTGACACCTCATTGTATAGTAAGAGTATCTCACACACACACACACACACACACACACATCTGGAAACCCCAGACCGATGACCAGATCACAGCCAGTTGGGGTTAAATGTGTGTGTGTGTGTGTGTGTGTGTGTGTGTGTGTGTGTGTGTGTGTGTGTGTGTGTGTGTGTTTGAATTCAGTGTTCACAGAAACTGCACTGAGTTAGTAAAACTGGGATTTCTGCCAAATCTAAATTACATAGTTTTAAAGGGCATTTACTTTTTTATTTTTTTTTTACTGTGAATAAAAGAGCTTGTTGTTGAGTGTAAACACCAATTTGGTTTCAACATGTTCACTTCCCAGTCTATAGAGATTACGTGAGTGCATACAGAAGTCTTTAGATCACTTTACAAAAACTTAAACTGTTATAATATTTACCTATTTTAAAAAGTCACCAAATAAAACTGCAAAGCGTTCACCATCAGTTACAAAGCAAATTGCATCATCACAGCACCATGTCCTCAAATGCCTCCAGATTGTTCGTGCTATGATAAAAACTAAAATCAAGTACGTAAAATCTGTGATTTTACCAATCTGTAAAATATCTACAGTGCATCACTGTCTGGACAGATTTGACCCTGAATGAAACTGTGACCTCTCCTTGTGGACATATTCAAAACCAAGTATAAAAGTTAGCACTGTAAAAATCACAGCAAAAGACATAAAAAAGAATAAGAAAAGAAAAATAAATTTGGACACATGTACCAGCAGCCATAACCATACTTAAATTTTTAACCATCAAGGTCATATCACAGGAACACATACCACACACATACTTATTATACCCAGTATTCTATCCACACATCACATTATCTCTTTTTCCAGTGTTTTTCACCAATTGTGTGGAGTTTGATGCAAGCTAGCACTGTAAGATATTTGATTATTGTTTCTGGTCAGTAATCAAATCAAATCAAATCGAAATTTATTTGTATAGTGTTCTTCAGCACTGCAGCTTCACAGAAATCAAAAAATTAAAAAGGTTAACAACACAGGAACAAAGGATAAGAAATAGACCCCTTAGTGAGCAAGCAAACAGGCATGAGTGGCAGGAAAAAACTCCCTCAGAGCTAGAGGAAGAAACCTTGGGAGGACCCAGGCTCACAAGGGGGGGGGACCCATCCTGCTCTGGTCAAAGTACTTATTTAGGGGACACTGAACCCTCACACACTTAAGACAGGGAAGAACAGGAGTACTGTACAGTGTTGTGAACTGTGGTGTCTAAATGGCCTCCCACGGAACCCAAGATTCAGCTATTAATCCTAATGCAGAGACTGCAGTACCTCACTCAGTAACTGGTTGGTTTAGTATATGTTGTGGAGTTCCAAAGGGTTTCGATTGCAGGGCTTTTGAAACTGATGTTCTGTAGTTATAAGAGTGAACAACTGAAGTGTGGTCTTACATACAGGCTCTAACGAGTAAAGCACTAAATAAGGTAATGTTATGAAACTTTATACTTTATACATTTCAATCCTTAATATGTTGTGCATCAAGCATCGCTATCATTCTAGAGAGAGAACGAGAGTGAGAGAATATAAGAAATAAGGGAAAAAGAATATGGTAGAGTTAAAGACAGAGCGAGAAAGGAGAAAGAAAGGGAAAGGAGAGAAAGATAAGAGTGAAACAAAGAGAGAGACAGAAAAAAGTGTGTGTGTGTGTGTGTGTGTGTGTGTAAAAATGTGCATATAGTCCCACTGTGTTTGCACTCTGGGAAATTTGTCTTCCACATTTAATCCATCCATGAAGTGAAACACATGCTTACACACTGCTGTGCCCGGGAAGCAGCTGGAAAGTTAAGTGCCTTGCTCAGTTCAGGCAATCAGGACATGACCTTCCAATTGCTGGTTCCCAAACCACCAGGCCATGGATGTCCCAGGTGTGGGGAGAGGGAACGAGAGAAAAGGGCAGAATTATGAGAGAATGTGTTAGAAATAGATCTAGAACGAGAATTAGACAGAAACGTATTTATATAATAAGTATAAAGGAACGCATGAGAGCTCAGTTCTTCCTGCTGTTGCAGTGGGTTTAATGAAGTGGGCTCTCTGCCTCCACATTACATCACAGTCTGCTCTATAAAACTAGTCTCAAATTAGGCCAACCAAACTTTGAGACAAATTCAGCAGCAGGGGTTTCCCACCTTCCTTATTTCATGTATGAGAGAGAGAGATGGAGTCGACAACAAATAAATAAACAACTTAAAAATATAACACTTCTTTTGTTCCCACCCTACTGCGCACTAACAGGTAGCACGGTGGTTTATCACAGACACACAGCTTTGAAGAGACACTCTCTAAAGATGGTTCTCTTTTTCATCCATACCAGAACCCCAGAACCGTCAGATCCGTCCTCCAGTCTGACACAGTTAGAGCAGAACTAAAACTATTCCTAATGTTACCTAATGCTAATGACTCTTCTATATGGTCTATAGTGTATCTATAACTCTATCTATAACTTTCACACGTGTAACATGATTCACATGTAAGAGCTCTGGATAAATGAAAGAAACGAGGGGGTCTAGGTATCAAAAAACAAAAATAAAAACCCTCCCAAAATCAAATCTCTAGTGCCAATGGTTAATCAAGTTGTCCCACATTCCAAATTTAATTTCCCAAATTAAAGATAAGTAAATGTGTAAGACCTGAATTAAAGTGTGTAAAAGCGTGTCAATCTTAAGATTAATCTTAAAATAATTAAACTGTATAATATGTGGATACAGCAGTTTTAAATTCTGGATTAAAGTACATGCTCTGGTTTAAAGAATATAAAATGTGATAGAAAGTGCAATCTATATTATTAAAAGTACAAAACCTGCAATAAAGTGTAAAATCTGAAAGTGTAAAATCTGGATTATATAATAACTGGATTGGATAGTGTACAATCTGGATTAAAGAGGGTAAAATCCAGTTTAAAGTGTCTAAAATCTGGATTAAAGAGTGTAAAATCCAGATTAAAATGTCTAAAATCTGGATTAAAATATGTTAAATCTGTATTAAAGCATGTAATATTTGTATTAATATCTGGATTGAAGAGTGTAAAATGTGGGGAAAAAAGCACCTGGATTAAAGTGTATTTTATTCAGATTAAAGTAAGTGATATCTGGGTTAAAGAGTGTCAAATCTGAATTAAAATTAAAGTATCTGGTTTAATGAATTGGTAAGGAGCTATAGCTTTTTCTTTTTTATCTTTAACACTTTCCACACAGATCCAGATATTTTCAAAATACAATACCTCACAAGGCCCACCAGATGTTTTGAAGATGACTTTACACAGTCGCCTAACAGGATGGTTCTGGTCAAAGTGTTTCAGATTCTTATGCTTGTCCATTTTTACTGCTTCAGCACTAATACATCCACCTCTTGATGCCACTGGAATCAGATCATTAATGTTATTCAATTCATCTGGCAGATCAAAAACTTTGGCTGATTCAAAAGTAATTTTTTTTTCATCAACAAAGTAATTTGGTGATCAAAAATGATGAATAAGGTACAGAATTCACTGTTAGAATATTTTTATTATTCTATAACAAAAAGTGTAAATTATATGTTCTTGTCTCAACAAAACCATGTGTCTGCAAGGCATGGACACTCAATGGCCAGGGGTTATACAGAGTAGCCAGTGACTGACCAGATCTCGATGTCCCAACAAAACAGGGCCAAAACTGAAAAGTGAGAACTGAAAGATGCGTAGCTGAGAAAAAGCACAATGAAAAGCAATTTTTTTTATTAATGAACATAAACATCTGTTTTCAAGGCTGTTTGTAAACTCTTGATATTAGAAGTCCTCTCACTTACAAAAATGTATTGGTTATGGATTGTGCTTTTTGGTTCTCAAAACATTAGGCCCTATTTTCATGTCCTAGGTTAATGCCTTGGAATGATGGCAATGTTTGCATCGTACCTGGAGGAGCATTCTTACCAGGTTAGGGTGCTGCATCTGCTCCATGTAGACTCTCCACTGGTGTTCCATAAGAATCAGTGCTTGGTCCTCTTCTCTTCTCTCTCTACACTCAAACTGGCAAAGTTATATCCTCTCATGGGTTTTCTTACATATGTTTCAGCAGCACCTAAGCTTGAGGTAGCTCTGGATTCTAGCCTCTACTGACTAGCAAAGGATATCTTCTGAGTGAACAGCAAGTCATTCTGGATAAGAGCATCTTCCAAATGTCTTACATGTAAATGTAATGTAAATGCCTTTCTATGCTTCATTGTACAAAACGGTGTTTCCATATTAGATTGAAATTGACAAGTTTGATATGAACATTTTATTATTTTAATATTTAATCTTGCCTACATTTCCCTTTTAATGAGACTTTGATGATGTTACTTCCTCAAAATGATGTCAGATCAAAACATTAGTTTTACAGTTTTAGAGACCAAATTCTGTAACTGACTTTTTTACATTTGGGGAAGGTAACTAGCTATATTCCGGTTAGTCTTGTGCAAAGCGGTGACAGTTGCACAAGACAGTTCACCTCAGGAATCAGGTCATATTGATGCATTCCTTCTGACTCAGCTGAGTGTACTCTGAGCTTTTGCAGGCGCCATCTGTAATTGTAGAATAAAGCAGTAGGAAGAGGTTGGAGATATTTTCCCAGAATCTATTTAAACCCAAAACTAGGATGAGTCACTTCCTTCAGAATATCATTGTTTTAAACAATAGACTCAGAAGACTGTGTGACTCTTGAAGGCGAAGAAGCCCTATAGACAACAATAGACAACATAAAGCTGATGTCAATGCAATGATGTGATTATGAGAGTTTCTATCTGTTTTTGTTTGTTTGTTTTTTTGGGTGGGGGTGTGACATTTCCATATTTCAAACATGGTCTTTTGGTTTTAATGTGCCAAATAATGTATTTTCTCAATATTTAAGTTGTTTGGTGTATGAATAGTATATTTTGACTGAGTTATGCTCATGTGTTGTTTAACAAGCTGCTTATCAGCCTTTAATTTTGACAGAATGACACTGATTTTCTTTGGAAAATAACACAAGATCTGCTTTTATCGGCTGGTTTATGGCAACACAACAGTCCATAAAAACATAGCATAGTCTAGCAGAGCCTATCCTAGATTGGCACCTATTTTAAGGCTGTATCAATACTTTTTATAATTATTCCTGAGTATCAATGTGGCATTTAGGCTTTTAGCCTAGGACCCTAGCAAGCAAGCAGCTTGTTTCATTGGTTTCCACAGCTCATTTCTCCTGCCTGGACATTGAGTGTGTCCAACTTCATCAGCTCTAAACAGAGCATCACCTAGTCAAACAGCATACTTCCATATTCTCCAGAAGTAAACATTGCGTTTAGCACTGAAACAGCTTTCTATATTGGGGGAGGTTTATATCAGTGTTGGATGTATAAATACAAGTCAAGACAGCTGTGTAACAGATTTAGGTTTTGAATTGATTCATTTACGTTTTAGTTCTTTTGAAGGAAGAGCAACAGGGATTATTGATGCTCACTGACATGTACCCAACTATGTAAAGCTAAAAACAGTTTGGCATGACTGTCAGCTATCTCAAACCATTTAACTTTTAATCCTAAGGAGGAAAAATCCACCATTTAGTCTGCTTTTCTCCTCTGAATTTGATGTATCAGATCAGTTGTTTAAGCAACTCCACACAATTTGAGGAGAGTGTGATGGTTAAGTCGTGTATTAGGCTTAAGTGACTTGATAGCTGCAAAACTAAAACAGCAAACTTCAGACACCAACAAACTGACTGACTACAATTGAGGGGGGAACTGTACATATGTAACTATATATCAAATGATCACTATCTTTAGCTGTAAGATAATGCCTCTATATACCCCTAGCAGCCTGGCAGCAGTGACAGTTTTGGGTTAGCTTGTGATTTAGAGGTGTGTGTGGGTGGTTGATAGCCAAAATGGGTTTATCCACTATGCAAAACATGATCTCTCTGTGCATAATGACGTATCATAGCTTCAGGCTGAAAGTGCATGTGATCAAGCTCAATTGAATTACACGCGGTCACAAGCCACCCATCATGTCTCCATTTCCTTGCCATTTGATTGTAGCTCACGATAGTAGGCAGCCAGTGCACAAGACCAGCCACTGTGTGTTGTATTACACATCCATGGACAAAACAGACATTAAGGTTGGGCCTGAGGCCAAGCTGTCTATTGAATTCTTTCTAGCCAACCAATATTTTTCAATTGTTCACCCAGTTGTAACTACACTAGCACAAAAAAATTAGCTGTCAGTGTAAGCAGAGAGTTATGGGCCACAGTAAGAAAGGTTGTAGAGTTGTGGGCCTCCATGAATGAGGTTATAGGCTTATGGGCCACAGTGAGGGTGGTTATAGAGTTGTAGACGACTGTGAAGTTATACAGTCATGAGCCACAGCTAGGGATGTTGTAGAGTTGTGGGTCTCCGTGAGGGACGTTATACAGTTGTGGGCAAAATCAAGGAAGTTGATGAGGGAGTTTATAGTGTCATGGGGCACAGTGATGGCAAGGCATACGCAGTGGCTAAATCAAAATGCTTTACATAAACAGATATAAGATATATTTAAAAAAAAAACATTACATCAATAAAAGCAAGAAATAATTAAAAAATCCTAAAGAAATAAAATATCATAAAATAATTTATTAAAATGCAATACAATTACATATTGCATACAGTATATACAGTATAAGAATACATTTTACTTGGTGAGTGTCACCTATCTGTCTCATCCCTCTGGTCTGTCTTTGTTTTGTTTACCTTCCAATGTGCTTTTGAGCACATGTCATGTCTCCTCCCATTCCCAGCTGTGTTCCATCTGTAACCCTGCCCCATCGTTATCATGTCCCAGCCGTGTCTAATGTGATTGTGTGTATATAAGTCCCTTGTATTTGTTGGTCCTTATCAGTCTTCTTGTTTGCTTGTGTGCCTTGGCTTCTTGACTACTTGTCTCTGCTACTTGTGGTTTTCGTCTCTGGTATTTATGGTTAGTGTACCTTATCTGTATAAGTCTGTTAATAAACTCAGCCCTGCAAGTACTTCCGCCTCCACCTACCTCCTCTGTGAGTCCAGAACCATTACAGTGAGAGTCCTGGCTGCTGAATACTGAATCAGCTCAAGCTGTTTGATTGTCTTGATGAGTAGATAGGAGACAATCCTGGTGGAAATTAAGATGAATCACTGTATTGATTAACATTTCTTCATTAATAGCAGTAAACTGACACATTTCACCCATGGTGTTATTGTGTGGCAATGGAGAAAACACAGGCTCGTTGGTAGATAAAGATGTACTAATGTCTTCTCTTATATTGTAAATTTTAGAAAATAGCTGATAAACTTGTTACATCTGTCAGTTGAAGCTAATTCAGGGGTTTTAAAAGGAGGTGACTGTTATCTTCTAATGTGGAGAAGAAATATTGTCTTGAATTGCATATTACTGTATTAGAATCTTTACAGATTTCTTTATGAATGTGAAACTTGGTTTTATGCCACCTGCGCTTGACCCTCCTACATTCTATCTTTTGGAGTTGAACTGTTGTATTATTCCTCCATGGAGTTTTCTGTCAGCATGATATAGTTTTAACTTTAATTGGTACAATCTCATCCAACAGGAACCTCAACCGAGGAGGTTAATGTGATGTGGGCCTCCATGAAGGAGGCTGAAGAGTTATGAGTCAAGGGCCACGGTGAGGGTGGTTGTAGAGTTGACTTCTATGAGGAAGGTTTTAGAGTCATTGGGCCACATCAAGGGAGCTTGCTGAGTTGCGGGCTACAGTGATGGAGGAGGGAGATTACAGTGGGAGATTAGAGTTGTAGGAAATGGTGAGGAAGGTTGTAGAGTTGGGGGCCTCTGTGAGGGAGACTACACAGTAATAGGGCACAATGAGGGAGTCTGAGGGTGATGGGCTTCCATGAGTGATGGTCCACAGCAAGGGATGTTAGTCATTGCCACAGTGAGGGAGGTTGTAGGGTATAGGCCTCTGTGAAGAAAGTTATAGAGTTGTGGAACACAGGCAGGGGAGGTTGCAGAGTCATAGGCCATAGCAAGGGAGGTTGCAGAGATGTGGGCCCCTGTGAGGGAGGTTATGGAGTCGTGGGCCACAGCAAGAGTGGGCGTAGAGTTGTGAGCCTCACTGAGTTATAGAGTCCTATGTCACAATGAGGGAGGCAACAAAGTCATAGTTCTGGTTCACACTGACAGAGGTTAAAAAGTAACCTTCAGTAAATTACTCAACACCCCAAAGTTCATAATAAACATAACCTCTGGAGTTTTAATGTGAATATTGTGAAGGAAAATTCAATTTTGTTTTTAGCCTCTAAATAAATTTTCCAGACATCCTATTTCAGTCCTTTTAACACTGAGCACAAAAAGCAGCTGCCTTCTCAAAGCTTTTGTCAGACCAAAACCTCTTATCTATAAACTGTTAACATTTCAGGAGAAGGAAACAAATCTTCACAATATCTGTTCAAATATGTTAAAGAAACTGCAGCTCAGTCGTTCATGATGCTAATAATCAATGCAATGAATGAATTACCATGATGTGTTTGAGTAATGCTGATCAGTGACTATTTACTTTAACTTTTAGGAACATTAGCACAATTCACCAAACAGTGAGGTCCAGAAGTCCTGCTGATCCGTAGTATTGTGACCAATGTGAACATCCACCCCATTCAACCAGTCCACTACTCTGAGGGGTTCTACTTTAAAGGATCTGCATAATGGAAAACAGACGTTTCTTTCTTATTTGTAATAAAACAGTTTGATGTAGAATGTAAACACTTTTCTAAGTTTTAAAACAAACACATTTACATGGGTAAATAAATGTTAATTTGTTCATTTTTGTGATGTCACAAGTCAACATATAATTACCTACTCATCCACAATGATTGTATAAAGACTGGTAAGACCTGTTTTAGGGTGTCTGTATCACCCTAAACATTCTTTAGCCCCCCCCCCCCCGGATAGTTGTTTTTCTTAATTATTCTCTCTTATTCAGCTCTACTGTCTGTCCTCATAATCACCATGTAAAGAAATGTTGATGCATATTGACCTATGGAAGTGCTGCTGCCCTACAACCTCTCTGAAACCTTGTCCTCATGCTCAACACACAAAGTACTTGTAGAAGTACAATAAGAGATAATTAGTGTTGTGGTTCTGCTCAATAACAGAGTCAATCAGTTTGCTGGTTACTCTTAAAGCGAAGGAGGGTCACGACACTAGTGGGGATCCACACAAGCTTAATACCCAGAACAAGACCTTTTTTGTGACTATACATGAGGGTTTTGTTAGAATTTATTTCTCCTGTAGTTTCCAGGATTCCAGGTCTCTGGCCATTCATTGTGTGACTGCACAGCAGCATTGACTATAAGGATTTTCCTATGGCATCTCTCTGTGAGGGAGAATGTGTCTGTGTGAGTACATGCTCCTGACATATAATTTCCTGAGTGTTATTTTAACGCAGTGATAAAGAAAATGTGTCATTTGCAGATAAATAAAGTTTTCATTCTCCTGAGAGGGTTCCCCTAGGCCCACCTAGTCAAAGCTTTGCTTCTCTATTTGCAAATCTCTGGTGATGCTCCTAGCCCTCAATGCTTTCTGAAATGAGGAAACCATACTGGAAACAGCCAATAAGAACAGAGCTGATTTCCATATTTTCTATGCTAAAGGTGTAGTGAAACAAATAGTCTGTTCATATCTAAATGTCAGAAAAGAGTTGGAAATGTTTGATTTGTGAAAGTTTTTGGTAGGTAAGCTTTATAAGACATCACTGGTACGAAATGTGGGATATAGACCTTTTAATCTCTGGTCAGATGTTAGCTCTTAGGGTTATTATACTAATTCTCTTAGTCTGAGTAATAAACTCTATCCTTGGCCTCGGTTCCAGTTTGTTCATTTCTCACACATAGATTACTTAGTGCAAATCCCATTTTATAGCTTGAGTGTACAAATCAGATGTTTCCCCAGCTCTGTTTACAACACCAGGACCCAAGCCAGAGCATTCCCTCTAATTCACAAGGTTATAATCATGAGCACATGTACAAATCAAATCAGCAATGTTATCCCCCCCTTATCTCAATAACTGCATCCACTGCACCACTTGGCCTCAACCTCTGCGAATGTAAATGTAATTATGCCTTTATTTGGCCCTTGGTAGACGACCAGTCCTGAAAAAACAGCACTGGTTTGGACCGGTCTGCCTACTCTATTAGTGAGAGGAGGGGGGAACTGTCATGTTAACCATCAATCATACACTGTGCATGTGTGTGTTGTTGTTGTTGTTGTTGTACATTTTCCTTACCCTGATTCAAAATGAGAGCAGGTGCTAGAATTACAATTCCAGTGTAAAGGAGCGTCAGAAAGAGAAATAGAAAGAGAGACAACAATGAACTGTTAAAGTAAATCACAATTATAATTACAAGTCAATATATTTAAACAATATTTATTGTCTTTTTTCAAAGTGATATTATTGATCACTGGTCAATAATTATTGATCACATATATAAGATATAAATAATACACTCATCATCAAAAAATAGTGGCATCCAGAACAAATCAACTATCAGATTGCAATACACAACTGCAATTGGGCCATGACAGACTGTCATAGAGTCACTCAGAATGGCAGTGGGTCATCTTCAGTAACAAATCCCACTTTTGCCTTGCTGGAGATGACCAATGAATCTATGGTTGGAGGCACCATGGTCAGCATCAAGATCAAGGGCTTGTTCTCACAAGTGCAATTTCATAAATGCCTTCATCACAGGCACTTTGACAGTCCAACACTATATTGCCCATATCATTCTCTTATCATGTACTGTATTGTACGTAACCTTTATCTTCCTTCCAAATAATAATGCAATCCAACACTTCATTCCTTCTCGGTGCAACTATTTTTGGATAATGAGTATATATTTTAGAATTCTGTTCTATCTCTTTCTTTTCTCATTTCTGTTTATATATTTCTGTTCATATTTTGTTAATTGCTTGACAACAGCTTATATAATTACATACAAACCAATGGAGCTCAAGAGACCAAGAAAGACAGATAGAAAGAGAAACAGACAGACAGACAGACAGACAGGGAAAGACATGATGAGATTATCAAGTTGCATGTGAGGGTCATAGCAGCAGACTCAGTGTGAATACATAGCAGCTGGGCTGTCACAGAGGGAGTGTGATACCACACTTAGATTAGCAGTGTATCGAATACACACACACAAACATTTCGCCTTTAGAGCAGATCGTGCCACAGTCCATCTTAACACTCTAACTGTAGGTATTGTGATATACACAGAGCCAGAGCTCCAGTCTCTCATTAGGGTAATTACGAATAACACATTAAATGTGGGTATTGTGATATACACCGAGTTACAGTTTCTCATTAGGGTGAATTTTAACACTGTATGTAGGTATGGTTCATTGTATTTACACTGAATGGAACCATTGATGAGGTTGTTTTAAGCAGGTGGCTGGATTTTAGAGCTGTCTATCAAACAATTCCACACAGTTTAACAGCTGAGGTGCAGCAGATCCAGGTGTCACTGTGGACAGATGGGGTCTAAAACGACACACTGGCAGACAACAGAGCCACTCAGGAACATCTGCAAACGTGTGGCCTTTCAAGGACAGGGGTGTGTGTGTGTGTGTGTGTGTGTGTGTGTGTGTGTGTGTGTGTGCGCAACTGAGGCCATGTTAGTATATAGAACAAGCAGAGGCCCATTTGCTGCTCGAAAGACACCAGTTATTTTACCTATTTAACCCCACTGGTCAATGGACGAGTTATAAATTAAGTTAAAGGTCTCATGCTCTTGTCTGGCTCCCTCGCTTTCCTCGTCTGTCTCTGTCACCCTGTCTTGTTTTGTTTTCCTGTGTGCTGCTCAGCACATGGTTTCGTTGTGTTCACCTTCTTGTCACTCGTCCTTGTTATTTTTGTTCCCACCTGTGCCTCCTTAGTAGCGCTGCCCTCTTGTTATTTACTCCATGTGTGTCTAGACTGTCTCTATGTATCTGTAGGTCCTTCATTCCAGTTTCCCTTTTTATCTGTCACTGTGTCTGTTATGCACCGTCACCTTAGGACCCTTTGTTTCTTATCTCGTGAACTCCTAGTCAGTTTGGTTTTCTTAGTTTTCATCTGAGGTGTAACAATGAATAGAATTTAGATATTTGTATGAATTTGACCAAAATAAATAAACAAATTAACAAAACAAACAAAAAAGAACACTGTTGTTTTATTATAAGGACTAAAAATGCTTTAAAACTCAGAAATCCCATTGAGGGGCTGGGGCTTTGGGTACAATCCTCACTCCATTCACTGTCTGAGGAGTTTGGTGTGTTCCACTTGTGTCTATGTGGAATTCCTCCAGATGCTCTATTTTTGTTCAGAAAAAATGTACACAGTAGTTTTATTGGCTATGTTACATTGCCCTTTATATTGTAAACCCAGACAAGTTAACATAAGCTACAAAAAATCAAGTTACCTGTTGCCTTAAAAATTTGATTGAACAAATTGAAATGTTGTTAAATTGTTTTGGTGTGTTTACAGTGTTTTCTGCATTCTCTCCCTTTTTAAGTGTCATTTGGTGCATGCGTAAGAGAAGGTATCCTGGGGGAAAGACAACACAATGGTGGTAAATGAGGTAATAAAGTCCAACATGCCAATAGCTAGTGCTAAAATCCACTGGGGAAAGATTTTACTCTGGTTAAAAGTTAAAACTATATCATGCCGACAGAAAGCTCCTTGGAATAATGATTACGTCACATATTACAGCAGAATAATGAACAACAGCACAAAACAAGAGCACAAAACTCAAGCTGTATTAAGAAACATAATAAATAAGAGACATATTAAAAAACAATAAACTAAAAACTAAAACTACTGAACTACAAAACAAATAATGTGCCATTATAAGTATTAAGTATTTAATATATAACTTGTAATATGTAAAAGCATAAACATTATGCGGGTAACAGTAGTAACAATACCCCAGAAAGAGCCCCAGTACTGAGCACTTTTAAATCCAAACGGAAAACATCAATGTTTCAGCTCAGTTAAAAACACTGTTAGCTCTATCCTGTAATGGCATTTCTCTCATTCTCTTCTGATTCTCATTCTCCTCTCATATTTATTTATTTTAAATCTACTGCATGTTTAATTTGATTGCTTTTTAATGATTCATTTTTTATATATTTTATTTCTTAATGATTTTTAAATACTTTTTTATTGATTTTTATCTATCCAGTCTCTGTTTATGTAAATATTGAATTTTCCACTGTGTATGAAAGGTGCTATACAAATAAACTTGGCTTGTCTGGCTTTACTCCTCAAGGTTATATTGCACACCTATTTCTTGTTTAAGCTTACACTTGCCAGATCGAAAGCTGGTTTGGACTTCCCTGGGGCAGTAAGCAAAATTCTGATAAGTGGCCTTCGAAGGTGGAGTGTAATCACCCATCACATCCATACACAACAATCTAGTCTGTGGTTGTGGAAAAGAAGGACTGAAGTTGGATTTTAAGGTTAGTGTGTAATTGAAAGGTGCATATGCTGCTGGCATGGTTTTGTTAAGTTTGGAGGCACTGAGCATGCATTTACAGTGCCAGCTGGAATAGGTACAGCCTTAATCACCAGGGAGGCCAGTGTGGACTTACGTTATAGTGTGGGTATGTAGGGTATTCGGTGGTTGTAGTGCATAATGTTCACATTGAACTGGTGACATTTAATATGCATTACAAATGCCAGTGGGGCAAGTTAGACTGCACCTTAGTCACCGGAGAGCCTGGTGTGGTTTTACAGTTATGATAAGTGATAGGTCTGTGACATAAACTTTGAGGGCAGTGGATCAGATTCTCGAGACCTCATTGTTGAGTCTTCCTGAGGTGTAGTAGATTTAATTCAGTGAAGTACTGATGAAGGGAGGTGCCTACCTGATGTATTTAGTGTGAGGAGCTTGCGATGTAGTGGGTGGTTTTGAAAATGGAATGTTTTCGGATCTATATGTAACACCAGTGATCAAACATCACATCATCTTTTCCTGTATTGTAATTGTATTTATTGCTCACATAATCGAATACATTCTAAATAAATAAAAGCTGCCATTATAATTAGAGCATTAATGTCATTTATCTCACGTACCAGTGGATTTAATCTTAATTTGTCTTAAATGCAACTGAGCTGAATAGTATTTATGTAAAAATAGGTCTTAAAATTTTTCCTAACTTTAACCTTGAAACTAACCTGTTGAGATCAACTGAGTTTCAAGACCTGAAACATATTTATCCCTGCAGTTTAGAAGTGCCAATTACCCAACCCCATTAAGGCTCTCCCAGAATCACATATGACGCTCCAAACACTAGGAGGGTGAAGACAAGCACATGCTTCCTCTGATACATATGAAGCCAGCCATTACCTCTTTTTGGTCATTGCATCATTGCTGGGCAGCCAACACATAGGGTCCCCAGCTCCAATACAATGACTAACCTGTGCTGACCAGCACTATACTAAATGTGATGTGGGGAGAGAGTGCAATCTACCCACCCAGAGAGAGTATGGACAATGTTGGTCTCTTTGACTCTGGCTGCCGATGGCAAGCAGCATGAACCAGGATTCAAACCAGTGATCCTCAGATTATAGTTCTAGCAATTTAGATATCTTCTGAAACATTTCTAACAGTTCTTTTTTGAGATTTACACTGTGTACCTAAGAAAACCTACACTACCCACTCCTCCTACACTACAACTCATCAACAATTTCTTCATTTAAATTGATACAGCATATTTGGGATATGTTGTGTGTGTGTTTCAGCACAAGGGCAAATGCAAATGATGCAATGGATCTGGTAAGTCAGAGCTTGGGTTTGATAGACCCACTGAAGCAGTAACATGGACCCCAACTGCAGGCTGTAAAACATGGCCTTGTAATTTGTGTTTGTATAATAAAGCTGGATGTCCTCCAGGAGCTTGCGCATGAGAGCATTCCAGAACGGTTCCCGAGCATAACAACACAAACAGCAGATTCCCATCTGATATCATGTAGAGGTATTTTAAAGGACCTGTACCAAAGACTTTTTTGACTTTCAGTGGGTAAACGCATATAGGTATTGTTCAATTTCCAGATCATAACAAAAAAAAGTGCATTTAAATTTAAATTAAAGAAAGAGATGTAACAAAAACTATCATGTTAACATACATCATCTATTCAGTCTACTGCAATTTAGCCCCACCCACACTTACAAGATGTATTTCAGTCTAGAATGCTTTTTGAATGAGGCACAACCAATCAGAACAGAGCTCATGTACAGATATCAGCCTAAAGGCAGAATATGTTCATTTAAAATGATAAAGAAATTAATAATTATATTTTTTGTAATATAAAAGCACATACACTTTCCAAAAAAAAAAAAAAAAAAAAAAAAAAAAAAAAAGCAAGAACAATCTTGAAGAAACACTAGAATTTGATTTTTGAGCTCCTTGATTCATGGCTCCTTTTTTAGCTTAATCTTGACTTATGGTGAGAAAAACGAGGGTTTCTTCCACAGCAAACTAAGAACATGAAGTTAATGAGCTTTAACTATTTAAGGAAATGAAAAAGATTCCTGACTCCTCTTTGATGCCCCAGTGCACATCATTAGTCTTCATTGGCATTTACTGGAGCAATTACCACTCAATGCATTTTTAAAAGAAAAATGTAGGTATGTGATCATCTGAGGAAAACTACTATTAATAATAATAATAACAATAATGACATTATGTATAAGGAGGCACGAGGCGCCACAGGTAGTGCGTGTGTCACACAGCTCCATGGGCCTGGGGTATTGGGTCTGGTTTGGCGCAACAGATAACACCACCAGTCAGCCACCACACCATGTAGGAGACTGGGGTTTGGTTCCCAGTCTGGGCAGCTATGCCACACGAATAAGAGTCCCTGGGCAAGACTCCTAAAACTACTTGGTCTGTGAGGAGTTCTGTCTGTTCTGTTTCCTCAGAGTACTCCAGTTTTCTCCTGCCTCACAAAAAAAAGCACATGGAAGGTGAATTGGCTCCTATGTGTGGATGTGTGGTTTTGATACCCTATGATGCAATGGCACCTTGTCCAAGCGCAAGCAGCACTTTCCAGGGACCAATCACATATTAGCCCAATGTGGCCTAATACTTGTATATGTGACCAATTCAGACAGGTAGTTTTAAGACGTGGATGGTTTGGAAGTTTACAATCTGAGGGTTCTCCAATAGTTTCGGTTAGAAATCACACCATTGATGGTAGTAGGTGGTGTTTGGTAGTTCATTCACATCTTAATATAGTTGTGGTACTGAACAAAATCAGACCCAGGTTTCTGAAGCAGGAGTTTGAGCTGGAAAAGAAGAAGGAACTGAAGATCAAGCTGCAGTAGGTGAGTTATTCTTTCCTACTGATTCAGGGCCAAGATCTACAAACTGAATTAGTTCCATATGAAGAACATTTCCTTCCCAGGTTTAATTCCTGTATCAGTTGCCACGGTTACAGTGAGCTGCTTTATTCACTGATTTATTGCTCAGGGGTGAAGGTATGTGTGTATCACGTTTCATCACTGTAATGATTTGTTACTGCTGTGTGTTACTGATAGAGGACATTGCAAAACGGCAAAATGTATTTTCAGATGTGTGTGTGTACTTACCATATATGAGCACTTTGTAGTTCAATAAGTACACTCTGTAGCCCATCTGATTCTCTGCATACTGTTGGCCTCCTTTCACCCTGTCCTACATTGGTCAGGCCCCCACAGGAAAACCACAGTACAGGTGTTTTTGGCTGGTGTTAGTGAATCAGACACAGCAGGGCATTTCAAGGTAAGAAAGTAGTAAAAAGTAAAGATGATGGGCTTTAGTGGAGGTTCAAAAGTATATGAATGGCCTTCATCTTCCATTGCTGATGTATGTTTATACACATAGAAAAGCACTTCCTAATACAAAGGGAAGCCCGGCCCCCAGTCTCGGGCTGTGCAGTTCTCGCAACTGGTGAAGCTCCAACCAAATCCTTATTTAAAGACTTATCCTGAATCTTAGTCCACAATCTGACATTGGTTTTTAACAGGATCTAAGTGTGAGGAATCTCTGGAGTCTAGCCTCATCTACTAGCTAAGGATAGTTTCTGAGTGAACAGCAAAGCACTTTTGTAAGTCACTCTGGATGAGGGTGTCTGCTAAATACCATAAATGAAAATGTAAATGTAATGCTCTTGCGAGGCTGAATGCAGTCAAATTGTCCTAAACGTTATGTTCCAACATGTAGCGGCTGGTACTGCAACAGGTGAAACAGGGACATCGAAAATAAAGTCTATTTGTGAAACAGCAAAATATGTGAAGGAAAAAAAGATGTCAATGTAGGGAATTTAGCTGCTTTCATTACTTACCTGCACACTGGAGCCTGCAGGCTGTCCGGGGAGAGGCGTCACATGCGTATACCATGCAGTGCTCACAGTAGGAAGTAGGAAATAGTGATATCATTTACTTCTATTATACTGCTGTTGGTGACAAATGCTTTGTAAAACAGCTCGCAAAACAGGCCTTAATCACTAGCCATCAGTTTTTTACTGAATGTGATGAACACGCTGTGTCGAGCAGTATATATATATATATATATATATATATATATATATAAAATGTGGATGAATGATTGTATTCAGCAAGAGTGAGGTCAGGACGTTGGATGCTGACAACCACACCTCTCACCACAACTCCCCTAAACTCATCCTAAAAGTACTGGATGGAGAACCATCAGAGAACACTGTTCCAGCTCATACCTTTATAACCCACACATGCCATTTTCCAGAGAGTCCTATTCTATTGGCATTACTTCTCTACATGGACTAAACAAGCTGTATGTACATTTGCACATTTGTGTCAGCAATGGGTGCAACTGAATACATTAATAAAAAAGTGTAACTTCAGATATTTACAACAAATTCATCTTTTTTCTTTAGGTTTTCTCAGTAGCTGACAGTTGGACCTACAGGAGTCCTTACTGTGGATTCAGAGAAAGATCAAGAGCACCCTCTATGGACAAACACTGTGCTTTAATAAGTCCTGTGAACCAATCAGATTACAGAGATACCACACAAGAAGGGAAGCAGCAGTTCCATTCACTCAGATGTAGACAAACATTTTTAAAAAGAGAAGAGAGTATGAAGATTCTTTTATAAAAGGCCAGACGGGTGAACCCAACAACAGTCACAATTAACTTTTAAATCTCCTTATCCTTAGGCTGTTAGGCTGTTTGTCTTACTGTGCCACTAAGGTCTGTTCTGATTGTTTACCCTGTATTGTGACATTATTCCAAAAACATTGTTTATTTATATATATATATATATATATATATATATATATATATATATACACACAGCTTTGACAGTGCACCATTACATTAAGGAGTTACTTATCAACAGGATAAAGATCACCTGCGTACTGCTGCTACTTCAAGTGCTTGCCTTGAAGACACAGATACTGTGTCTATGTCTGATACTACTGTGACATCACCAAAACAAATCCTTGACAGAAAATGTGTGGGTTACTATAGTACAGATCAAATCTGCAGGAACTGAGTGAGAATACAACTGAGTTGTATGGGATGGATTATCACGGGACACCATTAGAAACATCTGCAACTCCATTCAGAGAAATCTGGCATGTTGTGTTCGCCAACAGGGCAGTCCAACGCGATACTAAGAGACACTACTTCTATACATGTAGCTCAATAAATATTGCTCATGTCAGTCCCTCTGTGCAACTATTTTCTGATGATGAGTGAATGTTTTTGTTTTGTTTTACTTTTTATTGACAAATCCATTCAGTTTAAGCAAAAAAATATATATTTACAGTGTTGACCCCTTTTTTTGGCATACTGGAAATCAGTTTACGGGCAAGATTTTGAGAGGCAAACTATTCTTGCCTAATCAATTCTTGGAGTTGATCAGAGTTTCTGGGTTTTTGTTTGTCCTTGAGATATGGTGCTCCGTCAGAGCCGTCACTAGAGATGAATGATTACGGGGGCTAAGCTTTAACCAGGGGGGTCTAGTGGTAATTTCTTTGATGAAGTACAGATTAAGCAAAGCTACAATGTTACAATGAGTAGCTACTTCAACTCTCTCTCTTACTAGAACTGTCTGCTCTCTTCCTCTGGATTTTCCATCTCGGTTCGCCTCCCAGTCTTTCACTCATACAGCTTGAATGTGGACCCCTTTCTCTGTCTGGTTCTCCTTTTTCATGTCCCTTTAGATGATAAAAAAAAAAACCATTAATATTTTTTCCAGATGTCCAAAACAGTTTGAAGGGCTTCATCAGAGAAAATAACTTTAACGCCGTCCTCTGCAGATCAATCCCTATACTTCCGGCAGAATATCAATCTGTCCTTGATGCTTTTCTTGGAGATAAGTGGCTTCTTTGCTGCTGTTCTTGACACCAAACCATCCTCCAAATGTCTTCGTCTCACTGTATAATCAGATGCACTCGCACCTGTCCTCTGCCATTCCTGAGCAAGCTCTACACTGGTGGTGACCCAATCTTGTAGCTGCATGCTCTTTTCTGTATTTAAACCGCTCTCCTTGAAGTTCTTGGGGTGCTATCTTACAAGCAGCAATGTCCTTACCTGGGAAACACTTTTGATGCAATGCAATGATGACGGCATCTGTTTCCTTGGAGGTAACCATGAAGAAAACTTAAAAGCACCACTACCCTCTTAAAGCAACCAGTCTGCTCTTCTATTTAGCATGACCATCAGCTGTCCTCATTAAACTTTTCTCCTGATCTAACAAGATCCTCAGTGAAATTATGTTAGCAAATTTTGTAGAGCTGAAAGGCAGTGGCTGGAATGTAGTCATTTTTATAAGATCATATTCATGGCAGGGAATGACTATGTAATTCATCTGATCACTATTCACAATCAAGAGTAATACAAATTGCCACCATAAAAACTGAGGCAGCAAACTTTGTGTTTGCCATTCTCAAAACATTTGGCCACTAATATATAACTTTAGAATAAACTGTTAAAATATATTTCTGATTTGATACAATGTCTGACTGATTTGTACATTTTGTTTTTGATTTTGAGTTTTACATGTCCTGTGCTTTAGCACCTACACACAATGGTGATTTTATTTTTCTGAATCGCTCAGTCCTGCTTTACTCCCACTAGCTAACAGCTGGACCACTGTCAAGCCAACTGGTGGTCAGGTGGTAAACAGCTGGAGTGCTGTACACAGACTCTAATCCACACGTGATCAGAGAATTCAGCCCAACAGCTCAACTCACTCACACACTTCTGAAACTGAGCTAGGTGTGTTGTGGTGTATGGGGTGGGGGTGTAAGGGCTTAAATTCCATCTGTCGTTATGAAGCATCCCCCTCCATTGGCCTGCAGACTGTGTGTGTGTGTGTGTGTGTGTGGGGTGGGGTGGGGTGGGGTGGGTAGTAATTAAAACAAGGATAATTGGAATCTTTTTGTTACGTATAACACTGTCCATCTGCTGCCGTCTGAAATCTGCTCACACTGTCCTCTGTGTCTACTTACGCCCCCTCTCTCCCACACAAGAGCACATACAGACCTGAATAATTGCTTTGTGTTTGGTAAGTGAACATGCAGAGATGAAAGATGGGGAAATCTGTTTCTTCCTCTGTCAGAATAAGAAAGGTGAAGACTACACTCTCATCACCAAAAAAAATAATTGTACCCAGAAGGAAGGGTCTGAATACAATACCACTCTGAAGGAAGGTAAAAATTACCAGGAAAAAAATAAAAAATTAAAATGTAGACTGATATGGGCAGTACTAGGATGTCTTAGTACTGAGTGAAGGTCTAACACAACATGCCAGATGTCTCAGAATGGAGTTTCTAATGGTGTCCTGCAATAATCCATCCCATGTAGTTTGACTATTTGTGAGAATAGAATTTCTCACAAATTACTGCATCAGCTTATGGTGCTGCTGAGATGTTATTGAAGACCTCGCTGCTTTGATAGTGGCCTTCAGTCTGTATTTCTTGGTCAAGTGTTTCTCATCTTCATCTTGACAATATCCCATAAGAAAATCAGTGGAAATTCACAATGGACTTCAGACACAATAGTCTTGTTCCTTTTTACTGCAATTGCTCTGATTACTGAGAAATCCTTTGATGCCTTAATCAGTTGTTATTTATCTTGTATCAAAATTGATACACGAGCCAATAGTGGCAATAAAATACTTTTACTTCTATTGAGATTATTATTTTTTCCTTCTCTGCTACAGTCGCAGTTTAGAAGTACAGTCGTGTAAAAGTTGGTGCAACAATTCTGCACAATGACCATTTACAAAAATCATCAATTCGTGTTTTTATTTTCTAAGATCATTTTCTTTCAATTAATTGAGAAAAAGAAAAAAGGGCATTTTTTAAACTAAAAACATCTTTATAATCATCATAATAACAATAATAATAATAATAATAATAATAATAATAATAAACAAACAATGCATAAGTGGACACAAACACACCACCCATAAAGTCTTCTAGACCCCGACCCCAAGAAAAACAATCTAAAAGAAACAGAGTCCATTTACACATTAGCAAATCTGGTTATACAGTACATCCATCTGAGCGCTTAGAAAAGACATCTGGAGAACTCGAATATCTTTAAACATGGAGGAAAGTCCAAAGTTGGGAATCTGAATGTTGGTCTGGAGCTTGTGAATGTCTCCAGTTCGTCTGTCTCCTCCACATACACCCCCACACACACTTACATACACATATCTCACAATCCAGTCTTCAAGCCTGCTCTATATTGCTCTTGGCCACCAAAGACAGACAGACAACACACAACACACACACACACACACACACACACACACACACACACACACACACACACACACACACACACACACACACACACACACACACACACACACACACACACACACCCCTCAACAGCTTGAACAACAGTGAGCTTTGTTTCTAGTGACTAGCCATGCTGTAGCTGCAGTAACACCCAACACCTGCTCTCTTTAGACTGACCAGAGGTTAAAACTAGCCCAAGAGGAACCTCCTCAATTCCCTTAATAAGAAACACTTCAAATATACATTCTAACATAGCTAACCATGAAGCAAAGAAATCTAGCAGCTGAATATTTAGCATGTCCAGGAGCATGCTAATTTACAAACTGACTGACCGGATAAAGCTTATGAGGAGGGCCTCGAATCCCTTATCAGCACATCAACTATAAGAGCTCTGTGGAAGCTGGCAACAGCATAATGCAACACAATTCTAACTGCTGATCATTGGCTCTCATCAACTGTTAGCAGCACTGGTATTGCTGGGTTAGAATGAGTGGAAACTGACCACAACACATCAAAAAAGCTAATAATGTGTTTATTCTTCAGCTTGACCTTCAAGGACCGAAAGTTAACAGGCAATGATTCAGCATTATGTGAATTGTGCAAAGTGGCTGATGAACAGCATCCTGATGTTTACTGCCATCAAATATTTATTAACACATGTCTCAACTGCCCAGTGTTGCCAATAATGAATGAAACATAGTAGCCACAAATCAACCTGACGTCCTTTTCATAATGTCAACTGATGTCTATTTGGGTTTATTCACCATTACAGACAGAACCATTCGTTTATTAAACTTTTGCCACTGGTTTGAAGATTTGCAAGCTTATCTGACCAGACATCAAATCATCCTGATATGGAGAACAACAGATCCCTCATTAGTGATGAGCTTGACCACAAATGTTAATGTTGCGAACCATGAATACGAGTTAGTAACCTCTGATCAGCATGATGTCATTCATAACTCTAACTGGAATCTTTTTGATTCATTATGGGCATTAAAACCACGTTTTAGCAAATGTAGCAGCCAATCTCTCAGCAGCAACATATTACAATAACTGCTGGCTACTCAGTTGTATTCAATGACAGAATCAGATTTGTTGAGCTGTTTTGTTTCAGACTGACCAAAAATGCAAACATTGCTAATAATTAATGAAAGTTAGCAGCTGATCACTTAGCATTGCACCATTTGGTCAAACTTCTCCTTTTTAACTGCAAAAAGTCACATTTTTAGGTTTTAATTCTCAGGAAAATTAATGAACTTAACCAAAACTGTAGAAAAAGAGCAAAAGCTAATGAGATGCTGGACATTAGAGGAGGCACACAATAGTGTGGTAAAATATGAGGTAATGTCCTGTATCAACAATTAAAGAAATATTTTAGCACTGATCTGGATCGTTCACAAAGTGCTCAAAATTAGTTGCTCATCAAACTGCAAGGCAGCCAAGATGACTTTTAAAGGGCTAAAATCCAACATTTTTTTAACTCAATTATCAACTTTTTCTTCTGAGCACCACATACGATTTGTGTGGATCTATAAACCACAGTCAGAATTCATTTTCATCAACATTTTACACCCTTAAAATTAAACAACTGAGCCTCTGGCTGCTCATGCCCAAAGCACTATACCAGTGAGTGTTTTTACTACATTCTCCTAGCAGTGTAGCACGAAGTCACTCTAGAAAAAAAGCATGAGTCAGTTACTGTTAATGTCAATATTTAAATGAGCTCTGTTCTGATTGGCTGCCCTCTATTGTGTCTTGTTTAAAAAGCAATACAGGTTGAAGCCCTCATTAAAACTTCAATGTAAGCTAAATATGTGTAAACATGTAAATGTGCTGGTTTTGTAACATCACAAACATGTTCACATTCAAAAATGGACTGTATGGATGGAAAGTGAAACTTTAAATGTTTACAATACTATATGACGACAATAGACTCTTACTAAAAAAAATAAATAACATTTGGTTTTCCATGACAATTGGCCCTTTAAACATGAAACAAAAGCCCTTTCTCAAGTCAGGTCTTAGTAACATTTGTATTAATAGTAAAAAGATCTCATCAAATCTCATTATTTAATCCCAATCGATTCTATTCTGTTCTCAAATGAGTTGCATGAACACCTTCAGTCCCCAAACCAGGCCTAAACCAGACTGACCCATTTTTCCACTCAAGAGTCATTCGCCTCAATTATCACATCATCACCATTGTAACGTTCAGCCACAATAATGAAATTGTAATTCATGAAAATGAATAAGACATTTGAAGGTGACTGATACATAAACTGCATTTAAACCACACAGCCAAATTAACCCATTAATGTACAAATATCTTTAAAACTTGTACATTTTAATTTGAAAGGTTTCTAAATAGAAATCTGAATATTCAAGGATTTGGCTTTTTCTCATTCATAACTTTCCACATTTATTTTTTTTTTTCTTTTACCAATTTATTCATGTTGCATTCAATATTTAATCAACTGTCAATAATTTTTTTTTTGTTTTATTTAGTCATTTTAAATTAATCAGAACACATTTGGTGGCATTTGTCAATCACACTACATTTAGTGGATTCATATTTTGAGGTGCACACAGTAGGTAATGAACAATTCTGCTACAAATAATCAACTCTAAAGGAAAATGTGAAATTTAACTGAAATTTAACAATTTGGAGGGATTTAGGAGTATTTTTGCATTAATATATACTGGATCACAAGACATCAAAACACTATAAAATGATAATTAAAAAGTGGTTTTACTTCTGTATTAATTAGCAGCACATCTATCTATACTCTATTATTTAGAGTGTAGACACTTTATTATTCCTGTTACAAACACAAAGATCTGGGCAGATCTGATATAAAACTGGATTGGGACATTAAAAAATTGGGTTAAGTATCATCACTGTTCCTGATTCAATTCATTTGGGAATATTTTAACTTCAGCTCCAAAAACTGTAGTGCTAAATTAAGTTGCTGCATAGGAGCTTTGGCTGAGCTTTATCAGCGCAAGCAGAGAATCAATACTGTGAATCTCAAAGATCTGATCTCAGCGTGAAAACAATGCTTATGCAGCAAAATGGGCAATTTAACATGTTTTCTTTCCCCCGTAATCCCCCCAGCATGAGCTGCCAGACCCTGTTGTCATCATACGAATGGCTGAATTTGGGTGTTTCTGTTTCCAAGACAAAAACTCAGACATTTTTAAGCAGGTTGCCACAGGTGACTGAGAAAGGCATTGTGGGTTGTTTAGAGCTGCTGGCTCGCTGGAGAGCTTTATTCCAGCTTTGGGCTCAAAAATCATCTTATCAAAAATGGTGGATGCAGGATGGTGACCCCCCCCCCAAACACACACACACACACACACACACACACACACACACACACACACACAAGTGGTGGGACACCAGTTCCTTCACTGTTTTTTTCTTAAATCAAATCAAATGAAATCAAAGTTTATCCAGCTTTTGTTGGAGTAACTCTACTGTCTGAGGAAGGCTTTCTTCTAAATGTTGGAGCATTGCTGTGAGTATTTTATTGCATTCAATAACAAGAGCATTAGTGAGGTCAGAATGTTGGATTATCACCAGCCCAACTTATCCCAATATCAATCTTACTGGGTTGGGGCATCATTGCAGAAAACACACTTCCACTGCTCCATAACTCAATGCTGGAGGGGTTCATGGTTATCTAACCCAAGCCTGGCATTAGGCTTATAGATTCATTAGATTCATGCTTATCTGCTGGGTTCACATAGTATTAACATTCCATTTTGTTGGAAATTAATGAGTTAAAAGTTAGGAACACTTTCCTCCCAACCATTTCAGAGATATGAGGGTTTTCAGTTACGAGTGCGCCAATGTGTCACACAGGAACAATGAGTTTGACCCAAGAGCACTATCCAGTTCCAAGGATGATATCACCTGCAGGTGTCTTGTTTAAAGAACAGGATCGGTCAGGGAAACTGCCCCCAGGGTGAGAAATTCCACATATTCATCTCAAACCCAGCAGCTGGTCATCAGTCAGATTAGTAAGGAGCTGAAGGATCAGTCAGCTGCAATAGTGATGAAATTGAGCTGGTTTATAGAGGCTGAAGACTTGTAAAGCCTTTTGTTTAGGTGAAAAGGTGATGATTGAAGTTGAGTCTAATAATCTGGAGTGAAAGGCTTTTCGCACGGCATGAGACACATTGCTCCATCAGTCTCTCTAAGCTTTCCATATATAAGCCCAAAAACTCAGGAGTGCTTCTCATTCAGTTAGTGAAAAATGTTCACAACACTGACATGGTACCTATGGTAACAAGGCTAGTTAGCGTTACCTAGAGAAGCAAAAACAATCTTGTATACCTAAATAAATGTATCTTTAGATAAGTACGAATTTTGAGGGGAGTTTTTTCTCCCCTCACCAAAAACTGCAATTTTGTTGGCAAATGGCAGTGCAATCCTCACACTAGGTCTCATTCAATGACTGAATCAAGTTTGCTCCTGAGAAAAGTCGAAACAAAGTATGAGTTTTGGTAAATGAGTCCACTGTGACAAAGGTTTCATTTTTTCAGGCTTCACAACTGATGCTCGACAGAAGAAAACACCATATAAGGCTTAGTATTTACAGCAAAATTAGTCTAATAGGCTGGAATTTGCAAATGAAGATCAGAAAACTCATGGATCAAATCACAATTTTTCAGAAACTGTAACTTTCAGTTTAAACATATTTTGTGATTTTTTTTTGGCCTGTTTGTTCATTTGTATTAGTGTCTATTTTATCCGATCATGGATTATCTGTAAACTATTAAGGTGACAGTGAGTATAACTATTAATAATTGGTTTCTAATATGTTTCATTAACTTTTACATTTAACCTGGTAAGCAGGCAGGAGGTAGAGGGTCGGGCTTGGCTTCTTGTCTCCTTGTACTGCCCTTTATCTCACACTCACACACACACACACACACACACACACACACACAGGAGACTGTGGAGATTAAAACATGAGGCAAAAGTGCAGAGAATCCACACAGACTCACTCCACATAAGAACAATGTCCATTCAAAGCTGGAGGGATCCTCATACTCTACAGACAGGCTGCCTCTTACTCTCACTGGAGCCGGCCAGGCTGGAAAGACTGAGGGATGTCAGAGAGTGAGAGCAAGAGAGAGAAAGAAACAGAGAGAGACAAATGTTGTAAAACGTTGAAGGCAGGAAAAAAAAAGAAAAGCAAAAGAATAAGATGAAGAGACAGAGTGGAAAAGAGAAGTTCAAGAGAGGGACAGATTGCAAGAAAATCCAAGACAAAGTAAGAAGAGTAAACAAGTGAAAGAGTGTGAGGAATGGGTGGGTACAAGACAAGCAAAGAGACAATAAAGAGAAAGAATGAGATGTTTGAATAATGGGGAGAGACAGGGGGGTGTGAAAGAGAGAGGGGGACATATGTGAAACAGAGGGTGAGATGTTGATGTGATGAGTCCAGGTGACGTCTTCAGGTGTGCTGGGTTGCCAGTTCCTGCCCAATAAACCTTCGCAGGCGCTCCAGGTACTGGCTGTACAGTTCGATGTCGTTGTGTCCGGCACCCTCCACCCACAGTGGCTCCACAGCCTTTGGGCAGCGCTCGTACAGGGCCAACCCATGAGAGAAATCTATCACCTCATCCTCCGTCCCGTGGATGATCAGCACTGGAGACGTGATCTTGGAGACCTTTTCAATACTGGTTGGGAACAAAGAAGAGGGGAGGAGTTACAAATAGACAACACAGAACAGTTGTGCACTCTAGGTACTCCTCATTTCCAGGAAGTTAGTAAGTTGTTGCTATGTGGTAACTAAGGTGAAACTGCTGTTTTTCTATGACGTTAATGTGGTGCTATGGTGTTCTGCTGCTGCTTGGTGGTTGCTACAGTATCTCAGGAGGTAATCATTTTATTGATAAGTGGTTTGTAAGTGTTGCTAGGTGGTTGCTATGCTAGCCCAAGTGTTTTGGGATCCCAGGTGTTTAGCTCCTACTAATTGGTTATTAGGTGCTTGCTATGGTTAGGGGCTGTTTTTCAGATTGGCATGCTCAGAGTTTTCTTGTCTGCTTCAAAGCAGTACTAAGCAACACCATAACAACTTCAAGATATACCATAGCAACCACTTAGCAGCAGCAGCATAGCAACCACCTAGCAACACAAGTAACTACATGGGGAAACCTTAGCAGCCACATATTAACCCCACATTAACAACATAGCAACTACTTTGGATACCATAGCGACCAATTACTATTATCAAAACAACCATCTACATCCATCTAGCAACACCATAACAACCAACAGAGATAGCTTAGCACCCACCTAGCAACACCAAAAAGCAAATTTGCACCAACCAAGGAAAAACAATGACCCTGATGACCATATAGCAACAGCCTAGCCACTGCTTTCACTTAACGTGATGCAGGGAGGTAACGCACTGTCACTGTAACTAATACCCCAAAAGTGAACAATTTCCAAAAGATCCCTCATATACACTGACATCAGTTGATGTTTTGATGGATCAGATATAACACAGATGTAATATAAATGTACAGCGTTTGACAGTATCTTCATTAACCACATTAATTTGAACAGATTTTTATTACAGAGAACTGTTCTGCTTTAAACAGTACAGAACCATACCTCTCATTCTAAAATCTATGGGAGAGGTTGCAGTGTGGATGAACCAAATAGATATCCAAACAGAAGCCTAAAATCTTAAATGCAAACTGTATGCGAGTGTGTGTGTGTGTGTTCATTCTCTCATTCTAACCAGCTGTCAGCCCAAAGGGTGGCTGTAAACAGAGGGGGCTTTGACAGCAGCTGCATTGCCACCATGTGTTTTACTCCCACTCCAGCACAGCATGGCACAGCCCACTGAGCTTATACAACACTGAAGTATCGCCCTCTCTACACCCAATGCTACAGTGCTGCCCACTCTACGCCCAACGCTACAGCCTTGCCCTCTTTATATCCAAGGCTACAGCTTCACCATCTCTATACCCAGCGGAACAGTGCTGCTCACTCTATATCCAACACTACAGTGCTGTCCATTCTATACCCAACTCTACAGCATCACTCTCTCTATATTAAAAACTACAGTGCTGCCCAGACTATACACAATACTACAGCGTCCCTCTCTCTATATCCAACACTACAGTGTCACCCTCTCTATGCACAATGCTACAGTATCACCCTCTCTATATCCAACACTACAGGGCAGCCCACTCTATACTCAGCGTTACAGTGCTGCCCACTCTATATCCAATGATCCACTCTATTCCCATCGTTATAGTGCTGAACACTCTATAACCTAAGCCACAGCACTGCCCACACTTTATAGCCAGCAGTGTAAACCCTCCATACCTGATGCTAGAGTATTGGTTTTCAACGTCACTTTGTTATATTATTACAAGCAATTATCACTTAAGAGTGAACATAATTAGCACAGGGTGCAACAATATGTATTTAAATCCTGTTATTTAATAAAACACTTTACTCTCTTGAGTCCACTATGATGCAGTCACAGCCTCACACTTATACAGCACTAATACAGTGCATTTTTCATGTTTTGCTAACTCACAACCTGGAATTAAAATGGATTATTTGAGGGTTTGCCTAATTTCAGTTACAGAACATGCCTACACCTTTGGACATTTGATTTTTTTTTTTTATTGTGAAGCTAACAACAAACAGGACAAAAATAACAGAAAACTTCAGTGTGCATATCTAGTCACCCCCTTTTGCAGCAATTACAGCTACAATTCGCTTTAGATAAGTCTCCACTGGGATTTTTGCCCATTCCTCAAGGCAAAACTGTGCAAGCTCATTCATGATACATGGTTTCTACTGGTGAACAACAATCTTCAACAGATTCTCAACTGGATTAGGTTCTGGGCTTTGACTAGGTCATACATTTACACATTTCCCCTTAAACCACTTGAGTGTTGCACACTGTCCTGTTGGAAGGTGAACCTCCATCCCAGGCTCAAATCAATGACAGACCCAAGGAGGTTTTGCTCAAGAACATCCCGGTATTTAACACTATCCATTTTCCAACTCAGAACAATTTCTTAGTCCCAGATGCAGAAAACCATCCCCACATTATGATGCAGCCACCACCATGTTTCACTGTACTCATGGTGTTCTTGGAGCAATGAGATGTTTGGGTTTTGCTCCATAGTGTTTTCCTTCGCAGCCAAAAAGTTCAAATTTGGTCTTATTTGACCAGAGTTGGACATGTTTTATAACCTAACCCTGACTGTACTTCAACAGTTTTGTCCCTGACTTGTTTAGAGATCTCCTTGGTCTTCAAGGTGCTGTTTGGTTAGTGATGTCTCTTTCTTAATGGTGTTGCAGCCTCTGGGGCCTTTCAGAAAAGGTGTGTATATACTGACAGACCATATGACAGACTGCATACAGGTGGACTTCTTTTTAGTAATCACGTGACTTCTGAAGATAACTGTGTGTGTGTGTGTGTGTGTGTGTGTGTGTGTGTGTGTGTGTGTGTGTGTGTGTGTGTGTATATATATACACCAAGGGGGTGAATACATTTCCAAGGCACTGTACACAGTGGCAGTCATCTTCAGGGTTTGAAAGAATTACATCAAGGTAAATCCAAGAGCAATGACAGATCAAAAGCTTCTTTTATCTTAATATGTCTAAAGCTTCACTTCAAATTCAAACCAGAAGTCATTCTGTAACCATAGCAACTGCACATGCTTTTAGAACATTGGTTCTCCAAATAAACAAATGTTTTCTCACTGCTGAGTTTAGGCAAACATCACCTACTGATCAATTCTATTTTATAAGACCATGCACAGCAGTTTCCTGAGCACGGAGAAAACCAGCATTGCTTAATCGTGACGGATGATTACAATTGGCCTCAGCAGTGACAACAATAATCATCGCCTTCCAAAAGCAACAGCACTGAACCGCAAACAGCAGCGGTCTAGCCTACAATTATCTTACAGAAGCAGTCATACAGGAGGACGCCACTGCTTGATTGAAGAAACAATGCCAGCTTGATTTCAGCCGAGCCAGAGAGGCTCATGTTTTTGCTTCTGGCAAAAGAACACAAAGGCCATGACCAATAGGGATCCTAATTTGCATTTCAGGGCACTACCGAGTCTGTCATTTTCCTTTTACTGTCCGAATTGTAAAATAGAATGTCTGTGATTCTGATGGCACAACAACAACTTGTAACCTACTTTTCAGTAAACACCAAAAACCATCAACCTTCAGCTAAAAAGTTACCCTGGTAACAGCATCCAGTGAATAGAAACGGTTCTTTTATTGGTTTACTTTGTGCAAAATAGAGCAAGATGCCATTGTTCTCACATTTGAACATCACTGAATGTTTAAACAAGCTGAGTGAACTGCTATCCTACATTAGTATCATTTTTATTGTACTAATCAGGGGAGATCTTTCAAGAGAAAAAAATAAAGAAATATAAATCTGTTTAACTGGTTGGGCAGGGCACCAATGTTACAGTACCATCCTCAGAGACAACACTGGTTTTCAGATATAAGGGAAAAGAAACCCAATTCTCATTTATACTCCATTAACAGCATAACTGAGCCCATTTAGACATTTGTCAGATGTGCTTATCCCTTACATATCAATCATGTTCCAGGTAGCAGAAGGTTAGTGAATACAGTTGGTAGTCTTGCCCAAGGACTTTCCCTTCAGATTTCCATTAAGATATTTAGGTGTTTTTGTCCTCTCATTCACATTTTTTCTCATGAATGTGTCATTGCAGGAATGTAATTCATGTGATACTACAGTTACAGCTGTATGAATATTCATAAATTTAAGGACAGCCAAATGTGCATTCAAAGCTGAGAAACATCTATACTACCCAACCTTTGTGGTGCACACACAGAAAAAAACAGAACAGAGGAGTTACTAACTGTCAGTAAAATGTGACTCATCCTTGTTTGTAGAAAAATGAACTTAGTTCCACTTTGTGTTGTTATTTTACAAAACATTACCTTATTTATGTTTACTTCCATGTCTGTTTCAGTGTCATTTATCACCAGTATCTATTGATGTAGCTCAGCACTGGTTTCAGTTTCAGAGACTTACTTGGGGAAAGCATCAAAGCAGTAGGTCTTCTTGGTGTCAGGAAAGGCCACACGCATGCCAGAGGTGAGTGGAGAGTGCAGGATGACAGCGGCACACTCGTACCGAGACGCCAGGTCCACAGTGGGCACTGTGCCAATGCTCTGCCCATACAGAATTATATTTTCTGGGCTGATGCCATACCTGCTCAACACAGAGAAGAGTCAGAAGAAATCAAAAGAGTGTATACACCTTTAAATCTGTCTATTATACCTGTAAAAAACAAAAAAAACAAAAGAAATAAACATCAGTTGATAAAATAAAAGTCAGTTGTCAGTGAGTGTTTACCTGTATATTTAACGCTTAATGTCACACTGACGGTAACAGGGAGAAAATAGGGAGAATGCTGTTGTTGCTATTCTGGGATTGACAGACTACTGTACCATGTAACTCCAGTGAAGTGGGCAGGAACAACTCAGGAGAAGTGCACAAAGCTGTCTAACCCAGTCATATTCTGAAAATCCTGCAATATTAGTTCACCACCTTAGTCTACATGGTTCTTTCACTTCAAATAGTGCTTCTTCACCTCTCAGCTTGTCCAGAAGTTAATGTTAAAATATATTTTTTCCATTTGGTAACTGCTGTGTCTTACCGCGTACGTAGAGCCTGCCACGCCGCGTCAATGTCTGCATACAGGTTCTTCTCAGAGGGCTTGCCTGTGCTGACGCCGTAGCCTGAGTAGTCATAGGAGAAGATGTTGCAGTTGATTCGGGTCCCAAGGCCAATGTAAAAACTGCTCATCTGGCCTAAATCCACAGCATTCCCATGGGAGAAGAGGACGGTAAACCTGTGGAACAATGGCACAGAGGAGAATGAATCTGATCAGTTGTTGGTCAATCTTAAAAGTGTGCATGCATGTACACACGCAGAGACATTTTCACACGTGCACACTGTGATGGGTGGGCAAAAAGTATTATATCAAGAAATTTGAAGATATTTTCACAAGGCACACTATTTATCACATGTAGATATGTAGCTCAGTAAAAGAGCATTTTATTAATTAATAATTGTATTATTAATCACATCTACAGCATCTTTCTGATCCACCTTTCTTCAAAACATCAGCTGCTTTCAGTGACTTTATACAAAATGTTTATGCTGCACTTTGTTTAATTAAACAGCACTAAATACACTCTCTTTACTGAAACGTGCAGTTTTTAAGCAGTGACAATATCCATGACATACCATTTCATATCACAAAAACAAAATGTATCACAATTTCTGTAAAATATTGTCATATTGCCCAATAAATATAGTGAAGTTGCGAGAGGGTCATGGGCACCCAAGGCTTATTGATGTCAATGGAGGCCCCATCTCACAACTTACAGAATGATCTGCTGTTAATGTCTTGGTGAAACTTCAGAGGTTGCGTGGAGTCCATGACCTGAAGCATTAGCGCTGACAATGGAGAAGGGAGATATACAATGTAGGCTGGTAGTATTACTGTTATGGCTAATCGGTGTGTGTGTGTGTGTGTGTGTGTGTGTGTGTGTGTGTGTGTGTGTGTGTGTGTGTGTGTGTGTGTGTGTGTGTGTGTGTGTGTGTGTCTTCCATGGGTGCATAAGTCGTTAAAGTTCTAAAAAAAAAACCCACATATGCTGGATCATGTTTCATATGTTCAGAGATATGTTTTGATTTCATGTTGTCTTTTAACAGGTGCTTTTTCTTGCAGCATCTGACTAAACCAAATGTTATCAAGCTCATCAGATCATGACTCACTTTTCTGGTTCAGCCACCATTAGCTTGTGGGATTCCCACTCAACTTCCCTAATATCATTGTGACGCACGAGCCTCCACAACAAAGAACAATTGGCCTATTTTAATAAGGAAATAATTGCAGACTGAAACTAAAAAAAAACAGTGACACATCCACAATCTTTACTACTGCTGAACGATAACAACCACAACAAAGAAAAGAAGGGAGGAGTAAAAAACAGGTGAAGGAGTAAAAATGAGGTGAAGGGTGGAATAAAACCAGGAAAATTTACCACTGTATAAAAATAGCACAAACAGGTAGTTGGCAGAACAAGACAAACAAAAGATGGAAAGAAATTAATGTAAGTGATATGAGGAAATATGGCTGGGAATTTTAAAGGAACTGGCCTAAACAGACAAGATTGTACAGCAGGACTGTGCAATATATCAACTGTCAATCATTACTGTGTCCTCTATCAGAATTCATCCCAAAATTATGATACATTTCTCTATTAGTGATGTATTTCAGCATGGATTTAAAGTAGAACAACAAAAAGGCAAAACTTAAAAACATGGTGGAGGACATTTAATCATCAACTCACTATGAGTTACAAACAGAGGCAGAGATAGTTTCACACTGGAACTGTAACCAAGACTCCTAAAGAAAACAATGAGACACTGATGGCAGCTAATGTTTTGAACACAGGTGGATCAAAAAGATGTTGTAAATGTGATGTTAGTCAAATCTAGTTGAGTTTGATGGGGCTAATATTTGCGGTTGTACTTTGCTCTGATAAAAATGTACAGCATTTGACACAGCAGCTACTTTTCACTGAACATGTTAATCTGGACACATTTTGGGTTGGAAAGCATGTCACTTTCAGAACAAATGTCTAGTTTGTATAAATTTTTTTACAATCTTTTGTCATTTATTTATAGACATTTGTATCAAGCAGTCCTGTATAAATCCCCCCCACATTCAAGATGAACCATGCTGTGAAATATAGGAATGCAAGGTGTTTTTGTGTGAGAACACTGCATTTCTGACCTTGCTGTTGGGGCACAGCGGATATACATGCAGCCAACTCGGTTGCCACGACTGGAGCGGGTCAGAAAAACTTCAGTGGCATCCAGCTCCCTCTGAGAATACTGGAACTCAGCCCGTTCTGTGAGATGAAGCTTCCAGCGCCCCTCTCCGGCGGCCACACCACTTCCACCTCCTCCACCTGCCCCGCCGCCGCCACCGCCACCCCCTCCACCCCGTGAGCGAAGGCTGGAACCTGTAGTGGAGCCGGTTGATACTGTACCACCCTCCAGGTCCGGCAGGAGGGCATAGGTAGGCTCTGGAGGCAGGAAGGCGAGCTTGGCAGCTATGCGGCTCGGGCAGGGGGGACAACAAAACAGGCAACACAACTCACTGACTGATAGTCCATTCATCGTCAACTGTGTCAGCAGAGAGAGGGGAGAGAAGAGTGGCTGTTAGAAGTGGTAAGAATGATGATGTAATCAACAGTAATCAATGATTGGTACAGTTTAATTGTACAACAGAGTACAAAGGCAATTGTACTGTATTTTTTTTTGCTGATACACTACATAGTTTCAACTTACACTAAAAAACATAGACTAAACAGTAATGGGACCCCTGCTCACTGTTGCTTTTGAAATGAAAGTTATTTAACCCTGCTTTTGTTGAAGTAATTGTCTCTATTGTCTAGGGAAGGATTTCTACTCAATTTTGGAGCACTGCTGTGAGGATATGATTGCATTCTGCATTAGTAAGATCAGTATGTTGGATTATCACCATACATATTACATGGAGCACCATCCTTCCAGAGAACACAGTTACATGTTGGGAGGCATTATACACCTCTAGCCCATGCCTGGCACATGGCATGATGCCAATAAATGCATGTTTATGTATGTATGCATTTGCACATCTATGTCAGCAATGAGTGCACAATACAGTAGGTGAATGCATTCATTAGAAGGGGTGTCCACAAATATTTGGAACATATCCTTGTAAATACAGCAAATCTATAATAAATGTCTAAAACAGTAGTAGCATTATTATTAGTAGTAATAATACCAGTAGTAGTAGTAGTAGTAGTATTAGTAGCAGTAGTAGCAATAGCAGCATTATTAGTAGGAGTAGCAGTATAAGCAGTAGTATTAGTAGTACTTTATAGTGGTAGTATTTATAGTACTAGCGGTAGTATTTGTAGTAGCAGCAGTATTAGCATTAGCAGTTGTAATAATAGCATTAACAGTAGTATCAGTAGTACTAGCATTAGTAGTATCAATATTAACAGTAGTAATAGCAGCATTAGCATTATGTAGTAGTAGCAATATTAATTGTAGTAGCAATATAAGTAGCAGTAGCAGTAGACTTAATTAGCAGTAGTAGTAATAGTAGTATTAGCAACAGTATTAGTAGCAGTATTAGAATTAGCAGTAGTATTAGCATTAGTTGTAGTAGCAGTAGGATTAGTAGTAGCAGTATTAGTAATTGTAGTGAAATTAGTATTAATTGTAGTAGTATAGCAGCCGTATTAGTAAAATCATTAGTAGCAGTATTAGAATTAGTATTAGCAGTAGCAAAATTAGTATTAGTAGTAGAATCAGAATTATTATTATTAGTAGTAGTAGTAGTAAAATTAGTATTAGTAGTATCGGAATTAGTATTAATAGAATCAGAATTAGTATTAGTAGTATCAGAATTAGTATTAGTAGTAGTAGCAGTATTAGTGGTTGAAGTATTCTTAGTAGTAGCAGTATTAGCAAAATTAGTAGTAGCAGTATTAGTAGTAGAATTATTAGTAGCAGTATTAGTATTTGTAGTAGTAGCAGTATTATTAGAATTAGTAGTAGCAGTATTAGTGTTTGTAGTATTAGTAGCAGTAGTAGAATAAGTACTACTAGTAGTAGCAGTAGTAGTATTATTTGCAGTAGCAGTATTAGTAGAAGTATTAGTAGCAGTATTAGTAGTAGAATTATTAGTAGCAGTATTAGTATTTGTAGTAGTAGCAGTATTATTAGAATTAGTAGTAGCAGTATTAGTGTTTGTAGTATTAGTAGCAGTAGTAGAATAAGTACTACTAGTAGTAGCAGTAGTAGTATTATTTGCAGTAGCAGTATTAGTAGAAGTATTAGTAGCGGTATAATTATTAGTAGTAGTATTGGTAGTAATAGTATGTGTGGTTGGTGTGTCTTACTCTGACTTGTAACTAATATCTGTCTGAAACTCAGTGTGTACAGACTCCACTTTGCCGCAGGCTTTAGCAGGAAGGCCAGACGGCAGGTCTGTCCGGCGTTTTGAACGTATTAGAGAAACAAAAGTGTCGAGTCTTGTATGAAGAGAGCAGTGAACCTTTCCCACAGGCTGACACACTTCAGATCATATTTACTCAAATCATACCCCATTAAAGCCCTGCGCTCATTTACTCCGCCTTCATTAATAATTACAGTGAAAATGAAACGGAACCTTATGAAGGTTTAAAGAGGAGAGCCAACAACACACACAGGAGCCAAACTACGACCCTGGGCTGAAGATCAACAACACACTACACACATTCACTACACACACACACACTACACGCATTAACAGCTCAAACTACACACATCACACACACTACACACTACAGTTGGTCTGGATATAAACACAGCTCATCTCTCTTCAGAAGAGCTTGAGCTGATCGTCGTAATCAGCGAGTCCACGGACACCTGCTCGCTCAGTGCTTTAAGGCGACCTCCGGGTCCAGAGAGCAGCTCGGTGCGGGTTTTCGTGCTGAGCGCTGCTCGGCTGCCTGTCTGCCGGAGCCGCTCAGCCGGCCGGAACACAAAACCGGGACACAAAACCGGGACGGAGCTGCTCTCTGGACCCGGACTTCACACCTCTACGGTCACCGTAACGGTGGACTAAACCAGACACGAACACCAGCAAACCAGACCCGCAGGCCGAGAATACGTACAGCTGATCCTCATACGCGTCGTTCTCTTCTGTCCGGAGCCCGGCTCTGCGCTCAGACACGGCTAACGGACAAACCCGCGCTCCTCACACAGCCGGAGAAGCCGCACACATGTCTCAGCTCCACAGTCCGCAGAGACGACGCCTGTTTCCGCTGATAAACGGCTGCTAAACGTTTACTAAACATTTATTCATTTCAGGGAGAAGCTAATAATGCTGTTTTTATTTTTTCCACTCCTACTGTACCGCATCCGGAAGTGACGCGTTGACGGGAGAAGGAGGGCGGGGTCTTTAGTGTTTTGAAATATAAAAGTCCCTCTTTAATATCAATTAACGTCATTTCTCTTTCTCGTATTAAATTAATTATTATTTTTTATTGAAGTAGTAACGATGCAAGTATATACTCCGGGCTAAAAAGTGGCCAGGAAATATATGTATTTGATGACTATATAATACATGATGACAAAACGAAATTTTAATAATAACAATGGAAAAAATGAAATAAAATCCTACATTTGCAGGGACTTCTAAAAACACTCTGAACAAGAACAAGAAAGATGAGATATGAGATATGTGTGCCGGCAGGTTCCTTATAGCATCCTGAGTCAGATTTACCCACATGTTGCAGCTGGGCCTGTACATCCTGGACACTTTTAGGTTGCCAAAGAAACTCTTACTGTGTATGGAGGACCATTATCTTGCTGAAAAAAATGCCAGTTGGCACGAGTAGCAACACATGAGGATGTCCTTCACACGTCACTGAGCCGATAGTGTCCCTCATATCACTACTAGGGTGAGCGACTGTTGTATGTGATAGCTACCCAGACCATTACAGCAGCATCTGGGGCCATGCATACTTCTATAGTATGCTTCTCTTGGTCCAATGATTTCCCCCCTTTTAAGTCTGTCAAAATAGTGTTGTAGGGGGTACCCTGTGGTGGACTGGCACCCTGTCCAGGGGGTAGTCCTGAGTTTTGCAGCAATTCTCTCCGGATGTCTTTTTCCTTTGTCAGTGAGTATAGGTTTGAGGCCTTTTATTTTCATTAATTTCAATGACTTGACCGTGACAATTATAGTTTTAAATCTCTTAAGCAGACTTCCAATAAGGGTTCATGCATTTATTAATACATCCTGTACCAAAATTAAGTAAATTATCATGTATTGATATATTATGCACCATACCTGTCTTGTGGCTATTCATAGCAACCTTAACACCATGTCAACATTGCCAATGGGTGCAAAAACTCATGGAGTCCATCAGAATGGTATCTTCAGTGATGAGACCAACATTTGTCTTGATGGAGATGACCAATGAATCGTGTTCACATCACCAGACCTATCCCCGATTGAAAATTTGTGAGACACTATTAGATGCACAATCAACAGTCTATCCCTACCACAAAATCTGCAGGAACAGAGTGATATTTAAGATGAATGGGATTATCACAGGAGACCATTAGGAACCTCTAGAACTCCATGCTCACATGTTGTGCTAGCAAATATGTTGACAAAACACCATACTGAGACACTTCTGTATGTATAACTCAAATGTGGTGCAGTCTAAAGTTGTCATTTATTACTACAGGTAACACCCCTTCCCATGAATGCAGTCAGGTACCTTAAGTCTCACTCATTGCTGACACAGATGTGCAAATGCACATATACACAGACGTTCTAATCCCTTTATAGATGTACTCCTAATAGAATAGGACTCTCTGGAGCAGACAAAGATGAACCGGTTGGCACCATGCTTAATGCTAGATGGGTTATATCAGTATAAATCACCCCAGTATTAAACTGTGAGGTGATCATCAGCATCTTGACCTCACTAATGCTCATCACTGACTGCAGTTAAATCTTCACAAGAGTTCTCCAAGATCTAGTACAAAGCCTACCCTGGACAGCAGACATAAGCCAGATACTCTCATTTTAATAAACAAGTTCAGAAGAAACAATAAATAGGTAGGTGTCCCAATATTTTAGTCTATATAGTGTATAAGAAATTAAGGTTGGAAAGAAATAATTGTCCAGAGTGGAGGTCAATGAACATTAAAGAAATAATATACAGAACTTGGGCCCTTAGAAAGGGTTATTAAAAAATAATTAAAAAAAGATGTATGATAGCACAAACTACTCTAAAGGAACAATTAGCCAAGAAAAAAAATGTACTTACTCCAGATGCATTTGATCAGCAAAGAAACGCAGAAATACTGCTTCTTGAGTTGTAAACCAATGCTACAATGCAAACATTGCTAAAACACTAGAAGTCAACAGTCACCCAAATCAACATTGGAGACTCTTCAATAATGTGGTGCAGACTTGTTGACCAAGTTAAAGAGACACTAAGACTTACTTATAAAAATAAACTGAACTTCGCTGTGTTTAGAAAATCTATGTTCTCAGGGACTCCAAGAGGCAGGCGTCAGTCTCATCACTGGGACTCCAACATGTAACAGAGCCAACACTTACACAGCTGCTCCACTCAGAAGCCCAGCTGAATAACTTTCACCAAAAAAGAAAAATAAACACCAAGTAATTTTAAAATAAACTTTGTGATTTTATTGTTTTATACTTACTCTTACACATCATACAATCCTAAAATTGGGGAAAAAAAAAGGAAAAGGAAAAAAAAGGACATCTGGTGTTGTCTCTGGGGACTGGTGTGTGTCAAAGGTGTATGGGCACACAGGGCATTTACACGAATGCCTAAATTCAGGTAACTGGACTTTTCACACGATTGCCAAAAGTAGTCCTTCATAGTCATTTAATCACTTAATTCTTCAGCTCTTAAATAAAGTTCATGTTATCACATTCTAGATGCAATGACAGTGGTCCAAACACTCGTTACGAGATCACAGTGTGGATTATACAGTATGTCTTCATAGACGAGACACCAGAAAATGTAAGACCAGTCATTAGGCATTTTGATTGGGGGAACACCGAACAGAGCTTCAATTAAATATATCTCTTTGTAAGGGAAGTCAATTTATCTAAAGTGTCTCATTATAGGGTTAATGCAACAATACTCAACTTATTGTGTTTAATACACATATCTTGTTTTAAAGAGTCTTATAACATAAAACCAAGTCATGTCAACAAGTCACAACATACATATAATGGGAAATATTAGCTATAATGACTCTTTAAAATGATTTCCATTCAATTTTCAATTCAGCGGAGACCATTTTTCCTGCAGTTACACTGCAGTTCACATGGCTTCAGTAAATACCCTTTGTCTCATTTATTAGCCCATTTTCATGACAATTTTGTATGACCAAAAAAAACTTTGTTTGTTTCCATTTGTTTTACTGTAATTACATGCAATTCACTTACTTCCTAAGTTCAGTACTCCAACGACCTATGGGTAAATTACGCCAATTTGTTGATACATTTAGAATTAGATTTGTGCTCATACCATCATTTCAGTTATGATAATAACAATGCCTTTTGAACCAGAGTCCTGTAGATACATTTGAACTGATTCCTTACATCACTGCACACAGACCAGCACTCAAATCCCAGATTATAATCAGTGTAATTGCCAGAGACAGTTTGAGAGAGAATAAAAAAAGAATTATCAAGAGAGTAAATAGAAATTTGAGAGAGATAAACAAAGAAACAAAATAACCAAAAAGAAGAAAAAAAGATTTCATAAGGTAAAAGCGCAAGAATAGAAAACAGAATAAACAGAAAAAAATAATCAGAAGTGGAAAGAGAAAGAAAATGCAGACAGAAACAAAATAAACGTAATGAAATTGGGATTTCATCTGGGATTTGCTCAGCTGGCGCTCAAGTGATGTATAACGTGCACATGTTGAAGAATTCAGCCTCAACCTTGTATGATAACATTAAAGACAAATACTGTAGAAACCTCACCCCAATAGTCCCACCCATTCTGTAACGTCAGCCCTTTTCAAAAACAAAAAACAAACCAAAAAAAAAATCCACTAAAAACTCCATCCCTCCCACCAAACCCACCCACCCCGAACGCACCTTCATTTCTGTCCTTCCACACAAGTAGCAGTTTAGCACTGGATACACAAAAACATACATTTTTTAAACATAATCTTCCTCCCTGCGCTGACTAACCTTGTGACATTCTATTTTAGATTAGAACTATATGAACAGAAGCCACATGGTATATACATCTGAAAACATCACCAGACTAGAGGCCTGTTAATTTGGACGAATTCTTAGTTAAATCAGTTTACGTTCCAACATGCACTGCGTTAATGCCGTTAAACAGTAAAATGTACATTCTAGCTTAGTCTGAAGGCATGATCTAAAGACACAGCAAGCAAACAGATGAAGCATCTGGGCTAATCACTGTGCAGGCATGCAGGCCTCGTCCTCCTCGTCTTCGGAAACGCGGTAGCTAAAGCTGTCGATCGCCATCGTGTTAAAACAGCGATTTATCGCTGGTTTGTAATCATTCATCGGTATGCTGGTGGTCAGGAATACACATCCTAACGCCTCGACTTGCTCCGAGAAGCATCTCCTGAAAGAGGCGTGTGGAGCTGAGACAAAATATATCTCAGGATCGTTAACAAATCCACCAAGTTTGCCAACGATGTTGAATAAGCTGATGTACGCTCTTAACAGTAAAGGTGCCAAAAAGAGTTGTTTAGACTGAAATGATAACACTTTGGGTTCCATGAACAACCTTTCAAGTACCATCAATGCAAAAAAAGGTTGAATGCAAATGTTTGTGAACATCTTTACTAATGAATGCATTCATCTACTTTCAATTCTGCCCATTGCTGACATATGTGCAAATGCATGCACACAGCTTTTCTAGTCCCTGTACAAAAATTCTGCCAATAGAATAAGAGCACAAACATGAACCTACTGGTACAACAGTCCCAGTGCAGAGGGATATAAAGCCCACCAGAACTGAGCTGTAAAGATGATGTACTGTGTTCCCTGGAATGATGGTACTTTATCCAGTTCTTTTAGGATGAGTTAAGGATGAGGTGGGGTGGTCATCCAACATCTTCACCTCACAAACGCTTTTGTTGCAGAATGCAACAGCAGTACTTCAGAATCTACATTAGAGACAGTTACGCCAACATAAGCACGATAAACTCTTCCATATCTTTGATTTTGGGAAGAAAAACAACAAATAAGCAGGTGTCCCAGGACTTTAGCCCAATTAGTATAGCATCTTTAGGGGAACCACAGTGGTTCATAGCTTCAAATAACTCTTTTTGGCACCTTTATTTTTCATCAGAGTTTAGACGCCACTACTGCGTTTGTGCTCAGATACTGAGGAGATAAATCATGGTTGTGCTTTGATTCCAGAATGAAAAGTCAGTTGTTTCGTCTATTAGAGGTATTAACAGGATTCTTCAAACATATGTTGTCTTTAAATGGATACATAACCAGATGGAAACTCTGAACTATATTTGAGAGATTAAGTACAAAGCTTGTATTTTTTTTTTTTTTTTTTTTTTACTGCTTTTTGTTTTTTTGTTTTTTAAACCAGACACATGCTTCCAATCCTCCAGTACAAACCAACCAAATGAAAATTAGAAACAAAAATAAAATAAATAGAAAGCAATCACACAATTCAAGCTAACTACAATATATTAATATAGATCCTCTGATGACATACGCTCATTAAAACAGAACAGGAAGGGGGAAAAATAAAAGCCAAACACTCAGTAACTCATTTACGTCAAGGCTTTTGCTATGACCCACCTACCCCACCCCCCAAAATAATCTGCATCCAGAAGGGTTCATGCACCCCAAACGTTAGTATGATAAGTCAATATGCCTATATCAAAGAGAAACAATCTGCTGTAAATACACTGGGAACTGAGGACACCTCGTGGATTCTTTAAACCAAAAAAGTAACCAGACTAAAATTAGGAATAGGACCCCCTGCCCTCCCCCCAAAAATCAAACCCCGTCAAATCTTCTGCACCCTTTTCTCCAAGCATCATTCATCCTTTTGCTCTCTGAGCATCATTTATCAAAACAAACGCAGATCTACAGAAAGGGAAAAAAACATACACTAAAAACTAAAAATAAAAGTCCTCCCTCCCATAAAAGCACACAATTGCCCACCTGACCCAGGAATACTCTCCCTGACTCTCTGCCAAAATATACAGCTCAAACACACACACTTTCAAAACACACACACGGCCACAGTCGCTGCGAGAGAGACAGGGAGACGCTGGGTTAGGAAGTGGCTGTTCAGGTGTGAGTCGACCCACCTGATCCTACCATGAAGGAACAGCCGTTTTTAGAAGGCTGTTACTCTGATGTCGGCATTGTTCAGAACAACTTTGCAGGTCAAACAAATTTCGTTTTGCTTTTTCTTCGTCCGTCATCGATGTTGTCGCTGGTTCCCTAAGAAATGATCAGTCCTCATAACTTCTGGATCTTCTCTGCAACCACAATGGGGTTCTCCTTGCGGATGCGGGCTGCAGCCGCCCCTCTGTAGTCATAGGGACAGTCGTGTTTGTCAGAGTAGCGGTGGATTGCACAAAACAGGTTGCCACAGCGACAGTCGAAACCTGAGGGATAGGGATGAGGAGGGTTAGAAGATGTACGCGCATTGTTAAGAGTTTATGATATAGTCAAACATAAAGCATTTAAAGATAAAGAAGCACATGTTAATCTAGGGCTGTTTTTAGGGATGTTAATACAATTTTCAAATAGGAAATGTACATTACAAATAATATATTTAATAAATAATAACAGTCAAATGTATGCTCTCAATTTGTGGGCAAATGGACAACAAAAAACATCAAACTGTTCAGGGTAACAGTTTGAAGTTTCTCCAGCAGGGGGCGAGCCCACAAAGCAAGTTGCATCAAAGAAAAAAAAATAGCAAATTAATTACTTGTGTGTTGTGTACAAGTCAAATATTCCATATTTGCATACAGTGCTGTAGATTTAGCTGCACTTTAGGTAAAGAGGCTCCTCTTCCTCATCTAAAACCAAAACTACAGATTTCCCTAAAAACATGACACTTTGCATCGCATGACTGGAAAAAAATGCCATCATATCTTCTGTTCATATGGAGTCCAGTCACTGGAACTGGACTGGAAAAGTGTGAAGAGGATAAGCAGCATGAGAAATGCTGCACCAGGCTGCAGTATGTTCCCTCACTGCAGTGCTACTGAAGAAGGACAAAACAAAAATCCCTTTGCCTTATGAACCAGAGTCTCTTGCACTGCAGACCTTAGCTGAGACTTGAGGGCTAGAAAACTTGGGGCAGGATAAAGATAAGATCTTACTGATGAAAACAAGCAGAAAAAAAATCCCACTTTGTTTATTTATAAATAACTTGTAAAGACTCTATGAATCAGGGGCAGACAGACCGGGTCCTGGAGTACCAGACTGGGGCAAGGATTTGGACTCCACCTGATGAAGCACTGTCAACTGTTAATCGCCAGGTTTATTAGGTCTATTTGAGCAGGGAAATCAGCAAAATGTGCATATTTTATATTACAGAGAATTATAATTATATTGTTATGATCTGTAGCATATGGGTGCTCTACAATGCTCTATAATATCCATAAGCTCTACAAATGGATTCTGGCAGACTGTAATTGTCTATGTATAATATGCAAGAATCCTTCCTGAATTTCAATCTGTAAAAGTTGTCCCCTCATGTTTAAAATACTGTATCCCAAAGCTTCTGACTACATCCTTAAACCTATATACTAAATTTGAGTACTCAGCAAATTATGAGAAACATTTCCTTTCCTCTTACCTGTGAGTCCGACTTTTTTCCTGCAAGTGAAGCATCGGTTCTTCTTTTTGTTCTTATCAGGGGTCTGATCCCCGTCTGAAGACCCCTGTGCTGCCTCCACCACTGGGCCTGTGATTAAAAGAAAGGTCAGTGTGTCATCCCATATACCCTCTCAACACTGTCCTTTTGGGCCCGATTGTACTGTGAGGCTAATAAGTGAGTAAAGAGTGTTCAAGATTACACACACATTGTTTTTTGTACATAATCCAACACAAATGGTATAAAGTTACACTTCAGAAACACACAACAAGAAAAATATGAATACTTCCCGAAAACTGCACAATAACAACCATAGCAGATGAAAATGAAATAACTAGCATCAAACATGTTTGGGTGACACTGGAAAACTGCACCAAACCGTTTGAAAGGTATTAATTGTACTGCATGTATCACATTTATTACTGTTAGTAGAGGGGTGTACTTTTGTAATGCTGTAATCCAGACTGTCCAAATGTCTACAGTTTGAAAATGTTATCTATCGGTATATACAAAAAAATGTGGAGTGAGGCAACCTGCAAGGAAGCATTTGAACCCTTTTGCAACTACGCTCTGTCTGTGTCAGTCAGCACCTGAGCGAGTTCTATTGGTACAAGCGAAGCAAGAGTTCTATAATTTAAAGATGACTCAAATACATACTTAAATCTGTAAAGTGTGGCTTGCATTTGTTTTCAGCCCAAAGTAAATACTTTTTAGGACCACCTTTTGCTCCAATTACAGCTTCAAGTCCTCTGGGTTATGTTTGTACCAGCTTAGAGACGGAACCTTTTGCCCACTCCTCTTTGCAAAATAGTTCAAGCTCAGTCCGAATGGATGGAGAGCATGAATGAATGTCGGCTCATTTCGTTTTCTGTAGTGGTTGTTGAGTAAAGTTATATGTGCTAAACACAAACGTTAAGCCTGCATAGACTGGATGCAACGTACTGAACAGCTAACATTTAGGCGCTGGGTCCGGCTAGGGTCCAGTACACAGTTTCCCAACCTGTTTTCTACTGACCCATCTCTTCTATTCACCACACTCTACTTTCCCTCTTCCTGCTATTTTGTGCTACGGTGTTTGTGTGTGCATCCCCACTGAAAGGAGCAATAAATACATAGATGAATAAAAAAAGGAACATAACTAATAATAAAAAATAATGGTTGTTAGCAAATGTTTGTGCACACTTATCTAACTAATCAAACATAAATCTATTTTCTGCTAATTCAAGCTCAGTAACTCTGCCACACACATGATCATCCAACTAATTGATGACAAATACCACTTCAATTCACTCTTATGGTATTGTATGGCACTCCGTCATTGTGTCGGCAATGCCGCTCTACGGCCGTGTGAGGAAAACTGAACTCCAGTGTCAGCAGTGTTTGTGTGTTCACATGATGAGTAAAGCTGACCTGAGCTTTTAGATGAGCCTTCATCCTCATCTTCCTCTTCGCCTTCGGCTCTGTCTGAATCGGTGGCTGCAGTGTCCTGGGAGATGCTCATTGCGGTCATCTGTTGGGTGACTGGACTGGGAGAGCTGCTGCAATTAGAACATTTTTACTACCACTTAACACACACACGTCACAATTTTTATTTTACTCTAATTAATAACATGGTGTCCATCTAACAAACAAACGTGTGTATGTACACACACACACACACACACACACACACACAAAAACAACATCTCTATTAAACATTGCATTGCAAATTATTATGTTAAATTGAATTAATTAAATTTTTCAATTTTCAATTCAACTCATGGATGGCATTGGGTCTCAGGGTTCTTTGGATCACTGAAATCATTTTCAGACATCTGTGATCATTTGTTTGCCAGGTGAACCCAATTAAAGGAAAAGTACTTAAAAAGAATTCCACATTATTAAGCAGGTCACAGCTTTCAATCAATACAGGAAAGGAAAAGGATGTCTCTGGTGCCGAAAACACCAAATCACGCAATACCTTGGACAAGGTATAAAAACATTAATTTAAAAAAAAATTTAAGTGTGATCATCGTACTGTGAAGAGATTTGCGGCTGATTCAGAGCACAGCTGTTGGTGCCTCTGGAATCCCACAAACCAAGATGTAGGTGCACAAAAACTTGGAATGTGACATTTGAAATGTGACCACTATCTACCTGGATGTGCGCTCTTCTGATGGGGTGACATCTTCCGACGTGGGCTCAGGGGTCGTCTCCACAGTTACAGTAGGGGCTCCTGGGGACCCTACAGGAGAAGTGGCAGCTGAAAAAAGACAGCAGTGAAATCAGATGATCTAACATTCACATGCTTGTGTAAAAACATATGCAATTCACCAGATACATACAAAAGACAAGATCAAAACGTTTTCTAAATTTGATTTACATTCTCTAACAATCTAAATTTACATGGCTTTTTTATAGATCTACAAATGGTTTACTTGGTCACAAAACAGGCAGTGCTTATTCTGATAACAGACATGCTGGGGCAAACAGAGTCCTGAAGGTTTTCCCAGGGACTTCAAGAAGCCATTTGACCCAGAGAAACCAAAAGGCCCTGCATCACCTCTTATCATCTTGTATAAATCTCAAAACTGAATTTTGCCGCATAGGGGACAAAGTATAACATATGAAAAAGAATTAGGACACCTGCTTATTGTTTCTTCCACCATCAAAGATATTAAAGACAGTTTATCCAGCTTTTGTTGGAGTAACTGTCTCTACTGTCCAGAAAATAAAGCTTTCTACTAGATTCTGGAGCATTGCTGTGAGGATTTGATTTCATTCAGCAACAAGAACAGTAGTAAGGTGAGGATGTTGAATGATCACAACCTTACCTCATCTCCAACTCAACCCAAAGGTATCAGATGGAGCACCATCATTCCAGAGAACACAGTTCCACTGCTCAGCTTAATGATGAGGGGCTTAATACCCCTATAACCCACACCTAGCATTAGGTGTAGTGCCTAAAGGGTCCGTATTTCTCCACAGAGACTAGACAAGCATTTGTACATCTGTGTTAAAAATGGTGACAACTAGAAGTAGCTGAATGCATTCGTGTGAAGGGGTGTCCAAACAAACATTTGGACAAATCATGCATCAGCAAAATAAAGAATAAACATTTTTTTCTTTCTCCTGACTTTTCCCCCTTTCTACCAGTCACAAAATTCCTTACACACAGAGAGAGCAAGGGGCATACTGGAAACAGCTTTTACATTACCATACACTTTTTCACATGTTCCTTTTTTAAAATATTCTAGATGTAATTCTACAAGTTACACCCTTATTCACCTGCTTACCTTTCTCACCTGGGGGGCTGCTCCGCCCCCCTCCCTGCTGCCTCTGCAGGTGTTCCTTGTAGCAGACAGAACACATGCCATTGGTACGGGGGTTACCGTAGAAACCACATCCCATTGTGCAAAGCATCGGCACCTGCGTCTGATTTGTCTCCTGAGCCATGCTCTTTGACAAAGGGGGCGAGGGGGAGTGGGAGAGGGCAATTCTGTAAAATGAGATGAGAAATTGGTCAGATGTGTCTGTATTTGCCAATTTTCAGTAGATGCGGAAAATATGTCAATGTAAACATTTTAAGTCAATGCATCTTTTATTTTGTATGAATGTATTCCAATGTAATGTAAATAAATTAAGCAACTGTGGTCATAACAGAGCTGAGCTGACTAGCTAGACTGATTAGCTTGTCTAGCTTGCTGACTAGAGCTAGAATGAGTTTAACTTTCCACCCTTCTGAAGGTACAACCCACAATCACACCAACAAGGATGAATTAAAGTGGAATGACCATGAAATAACGTATTATAGGAAACACCATAAATACAATTGATTTTTGTGTATTAACTGGGATCATTAAACATTTAAAACTGAAACTTGGATTAGTTGAACAACTGGCTGCAAAAAAATGCCAACTGTATGTAAACAATTTTACTGTACTGAATCATATGATGACTCACTTTGTTGCTTACCACATAACATTAATGTATGAATTTCAATAAAATGCTTAGCTTCATTTCTGGATGAAAATTAGGATAGGAATAGGAATTGGCTAATCAATAAATTATTTGATACAAAAGTAGTTGTTGGTGGCAGCCCTAAAAATATGTAATTGGCCAATAACTGATTCGGAGAGCTGGTCATCATGATCCATATTTTGCAACTTGCTGCAGTTCACAGGACAAGTCACAGGATGCTGCAGTTCCTCATTCAACTGCTAGATGGCAAGCTCTGAGTGTTGAATGTCAACAGGCTTGTACTGGTATCTCAATCAAATTTACATACAGTGTACATAGCAGAGTAAACACGACTAACTGGACACTCTTCTTAGGAGTCCATCACTCAGAGCTTGCAAACAGTGCGACACTGAAGTACACAGCGTAGTTCTGTACAGAAATGACTGGATTTCTTCTGAAAGAAAGAATCTTAAAGAATATGTACTTTTTGTACCTGGGCTCCTCCTAGAATTGAGGAGTGTATATGTTCACACCACAGCTGTAACAACACAAATCATGCTTAAAACACCCCCTTAAGGAAAGCTATACATGTGCAAATAATTAAATGTTATGTAGCTCAAATCTCAAAATATGGCTAGCATTCTGGTGGGCAAGGACATCAATAAAAGCAGAAAATACTGTATGGAATATGTAACAAACCCATCCTGAAAAAGCACATACTCAGGTTCTTCCTGTGGGGACACAGGCCATTGGGGACCCATTAGACTGGTTATGGTTTCTTTTTCCCTTTTGTAATAATAATAATAATGGATGTGTCAGTGTCACATAAACAAGGCTCAACTTAAAACTGGGCTCATTCCGGTTTGTGCATGCTCATTGCCGAACCATGTCCACAATGAAAAGCCATGGAATGGTTACCCTCTGTGCTCAGAACTGTCTGTCCCTGCAGTGGAAATGAGGCCTGAGTAGTTTTGAGTTATCACCTACATTTAGATGCTCATCTTAAGTAACTAGCTTCAATAAAGAAGGGACGTTATCACAACACTCAGTATAATAATATTTAGGTGCTTTGTAGACTTACAAATGTGGAAAAAGAGCTCAATACTGATGTTTTTTCAAAAGCCCTTCATGTACAACTAGGCTTATTTGTTTAGTGACCACCAGTTATACCAGCTATGAAAAGAAAAGGTCTTGAGTATGCTCCAGCCCCAACACAGAGCCAAGGGACAAAACACAAAGGCCAGAATTACCCAAACAGTGCAATGAAAGACAAGACGGATCAAAATGCTTCTTTTATAATGCTGGATAAACTGCAGCTTTGGATACGTGTACACATGTGAGTGCCAATCCTAGTTACATTCACACATGCAAGCCCCTGTTCAGTTCTGAGTCACAGTAATGGTAGTTTGTAAGTTCTGGGTCACATTAAGGGGGGTGTTAAACATTCTGGGCACTCAGACAACATCCTCCTTATACACACAAAAGCATATTGTAACAATTTATCAACATTCAGATTAAATACATGATGTTCCCACATCCTAATCAATACCAGCATGAAGATAAATGACTGTCTTTACAGTATGTTACAGTGATACTGTAATAATTATCACTTGCTTTGGAAAGTTCTTAACCACAGTAATGGAGGTTTGTAAAGCACTGGACCCGAGTAAGCAGAGTTTATCAAGTTCTGGGCTACATTAGGTGGGGTTTGCACCACATTCTGTGCCACAGATACAGGGGTTTGCAAAGTTCCATACCACAAGAATGGAGGTTTGTAAAGGCTACAATAGACCATTTTGGAATGGATGTCATGGTAACGTCACTGGCAGCTGTGCTTGCAATGTGGTGGCAGAAAACTGGTAAAAACCAATGGAGCGCAACATTTTATCAATCCATGAAATGATAAAAAAAATTATATCATTGAAATACAAAATTCAAATGGAAAAACTAACACATTTTATAGAAGACCATTGTCAAAGATGTCCTCTGGAGTAAAATGCAGTCTCGTCTCTGCAGTGCTCATTTCATATTGGCTGTATTAGCCCTTCATTAGCCTCACAGCAACAAATAATATTTATACCTATAACCAGAAATATTGTACATACACCTAGGAAGTAGCAGCAGCTGCAGATCTAGTCACATTGTTCCATACATTAGACAATGAAAAACAGTTAATACTAAGCCAGCCATGCAAGTGCAGTTAGCTTGTGTGTTCTATAGCTGTGTTTTATGTCCTTGTCACTATTTAGGCAGTAAATTGGTCCATAAAGGACCTGGACTTGACAGCAACATACAAAATATTACTCACTGAGAGATTTGTATGCCTGGAATGTTTTTCATATCCAACCTGGGTCTTTCCACAAGGAATTTGAATATGTCCACCCACTGTAAATTCAGCTTATTAGTGTAGGACAACCTGTCTATTGCTGGCAAGCTGTTAAAATAAATGGATAAAGTGTCCAGATGATCCAGTCCCCTTTTCCTACTCTTGACTGCACTACGCTAACTGAATTCTGCCACAATTTAAGTGTTGTAAAAAACTTATACTCTCTATATACAGCACATATCTGTGGTTTATCACACGGTCAAGAGAGACATCAGGGGAAAAAAAACATATAAAAGTTATGACCATTTGTCTGCTTTGCTGCATTTCCACACCAACTCACAAACACCTGAGACAAAAGTGCTTCGGGTCATTTGTAGTGGCTGTTAGCTGTGAGGTGAACAATGTTAAACTAAACTGAGGCATGAAAAAGCAAAAGTGCTTGTTGTTTAGCGGTTGTTCAGCGGAACAAAGAAAGGAATAATCTGGTCTAGAGCTGATGCTACAGAGCCCCCAAAGCATCAAGGTAGAAAAGTAATATTTCAGTTCAGCTGAGTACTAGCTACCTTAATTCAAACGTATCAAACTGAGAGTACCAATAAACTAGTGGTTTTTCACCTACTGGCTCCCTTAATTGAGGCCTGGACCTGTAAAGCTGCTTTGTGACAACACCTTTGTTGTAAAAGGCCCAACATAAATAAATGCTGATTGATCTATAGTAAAACTGGGGGAACATTTAGTTCAAGCCTCAGGAAGGAGGAGGAAGTTGTTCAAGCCTCAGGAAGGAGGAGGAAGTTGTTCAAGCCTCAGGAAAGAGGAGGGAAGTTGTTCGGTTTCCCCAGGAAGGAGGAGGAAGTTGTTCAAGCCCCTCAGGAAGGAGGAGGTTGTCTCAAGCTCCTCAGGAAGGAGGGAGGAAGCTAATTCAAGCCTCTAGAAAGAGGAGGAAGAGTCTGCCTGGTGGGAAGGAGGAGGAAGTTGTTCAAGCCTCAGGAAGGAGGAGGAAGTAGTTAAACTGAGGGAATGTTTCAGTTAGAAAAATAATATTTACACACTAATTTAGACTATCTTAGACTAGCCTGACTTATGGCTCCATGCTGCTAACATTACACATATTCTAGAGCAATGACCCAAAGAGCCCCAACCTGCCCACCAACAGCTCCTAAGGGCGCTAACTGCCACCATCCAGCCATAGTTAAACAGAAGCATTAAACAGAAGCTGATCAAACAATAGTTGGTAGTAGAGTCTTTCTCTAAAGGTTAGTCTGTAGTAGAGCTGTTTCTCTAAAGGTTACTTAGTAGACCTCTTTTCAAAGGTTAGTCAGTGGTAGAGCTCTTTCTAAAGGTTAATAGTCAGTAGTGTAGTGCTGTTTCTCTAACTGTTAGTTAGTAAGCCGTAGCAGAGCAGCTGCTCTCTAACGGTTAGTTGTAAGTCAGTAGCAGAGCAGCTGTTTCTCTAAAGGTTAGTTAGTCATATAGAGCAGCTGTTTCCAAAGGTTAGTTAGCCAGCAGAGCAGCTGTTTCTCTAAAGGTTAGTAGTCAGCAGCAGACAGGCTGTCAGCGTTAGTTAGTCAGTAGCAGAGCAGCTGTTTCTAAAGGTTAGTTAGTCAGTAGCAGAGCAGCTGTTTCTCTAAATATTAGTTATTAGTCAGTAGCAGAGCAGCTGTTTCTCTAAAGGTTAGTTAGTCAGTAGCAGAGCAGCTGTTTCTCTAAAGGTTAGTTAGTCAGTAGTAGAGCAGCTGTTTCTCTAAAGGTTAGTTAGTCAGTAGTAGAGCAGCTGTTTCTCTAAAGGTTGCTAGCTTAGAGCAGCGTTTCTTCTAAAGGTTAGTTAGTCAGTAGCAGAGCAGCTACTTTCTCTAAAGGTTAGTTAGTTAGTCAGTGCAGAGCAGCTGTTTCTCTAAAGGTTAGTTAGTTAGTCAGTAGCAGAGCAGCTGTTTCTCTAAAGGTTAGTTAGTTAGTCAGTAGCAGAGCAGCTGTTTCTAAAGGTTAGTTAGTCAGCAGAGTGTTGCTCAGTTAAGAATAGCATATGAGCAGCTGTTTCTCTAAAGGTTATTAGTCAGTAGCAGACAGCTGTTTCTCTAAAGGTTAGTTAGTCAGTAGCAGAGCAGCTGTTTAAAGGTTAGTGAGTCAGTAGCAGAGCAGCGGTTTCTCTAAAGGTTAGTTAGTCAGTAGCAGAGCAGCTGTTTCTCTAAAGGTTAGTGAGTCAGTAGCAGAGCAGCGGTTTCTCTAAAGGTTAGTTAGTGAGTAGCAGAGCAGCGGTTTCTCTAAAGGTTAGTTAGTGAGTAGCAGAGCAGCGGTTTCTCTAAAGGTTAGTTAGTCAGCAGCAGACAGCTGGGTTTCCAAAGGTTAGTTAGTGAGCAGCACAGCTAGTTCTCCAAAGGTTAGTTAAAGAGCAGACAGCTTGCTCTCCAAAGGTTAGTTAGTGAGCAGTAGACAGCTGTTTCAAATAGTTAGTTAGTGAGTAGTAGAGCAGCCAGTTTCCTCTGTAAAGGTTATTAGTGAGTAGAGCAGCGGTTTCCTCTAAAGGTTAGTTAGTGAGTAGTAGAGTTAATAGTTTCTCTAAAGGCTAGTTAGTGAGCAGTAGACATGTTTCTCTAAAGGTTAGTTAGTCAGCAGTAGAGCAGCTGTTTTCCAAAGAAGTTAGTTGGGTCAGCAGTAGACAGCGGGCTTCTAAAGGTTAGTTAGCGAGTAGTAGAGCAGCGGTTTCTCTAAAGGTTAGTTAGTGAGTAGTAGAGCAGCGGTTTCTCTAAAGGTTAGTTAGTGAGTAGTAGAGCAGCGGTTTCTCTAAAGGTTAGTTAGTCAGTAGTAGAGCAGCTGTTTCTCTAAAGGTTAGTTAGTTAGTCAGTAGTAGAGCAGCTGTTTCTCTAAAGGTTAGTTAATCAGTAGTAGAGCAGCTGTTTCTCTAAAGCTCGGTTCTGATCTGTTTACTCTGAATAAAGGACAGAAACTGGACAATGTTTGACCTCCGTTATCACACAGCACTGCTGTCTACAGAGACTGTCTGTCTTCTCTGCAGCCCAGCTCTGTAACAAGCGCTTCGACTGAACAGCTGTAGTTTTTACAGTCGAACACTTCTCATCTTTCTCCTCCTTCATCACTCACTCCGTTAGCGTTAGCGCGTTAGCTTGCGTGAAGGCACGTAAAGCGAAGTCCTTCCGGCCTCAGCACCGCACACACAGCCCCGGACTCCGCTCTCTGAGCAGCGAGCTCGTTACCTGCGATCGGGTGTGTTAGCAGCAGGGCCGCCGGCGCTCAGAAGCGGTCAGCTCGTCGGGGGAGACTCGCGGCCTGCTCCTGCTCTGCTCCCGCTGCTCCTGCTCCGCTGCTCCTGCTGCTCCTGCTCCGCTCAGCGCCCGTCATTGGAAACAACGGCCATGACGTCACCATCCCAGCAGAACCCCCTCCATTACAAATACAGATGTTATTGTTCTGGTGCAGCTGGATCCAGCGCAGATATAAACTGAGTTAGTGGCTCCTGGTTGCAGTGGTGCATTTTATTCTCAGTCTGATCCTTTTCGAGAAACATTGTGTACTCAGAACATGACAGACATGAACCAGAACAGCCTGCCTGCTGGTTTATTCTTTTAATCTGTAGAAGCAGAGGCCAGTTTTGTGGGATGTTTTCGTAGTTTGATGTAGATTTATTCATCAAAACATTAGATAAGTATTAATAGGTGACACACATACCAGATATCCTTTTCAGGAGATCCTAGGCTACTAATTTGTCTTCATTAGAGACATAAAAACAGAAATTAGATAAAACAAAACACAAAAACAAACAAACAGAGCGCTCTTTTATTTATGTTTGTTTAGTTATTTATTTTTAGTGTATTAGCATTATAACTTCTATGGACTTTTATTTTGAAATTTGATATCTGGGTCAGTGCCCTGCCCCCTCTCGCTGATCAGTCAGAGTCTATATGCAGACTGGAATTGGAATTTAATTCATTTGGAAAAAAGGGAATTTTCAGTGTTTTCTGAGCTCAATTACTTGCTGATATTTCATCACACAACAAAGAGCCTGGTTACACGGGGCAGGTCCTGTAGTTTGTCTGTAAGTTACTCTGATCCTGAGATATGAAGCTTAGAATACAGCATGTAACTATTCGCAAAGTGTAGTGTAGTGTAGAGGAGAAGACAGGGGCCACCATTGTGTTTTATTGCTTGTGATTGACAATTGTTTCACTTGCAAGCAACACTCCACAGGAAACTGCATACCATGAACATATGGAACAGAGTGACCTGCAAGAGGCCTTTTATCAGTTTTTACCATGTGCATCAATATATTTGCAATATACTGATTTCTCTATTTCATCCATACTATGGCCTTTGGCACACCCAAATGCAGTCACTCCTTTTTGACAATCATCTGCTTTGCAATCCATTTTCCACACATCAAATGAGATGTTCGCTGCACTACACCACCTTTTCTCAATCTATGAATCCTGTCCCACACACCTCAGGCATTTATAGCTTAATCCTTTTCGTACAGTGCTATTTGCAGAAGCCATCAGTTACTACCACCATAAATATGCAAGGTGACAATTTTTTTGTCCAGGAAGCTTTTTGGAGCATAAAATCTTGTAACTTTAATTAGTGTAATAGACCTGCAAATAAAAAATACTGTGTAACACAGGTCAGTTTGATCCAGCAGTGACAACAGAGGCTAAAAAATGTAAAGCTATAAGATTTAGACAGAAAGTGAAAGACACAATGTCATTTCCTCCCAACTACACATTTTCTTGTACTTTTTGTGGAAAAAGTGCTAAAAGTACATAATAATCTACCTGATATGGGAATCTCATATTTCCAACTGGAAAACTCAGGATAGGTGAGCTGCAAATATAAAAACATGTAGTCCTACCAACACTATACATCAAGCTCTCAGATACAACTTTTTTTTTTAATTAGCGTGAGCTGAGAAATATTAGTCCAGGATGCCCTGAAACATCCTTGATCAGGATTGTGAAGCACTAGAGTCTCAAGTAAACATTGAGAGATCAATCGCGTTTAAACTGTAAACATTAGAAGCATTAACAGAAACGCACATTTAATAATGTCACAAAAGTATCACTAGGCAAATTAAATATTTTCATTTTGAGGCAACACAGCCATGGTGCCTTATGCCAAAAAAATGGTTGCAGTTTAATGGGTTCCCACTTCCAGGCTGTTGCTATGTGGTCACCAGAGTGACACTTTTGCTGAACGGTTGCTATGGAGTTGCAAGTGGTTGGTAAAATGTTCCAAATCATGGGTGGGATGATTGGTAAAGAAGTTCAAGTAGTTGCTAAGGTGTTCTAGGTGGCTGCTAAAGTGTTGCTGTGATGTTCTTTGGTGGTTGCTACTGCTGTGGATATGATGGTTGCTACAGTGTGGTTGTTAGGGTGTTCCAGAGACTTGTTTGGGTGAGTGGTATGACATTTCAGGTGCTTGATAAGGTGTTTTGGGTCTGGGGAACGGTGTGGTATTTTAGGTGATTGTCAAGGAGTGTTTTAGTCCAGTCTGCTTTCTGAACCAGACGCAAGACTGGGCAGCCAATCAGAACAGAGTTAATAAAGAAGCAGCCTATTTCATTATGATGTTGAAAGTAAATTCAAATGGTAATGTAGTAATGAATTCTGGCTTTTTTTACTCAAACCAATAAAAATGTCATAAGTGTACCTCAGGGAGAAAAATAAAATACGTGCAGGCTCCAGCTGAACTGAAGTGACTTGTAATATTTTCAGAAGTTAAGCTGGTCTGTTTAGAGACACTCCAGCTGAAGTCGAAATCTACTACAGTCTGTTGAGAGATACTGTTAGTCTAGACAGGGTCACTCAGACATGAAGCAACTTCTTTGACTGTTTCACTCTGGTTGCTCAATTTCTAACCCATCAGAAAATCAAAGAGGGAGAGTGAGTTTGCTTGGCCGGGCCAGAGGGGTCAGAACACTGGGTCCTCTGATTGCCAGAGGCCTCAAGACGCATTATATAGTGGGCCTTAGTTATGTGGGACCAGCCACAATCAACTGCCAGGAATGAAACTTGGTGGGTAGGTTTGACACAGTGAGACATGCAAATGATTTAAGTTTCACAATCGGCCTCATGTGATGTAAGCAGGGACGTTCTTTATTGCTGAACAGGACTGACTGTATATAAGGTCATACCCTTATGTGTGCTTTCTATTTTGACTCCTGCTGTTGTGTTGGTAGCATCCTTGGCAAGTGAAGCATGCCTCAGAGAAGAGTATGAAAGCAATGTGAAGGAGAAGGATGAGATCTTAAGGCTTCAGGAAGTGCGATAAGTATAAATAAAAATAAATGTAGCATCTTTATCGGTTAGAATCATTACAAATCTTTCAAGGCTATAATCCATCCCAGAGCTAAATGATGACCCCCCCTCAAAAGATTTTCAGAAGAAACATACAACTATAGTCAGCCATAACATTAAAACCACCTGCCTAATATAGCATTGGTCCCACTCTTGTCCCCACACAGTTCAGACCCATTGGGGCATGGACCCTACAAGACCTCCTAGGGTGTCCTGTGATCCAAGTCCTGTGAGGTGTGGCCTCCATTAGCATCAGTGAGCCTTGGGAGCCCCTGACCATTTGTCCATCCTTGAAGCAACATTTTAGAGATGTTTTGATGAACACAGTTCACACAAATAATACAGGAAGATGATGAAATCCTGGACCAAACAACTGTGGTTAAAAATTGGGCACACACCTTTGTAATGTGTAGCTAAAGCTCTGTGTGTATGGTGTAAAACCATATCCTAAAATCCACCCTAACACAAAGGGATGACCACCACTGATTTAGAATGTGTACAAGGTATTTGATTGTACTCCACTGGCGCCTTGAACACACTGTCAAAGAGTATCAGTGCTGTCATTTCAAAACACTGCAACTGTTAAAAGAAACACGCTCACATTGTATATAGATTCTTCACATCTTCTAAAAGCATCAGCTGCCCTTTACACAGTTTGAACTTTTTCACAGTGAATGAACGAACAGAAATGCTTCAAAATGGATGGGAATAAAATATTGACCTTTCCTTTGGAGAGCAATGGAAAACACACCCACGCAACAATAACAATAGATTGTTTATTTGAATGTGTTCTAACAAACAACCTCTTAATGACCAGATGAACAGCTTCACAGGTAACTTCTAATGCTGAAGACTTTTATGCAGTACCGTAAACGATCAATTATGCAGCATTTCTATGGCCTGTACTTTAAAGTGGGCATGCATTGCAGACACAGTGCAAGAGAAACTTCAAATATATTCATTTACAGTTTGTTTCTGTTGATTTCCAAACTATGGAGGACAAAGTGGCTTGGTCCTAATCTGCAGTCACCTTTCTCTCTGTCAGCTGGGGAGAGAACGGTCCGACTAACCAGTTCAGAGGTGTGTTATTGAGTAGATATTCTGCTACTCCATCCAAGGACTGCCGTACCTGGTGAAAAAGCAGAAACAGTTATTATACACTAGGCTATAAATACACTATATGTGGAAAAGTATACAGACACTCTTTATCATGAATGATTTCAGATGCTTTAAGGTGCCCATAGCCTGTATAATCTCTATGGACAAGCATTGAGTGATAACATGGGACCCACTGGACGTGCACTTAAGCATAAAGTGTGGTCTACAGTGAATAACCTGCCCTCGCTTTGGGCTGTACCTGACCTCACAGATGCTCATGTGTGGCGGAATACAATCACATCCTTACAGTAATTTAGTGTAAAGCCTTCCCAGAAGAGGATATGCTGTTACTGTGGCAAAGAGGGCTAAACTCTCTTTAATACTCTTTAATAAAGGTGTCCACAAACTTTTGCACATACAGTGTACTTAAATTAATCTAATTATACGTACACTATAATGTCCAAATGTTTGTGGACACTGAAATCTAGGCTAATAATAATAATAATAATGAGTATGTTCCCACTCTTCTGCTCTTCATTTACCTGTGCAAGCTGCTGGCGACTCTGTTCGAGCAGCAGAGGTGTGAGGATGCTGGTTTTGCCCAGAGAGGCATGGAGTTCCTCGGCTGTCCGTCGGGCATTATGCAGTTGCTCCTTGACCACTTCAGGCAGGCCCTGTGCACTGGACACTATACCCTTACTGGCCAGCTGCAACTGCTCACTCAGTCCACGCACCATGGAGAGAGTACGCCCCTCTAGCTGCTGTAGAAACACACACACACACACACACACACACACACACACACACACACACACACACACACAGACCACATATTTTATGAATCTCTCTCTTGTTGGAGTAACAGAGAACTGTTTTGAAGCAGACAAGTTAGTTTCATCTAAAGTTCAGTGAGATATAATCAGGCTAAAACATGGTGGAAGTAGTTTCTTTAACAAGTCACAGTGACAGCAAGCCAGGCTAATGAACAGCTTTCACACATAGTGGAGGTAGTTTCACACAGTTACTGTACCTAAGACTCTCAAAGTAAACAATGAGCCAATGACCCCCCCCACCAAAGTACATTCACAACTCACACTCTTTAAAGACTTTAATGATTTTCTGCAGTTAAAACAAGAAATTAAAAATCAACATTATTTTGCCATTTCATTTACACTTCATTCTGGACAGTAGGCAGTAGGGTATTTGAAGGTTGAATGTCCCCAGGATAATTATAATTAGAAGTATTTTTTTTAATGTCATTTTATGTCACTTATACTCTTTGAAGATTAAGAAACTAAAAATAGTACCTTCAAAGTTAATTTATTGTACAGTTTAATATTTTTAATTAAAGTGTGGAGATATATATATATATATATTTGTAGCTTCACTGCAGATAAACTTACCGACTTTTCTACAGAGGCGGTGATAGGAACCTGCAGTCGGCATGTCTACAACACACATATACTTATTTTATTTATCAACCAAAACTTTTTTCAGGGACTACTTTGTTGCAAAATGTCCTACATGTATCCCTCCATCATGAACAGCTTTAAAAATCTTCTCAAAACAGTGTCTCAGGCATCAGGCAGTGCATAACCAATTGGTGTAATAAGTGTAATAACTTTCTGTGACAAAGCTCTCAGAGGTTCCATTCACCACCACTGGGAATATTTCTATGGTACGTTTCTACAGAATGGATTGTCTCATACCAAGCACACACTGATTCAGGGATAGATCATGGTTTTGTGAGGCCTGTAACATGTTTGGACTTTGCCTTGGATTTCTATGCATTGTACCTCATTCATCAAGCCCTCTGGGCTAAACATTCCTTATAACTTCAGTGTAAATGTGTGTGGCTAAACTCAATAGGCTAAAAAAGCAAACATTCACATGTAACTTCACATGCTATGTAGGGCTGCCCACTGCTCATCACTGCCCCCTAGTGTGTGAATTCACTAGTGCGTATGTGTTTCACTGGATGGATGGGTTAAATGCACAGGACAAATGTTTACAAACTGAATAAACTGTGTTAAATTCAGTTACTTTAAATTGCACCTATTGCTGACACAGATGTGCAAATGCACACACAGCTGGTTTATTTCCTGCAGAGAATTACTGCCAATAAAATACAACTCCTGGAGCAGATAAACATGAAACTATTGGCACCATGTCTAATGCTGCGGAGCTGTGCACCTGTGTTCTCTGGAATGATGGTACTCCATCCAATACTTTTGGAAAGAGTTGAGAAATTAGGGACGAGCTCACTAACACTCTTGTTGCTGAATGCAATCAAATCCTCACATCCATGCTCGAAAATCTAGTAGTAAGTCTTCCATGGACAGCAGAGACATTTACTCCAACAAAAGTAGAATAAACTCTTGAATACATTGATTTCAGAAGAAACAATGAATGCACAGGTGTCCCAGTACTTTTGTCCATATAGTGTACTATAATAAACTTGTCATAGAAGTGAGGAGAACTTGGTGTTTTGGGATATGGCTCTTTGAAATGACATGAACTAACAACAGATCTCATCTTACAATCCACACTTACCGCTCCCTGGTCTTTCACTGCATCTGTATCTATCTCTTCTGCCCCCACTTTGGGCTGCCCGTCTCTCCACTCCTTCCAGCGCTTCAGCAACTGATCTGGAGCACCCCCTAGCCAACTAGCAGTGCGGGCGGTCTCCAGCAGGTCCAGTGTGCTGGTCATTTGAGTGATGGCTGTGTGTGTGGTGTCCCGGGCATTTTGAACTTTGTTTAGGGAAAGCTCCAGTGCTCGTTCTCTGACCCTGGCCGACAGTTTTCCCAGACGGACAAAGTAGCTGGGGGGAGAGTTTAGGGTGTCCCCTCCTTCTTCGTTCGGCAGAGGCTCTGCCAGAGCAGCTGCAGAGGAAGGAAATATATTTAACAAACACAACTTGGGAAATTGACTCTAGATCATTTACAGCCAGCCAGCACTCACCCAGTTCTTTATCAGTAAGCGGAAGGTTCTGGTCCACCCAGTCCTCAGAGCGGGTCAAAGCCATGCCAACTCCACTGCTGAGCATCTGACCCACCTTGGTGCCCATGACTGTGTTAATGCCCTCACTTACAGCTGTACAGGTAATCTCTACACTCCCCCTCATGGCTCCCACCACAGCGTCCTTTGCCCCAGTCACAGACTGGTACACCTTGTCCACTGTTTCAGACACCAGCTGTGGAAATGAGAGTAAGGTATGTGTTCATTAATAACCCATTAATTACCCTCACTGCTCACAGTTCCTGGCAGGAGCATTGCTGCTTTGGGGTTGTAATCTTTGATTGTTTTCATTTTTACACATACATGCATTATCCATCCATCCATCCATTTTCTGAACCGCTTATTCCTGAATAGGGTCACGGGTGAGCCGGTGCCCAGCTGGCAACTCTGAGCGCAAGGGCGGGAAACAACCCTAGATCGGGCGCGCTATTCCATCGTAGGGCGCACACATGCACACTCACATCCACACACTAAGGGCCACTTTAGAGTCACCAATTCACCTACCATGCATGTCTTTGGACTGTGGGGGAAACCGGAGTACCCGGAGAAAACCCACACGAACACGGGGAGACATACATGCATTATACTGAATTAAAACGAAATTGCTCTATCCATGGCACCCAGGGAGGCGAGTTAAGTATCTTACTCAAGGGCACTTCAGTCATGTCATGCCAGTTCATGGAATCAAACCAGCAACAGAAACTAATTGCATATGATTTTAATAAACACAAATAGCCACCATTTGAAAACTTACAGTGCTAAAAGGAAAAGTTATAATTTGCTTCTCAGAATGTTTAGTAGTACCTTGTCTGCTGGCTGTTGTAACACTGGAAGATTTTCCTCCATTTTGTCCAATCCTTTCATGGCATACTCACTCACCATGGTAACTGCATATATAAATATATATGTCAATAAATAAATGAATACATTATTTAGCTCTTATTTACTAGCGGATAAACTAAAAGGCAAAAATAAGTGAAAACGACAAAAGACGAAAACTATCACAGAATGGCTTAATTTTTCATGTGTTCTTCAACATGTTTTCACGGATATACATAAACCAAGACCATGATGAGGATGAAGAGAAAATCAGTGTGAAAATAAGACAGAATTAGGGCTCTCACTCTGTGGCTCCAGCCTGTCGAGTATAGGTTTGGTTCCGGTGCTGGCCGCTGCCCCCAGTGTACGGACTCCACTCTCAGCAGCATCCATCACCCCCTTGAGGATGGGTATGCTGTCCTTAGTGCTGCTGTATGCACTGGACACCACCCCACAAGCAGAGCTGACCAGTGGCAGGTTACCCACCCGAGACATGACACTCTAAAAACAAAAAGATACACAATATGGACAAACGTTTTTATGAAACACCTGCACCACAGCTCTATGCTGGGCGGTTTATACCCCTCTAGCTCACAACTGGCACTAGGCATGGTATCAATATGTTTGTGTTAATGTGCTGCAGACAGCCCTATTCTATTGGCAGTACTTCTGTACAGGTTCTAGACAAGCTATGTAAGTATTTGCACATTTGTGTCAGCAAGTGGTGCAGCTTAAAGTAGCTGTATGCATTTATTAGAAGGCTCGTCCACAAACACTTGGACATACAGAGTAGATGAGCTAAATTTGGCTCATAGAAGTTCACACCATAGTCGTTCCTGTAGTTCTCACTAACAGGACTCACCTGTGGCTCCTGAGAGTCCATCTCACTTGTTTTTGCATTCTCTGCCATGGTGGACTAACAAGCTGTTAAAAGACAAAGAGAAAAAGAAAAGAGATGAATACAAGTGGACATGATAAAGTGCTGCAACACAGTAGGGCTGGATGATTGAATTGATATTAATATTGATATTGATAAACAGAGCAAGACATGGATTGAAGAGATATTATTTATATCAACTTTTAAGGTTTTGAAATAGAAGTTCTGTTTCAATCTGGCATAAAGTCTTTTTTTCTGCTCCCTCACTCTACTCTGCTCCCCTCTGCCCCATCCAGCAGTCCCGTACACACCATGGAAGGGCATAAGACAGAGTTCTGTCATGAATACGAGTTATTGTGTTGAAAGAAGAAACGAAGAGAAGCGCTATGTTGTACCAAAGTCTGCATAGGCCTGTGGATGCCCTGCAATGCCAGGGACAACAGAGAGTTCACAGACAACACTATTAACCATGGTTGTGTATTGGCAAGAACCTTGTGATGCAATTTGCATCATGAGACAGGGGCTATGAAATCCATACTGTTTTTAGAATCAATGCAATATTGCAAAACCTGATATTGTCATAGTTGAATCAATATTTTTAAACCATTAATATAAATGGATTTTTTTTACACAGAAAGGGGTCCCTGTCTAGAGAATGTTTGAGAATCCTTCATCTAAAAGCACACTGTCTATTCATGCAGTTTATAATCAGTAATCAATTTGATTTCTTAAGCCATCGACCCAATACTGGTCACCTGGGAGAGGCTAAAGTTTAGAGTGATCACAGATAAGGCCCCTATAAAGATAAGCGAGTGGTCTATGAAGCAAAGGGCACTTCATTCACTATCACAGAGCTGAAATGTCATGCAGATTTTATATCACAGGACGACAGCAACCCACCTCCAGCACAGTCCACAGTGTGTGTTTGTGAGTTTGTGAGTGTGTGTGTGTGAAATCTGAATCTGCAATGGGCCGATCACAAGACAAGAATGCGTAAGTGTCACACAGTAACCTCTTTGAGGAAAAACCTCAAACCATATGTTCAAATGTTTGTGGACACCCCTTCTAATGAATGCATTCAGTTACTTTAAAGTTGCAACCATTGTTGACACAGATGTGCAAATGCACACACAGCTTGTCTCATCCCTGCAGGGTAGTACTTCCAATAGAACAGGACTCTCTGAAGCAGATAAAGATTGCAAAAATGTTCTGTAACAGTTCTGTTGCACAACAATTGTGAAACAAAACTTTAACTCATTTACCTCAAACCATACAGTAAAGGAGAAGGAGGGAAACACCACAGAGCACTTTTGTATTGGGTGAAAGAAGGGCTCACTAAGAGTAAAATAAATATCTGGTGTGGCTTCAGAGATTCATTCTCATCAAGCAGAATTGCAAACAACTATGTTCCAGCTTTAAAAAGGGTTCTTCAGTGGTTATATATGAATACACAGATCAACCATGACATTATGACTCACCTCCTTGTTTCTACATTCCCTGTCCATTTTACCAGCTCCTCATACAGGAGCACTTTGTAGTTCTATAATTACAGACTGTAGCCCATCTGTTTCTCTGCATACTTTGTTATCCTCCTGCTCTTCATTGGTCAGAAACGCATTAGTAACTAGTAACATACAACTAAATGTAATGACTTTCATCACATCTACAAACATTTTCTGATTTTTTTATGGACTTCACTATCCACCAGCCAATAATATCATGTTTCATCTTTAATCAGAAATCACACATGACCCAAAAAGTGAGATTGTAGCTAATACTTTCACAGTCTTCACCATGTTTGCGCTAGTACAATCAAATTTGTTGTTCCTGTTTTTGTTGGAAATTAAAACATATAGCACAATAATACATTTTACCACATTTAATACACAATTTTTTTTTGTAACTGTCCATGAAATTTAAAGACTTATCAACTCTTAATGTATTTTATAATGTTGCAATGCACCAGTGGGTGGAGCAAATTATTATTATCATCATTATTGCCATGTTTGATGTCCCCCCACTCCCAATCAGTAATCTCATGTGGCCCAAACACTGATATAATCATAAATTGCTATTTTCTTTTAACTTTCATTTGAAATCAAATTTTTTCACATTCCAGACATGATCATCAGTAGGTCAAGTTTTCACCTAGTGACACATTTTAACTCGCCATCGTTCACAAACATGAAGACCTCTGAGACATTATGTGTCATCACTGTATTGCCTAACTGCTGACAGCTCATCAAGCAAAGTTCACTGCTTACTCACATCCCCTCCTGTGGTGGGGTGAGGCGAGGAGGAGCATTTCAACTACAACAGACATCCTGAATGAAATTCAGGCAGACTTGGCTGATCACAATGTTCCAAACCTGCATACAATCCCCCTCTAGTGTTAAGAAATGTACTTTTCTTTATGTGCTTGTTCATATTCTATTAATAATATTATGTAGGCTGTTTATCTCTCCATTGTTGTACAACAGAACTGTAAGAAATCTGATGAAGAGAGAACTTTAGCTCAGTAATCAGATTTTGTTTCCACATTCTTCTCAGAGTTTATTGTCTGGTAGGAAAGCAGAACTATGATTATTGCCTGACCCATGCAAATCTGGCGTTTTTCTATTATTAGTTTACTCAAGTGCACGTAAATACATTTATCAGGTTACTAACAAAATCTGATATTCTTTGATTATCTGATTAGTGAGTGCATTTTTACACACATACTAAAAGTAAAGCCATCGTACCCCAACAAATCACAAGTTTGCATCCTAGTGCTTGAAAATTCAGTTCTGCTGCATCTGGAACTGATAATGAAATAGTACATATATTTTGAATGGGTGACAACCTTCGGAACGTTGACCATCAATCTAATGTAAAATCTTTTGCTGCGACTAAAACATCTAGTTTATGATGACGTTGTCATGTACAACTGGGCGGGGCAATATTAACTAATAATATCATGAGTCACCTCCCGAATCCATAATGATGTGATGATTAAGTAAAGCAACGAGTCAGTCGACCTGGTGCCATCTCTTGCAAACATCAGTGGTAAAACCTTATACTTTGGACTAAAATCAGGACATTACTATAGTTTATTACACAAATATTCTAAATAATACTATATTATATAGGTTGTGTACTATTGCTTAGTATACTACTGTACAACTATAGTATCATATAGTACAGCATAGTATGATAACTCTACATTATAGTAATACTACTATAGTATAGAATGCTAATATAGTACAGTATACAATTAGTGTAGTACAGTAACCTACTATAATACAATAGTACAGCATGTCACTATAGTACAGTATACTAGGAAACCTCAACGTTATAGTATAGAATACTACTATAGTACAGTATACTACTATATTACAGTAGTACAGCATGCTACTACAGTGCAGTATACCTCTACATTATAGTATACTACTATACTATAGCATACTTCTATAGTACAGTATACTACCACAGTATAATATAGTACAGTATACTACTATATTACAATAGTACAGCATGCTACTATAGTAGAGTATACTAGTATACCTCAACATTATAGTATACTAGTATAGCATAGCATACTACTATAGTAGAGTATACTAGTATACCTCAAAATTATAGTATACTACTATAGCATAGCATACTACTATAGTACAGTATACTACTATACCTCAACATTATAGTATACTACTATAGTAAGTTCATTACTTATTATTGTAATTAATACAGATCTTTAATCTATGAGACAGCACTGCTCATAGCTGTGAATTTCTACAGTATCCTCCCCACCCACTCAGAGCAGACAGTCTGTAGACATCAACTTTGTCCTACTTCCCTACCCTCTCCTTCCACTTTCATTCTATCTTCATTTGAAGGCAGCACGAGCAGCTTCTAAACAAACTCTACTGGAACCTCTAAAAACCTTTCTAATAACCCACAGTTTCAACCCTTCCCTTTCTAAAGTGAAACAGAAGAGGAACAGGTTATAGTGAGTTCATTAGCTTACTCAGTCAAAACCCAGCAAGATCACTACCACACCTCTACTCTCTGTGGCCAAAACTCACACGAAAGCCAAAACTTCTGACTACTTATTTCTCACCATACTCCTCACAAGTAACTGTGTGAGAGTCACTGACCTGCCAGTGTGGAACCCAGTGTCCTCTGTTCAACCAGCTGCGGATCTGTGGTAGATCTGCTGCTGGTGGTGGCAATAAATAGGCCACATTTAGGAGGAGGTCCTACTACACCAATGACTGATCACTCTGTGATTGTGAAATGAGGCTCCTACTTTCTTTTTCTTCTCCACTGAGGTATTCTTATAGATAGGTGCCAAATGGACATGGTAAGTGGGGTATGTTCCATGATATGCCCCAATACACTGACAACCAGTCGGAGTCACAGAGTGGAAAAGTTCATGCTTCACTGGCCTGTTATCAAGGTTAAACCTTCGAACAGTTTAGTGGCAGTAAATAAACTGTCTTTTCAGTGCAGAGCAGAAATGAGTGAATACATCAGTGTTTATTCATGGTGAGAGGTTGGAGAAAGCAACAAACTTTATATATTAAATAAAAGCAAAAATATAATATTTCTATATACTGGTCAAAAGTTTTAAAACACCCAATATGGGGTCTGACACTTTTGACTGAGAATGTACATATACTATGTTATGGCATATTGTTAATGAAGAGATCCCACCACAGCACAATGACTGTCTGAAACTGATTTTACTGATTTACAAAATCAACCACATTATATCCACCTCCTTGTTTCTACACTCACTATTCATTTTTAACAGATTCACTGACCACACTGGAGCACTTTGTAGTTCTATAATTAGACTGCTGTCCATTTGTTTCTCGACAATCCTTGTTAGCCTTCTTTCACCCTGTTCTTCAATGTTCAGGACCCCACTGGACCGCCACAGAGCAGGTTTATGTGGGTGGAGGATCATTCTCAGCACTGTAGTGACACTGACATGATGGTGGTGAGTTACTGTGACACAGCAGTGCCAAACACCACTACTGTGTCAGCTTCAGCTTTATGCCAAGTTTCAGTGATAAGAGCTTTCAGAACATCAATTTTTAAATAATTACTTTATTACACAATTTATCCCAGTTATGTGGGATCACTTTATCTATGTAGAGTGTTTAAATAATCTGCATGTATCTAATTTTGTGAGAACAAACTCAATATGACTATATGAGGTGATCTGTCGCAGTTTAGTTGAATTTTTTAAAATGTTTATCTTTAACATTTCAATTAGGTTAGTACTTACACTTCTGCTGTCAAAGCCAACGGAAAATTAAACATTTAGAAATTCAAAAACCCCAACAAATAAAATTGAAAACTGTATTCATTTAAAGCAACAAATGTCCTGCAATGCTTTGAAAATGACCTGATCAGAAAATACAGGGTCATTTCACAAAGACAATTGCTCACTTACACCACACGAGGGCGGAATTCCACTGGAAATCTATCGCTCACGCACCGACGTAAAACAGATTAAAAGGGAAGTCTCCAGGGTTTTCAGTGGTTTCAACAAGGTGATGTTTGTGTGCCTTGTGACTCTGATGTGCAATATCAAATGGCTTGAGTAACACATGAGTAAGACAACCAAGGAAATTACAGTGTAAGTGCATCTCAGAGAATTTGAATATTGCATTTTTTCATTATTTAATTCAAAAACATAAATTGACATTTTTCTATTAATTACATGTAAAATAACAAGTAGCTCTGTTTTGACTGCTATGGCTTATAGCTCATGAAAACCAGAAATGAATCATTTGAATGTTTATACGATATGTAAGTAAATTAATTTGGCACTGTGGGACGTCCTACTGGAAAAGGAAATCTGCATCTCCATTAAAGTCATCAGCAGAATGCATGGAGTCAGATGGAAACACAGTGGACAAACACCAGTGGAGGACATGGCACCCTAAACAAGATTGTACAAACCTTACACTGGACCTCATACACCTTCTTCTGTGCCTCTCCCCTCTCCCTCCAGACTCTTAGACACTGATTTTCAAATAGTTTCACTTGAAAAGAGAATTTTGAAGAACTGAGTCCAGGTCTTTTTCTCCTTAGCCCAGTAAGAAGCTTCTGATGTAGAAGCTGTGTGGCCCACTCCTTCTGAAACTCTCCCAAATTCTGCAATGGACATCTTTTGAAATCTTTTCAAACCTGTGGTCATCCCTGTTGCTCATGCAACAGCTACAGCTTTTGAAACTTAAAAACAAATAAAAATGGAGATACATGGTTCTCATTGAACAGCAAGGATATACGCAATGAATATAATAAATACGCCACTTAACTTTTATAAATTAAATTATTAAAAAAAAAAATCATATTTCCTCAGATGCACTAGTAGTCAGATTATGGAAACCATACATAAGAAGAAATTGGTGTACTGTGAAAACAACAGGAGCCTGGGCATGAAAATGTGTATAAAAAAACATCAACAAAAACAAACATAGAAATGTCTTCACATTTATATATAAAAACAACATTTTCTAGACATGCAGCTACTGACACTTTACATCCCTTTCCTTCATTGCAAAAGAACATAGCAAATAAAAGCATAATGAATACAAATATTAAAGCTAACAGTATTATTCATGTCATAATAAACCAAAATAAACATGATTCACAAATATGATAAAAAACAACTTTAGCGTGAGATTGTTGTGAAGCACACCGTTCTGAAGTTGGCTGTTAGACAAAACAATACTGTTTCACTCATTCATCTCTCATTTACCTTCATATAAAACACTAATCATAGCTAATGAGACCCATCCCATACACAAATACTGTCAATAATCCACTGACTGACGTCATCATCTGACATGGCTGCAAGACCCAGTGTTTCAGATGCTTCTTCGCAACCAAATGTGATATATGTCACTGAAAACGCTGATTCCAGGCTTTTGTATAGTAGTGTAGATCCCTTTTCCAAAAGATGTAGAACAGAAGTCTTTAAATCCACACCTTAAAACCAGTATCCTGGTTTTATAATTGTTGGTAGTAAACTGAACTGAAAAGTAGGCAGAAACGATCAAGCTTAGTAAGTAACGGACCAATTAAAGAAATGTGAGAAAATGAGTCAGTTATTCAATTGTTTCCAGGAGAGCTTTATAAAAAAAAAACTTAATGAATGGGTTTCGTATTAGTTAAGGAGTCAAATAAGTTGTTCATCATACTTGACAGTAGTCCAATCTTACATTGTTTGTTTGCTATTATTATTATTATTATTATTATTATTATTATTATTATTATAATAAATGAGCTCAGGACTCTTAGTGGACATTTGATCTCTTCTTGGAGAAAAGAGCAGCTGTGGTTGTGATGTCATAATCCTGCCCCTTCTCTCTTGCCTTCTGTTTTAGCCCTTATCCCTGAGTGAATATTCTGAGTTGGATTACTCTCCGTCAACCGATGACAGGTGAGTGGCTCTATACAGGTTAGATAGGCAAGTAGTGCTGTTTGTTATAATAGGTGTATCCTAATTGTAGGTTACTCTGATCCTGAGTTATGAAGTCTAGGATACCAGCATGTAGCTAGTCCAGAAACTGCAGCCTGCAGCTTTTGAGCGTTGCATTTAAAGTGTTTTGTGAAGTGATATAGTATCGGAAAATGTAATCTCAGTATAGTAGTCAGTATCTCAGCGTATAGATATTTTCTTACACCCCTACTAAGAAAGCAATCTGCAAGCTTGGTATCTTGTTAATTTGTGAGGGAGTTTAAGTATTACTTTAGTTATGGATGTTTTGGAAATTACTAGTTAATTATTGAACATTCTTAACAAATAGTTAACGAAGCATTACACAGCTTTTAGGAAATGCACTCATGTTGATTTAATTGAATGGCCACCTAGATCTTTACCTACCAATGATTACAAAATCCAATACCAAAAACGGAATTAAATTGCTTAGTGTAAACTAAATGGCAACAAAAAACAAAAAACGACCATATATATTTGGCTTGTAGTGTTCTTCCCAAATAAGGACAATAAAAATGCAAAAGAACGTTCAGCTTTTAGCTGTGTTCTCAAGGCTACAAACGTCTTTTACAATAAGTGCTTAAGATGCAGGCATCCAATTTCTCTTTCCAAGGTAACACACTCACCTGTGGCCCTCTTTCAGGTGAGTAACTGATTAGGCTCACCTTCTCCCTTTCATGGCAGGTTAAAAGAATCCCCCTCTATTTGTCAGGAGGTCAAAAAGAGTCTTTTTTTTTTCTTTCTTGAGCACATCACTTTTTCCTCCCTGCTCTGCCTTGCCTCCTTTCTGGTGCCCTCTTGTGGTTGGTCTTGTTGAGGATGGCTCTCAGTGTGCTGCTCATGTAGTACGGCCGAGCTGCAGAACCGTCATTCTTCTCCAGATCCACCACTGAGGACAAGGGCAGACTAGTCAATTCAGAGCAACCCATAGAGATTAAGGAGGGCCTTAGTGTAAAAGCAATAGTGTAACTTGCATTGAACTCTTGCTCCAAATGTAGTCGATCAGCTGAGGCTTGCGTGGAGTTTGCGTCTTCAGATTTACACTGAAGCTGCAAGGCTAATGTTGCTAAGTAATGGATGCTTATGTACACCAATTAGCAAGGCACTGCAGGCCTAAATGATCACATTGGTTGTGTAAAAATAAATCATGACTGCGTTGCATTCATCACTCTACACAAATACCCCAAATGTAGTCAATCCACCAAGATATTGCAGTGTTAGAAACCATATGAACAAGGTGTTCAGAGATTACTGAACACCTCCACATCGTTTAAACATTTAGACATGCAGTTAAAACAATGCTAAGTATTGGGTAAAAGAAAAGTCCTTTTAGTAAAGTCACTTTTTTTCATGTAACTGCTGAGCATTTATTTCCAGTCACACTAGTCTAGCCTCCAATCTCTCCTTGAAACTGAAGGTCAAACTCAAAACCATATATTTTTTTTTACAGTTTGCACGATTTGGCTCAATAATGCACAGGAAACGTGATTGGCTTGTTCTGGCATGGAACATTAACGCCACAATAAGGTCGGCCCTCCTCTGCTCCCAGGGTAACCAGCAATCTGATTGGCTCTTTTTGTTGAATGGACTTTGTTGGGATTTTATTAGTACACAGACCCCGTGCTGAGCATTATGAGAACATTTCACACATATTTCAACCCTATTTCCCCACATTTATAGGAGAAATATCTCATACGCTTGTATTACTTGATAGCGACATTAGCCTCACAGATCTAGTATAAAACTGAAAAAGCAACAAAGACACCATAGCTGTTCAACTACATTTGATGGAAAGGGAAAAGGTGTGAATCATTACTTTAATGATACAATCTTAAAAGGAAAGATGCTACAAATCCTTCTAAAATTGAAGAGTCACTTTCGGTTTCAAAAAGAACCAAGTTTGTAATAGAGAGGAGTGTGTGGGACAAACCTCAAATAAGGAATTTTATCACACACACACACACACACTCACACACACTCTTTTGGTTCCATTCCAGAACCATTTTTTTAGCACCTTTATCTTTAAGAGCATACACAGGTTTTCTGGCCCAGCACTCCCTTAATCGGAGGACAAGTACGTGTCACCACTACCAGCAGGGACATGGCCTTTCTCCCTGCTTCATTCAAATTCTTCCGTGAGTTCATTTGCTGGTTGCAAAATAGAAATCTGATTATTACCTGACTCATGTAAACCCAGACTTTTTCAGAATTATCAATCACTGACTTCCATTGAGAGTTAAGAAGATTTTTCCTTCTCCTGTAAAGTTGCAGTGTTGGAGATATGAGTTATGAGTTCTCATATCTAGTATCTAACCTTTCATAGATTTCTAATATCAAAAGGGCAATAAAAGGAATTGTAAAAATGAATGGAAGAAATGAACACTGCACTGATATAAAACATTTAGATCACTCTGTTTTATTCAAAGAGGAAAAAAAATCAAACTTTAATTGTTTTTTTTTTCTTTTTTTCTTTTTTTACAAAATCCCCTTTTATATAAACAACATGAAATACCCCCATAACAACACAGAGGGGTGTGGACACAGCACCAGTGTCTGTTCCACACAATACAAAATGTTTTGTTTTTGTTGTTGTTGTTTTTTTTTTACCAAAAATGGCTTTTACATCCTTTTATAAACTGTACTTCAAAATAGAAGTGTAAAACCATGAACATTAGAGAGAAGCACTTCCCCATTTCAAATGAGGCACAGTTGCATGAGAATCCTTACATTTCTTAAACATGCTGTTCAAAAATCATATACTGCATCTGTTTAGACCCCTTGGAGTTACCAAGAGGACACTTTAGAAACACAAGGTAGGTGTTTCTAATAATTAGTGCCCACTTCTATCCATCTATCCATGTATTTCCAAATACTGGCCACTTTATTAGAAACCTCTACCTTGTGCTTCCAATCACTGGCCACTTTATTAGAAAGACCTATCCATGCATTTGCAATTACTGGCCACTTTACTGGAAACACCAATCGTGTATTTCCAAACACGGGTCCCTTTGTAAGACATAGTCCTTGTATTTCCAATTAGTGACCACTTTATTGGAAACACCCACCCTTCTATTTCCATTCAGTAGCCACTTTGGTAGGAATACATACCTTGTATTTCCAAATACTGGCCATTTTATTAGAAACATAGTTGCATTTCCAATTAGTGGCCACTTTATTGGAAACACCAACAACATATTTCCAATGAGTAGCCATTTTATTATAAAAGCTTATCTTGTTTTTCTTCTCAGTGGTCACTAAACTGGAAACACCTATTTTGTACTTTCAGTCAGTAGCCATTAAATCTACTGTATTTCCAATAGGTGGCCATTTTATTAGAAACACCTACCATGTATTTCACTATATAGGGGTACGGTTACAGATTCTAGGCTGTTGATAAAGTTTATCAGCCCCATCAACCTCATTCATGACTGTGCAATAACAGATGTTTCTAATGAAGTGGCCAAGGAGACTTGACTCCTTTTGAAATGTTAGCCAAACTCCTACAGTGTCTGAAATCTAGTAAAAACGTGGTAAACTGAATTCACCCTGTACTAGTCATACAAACACATAGTTAAAGCAGTTGACCACCCCCCCCCCCACTTACCCCCAACCTGGAGATTAGTCAGTCATTCTTACATGTGTAAAAATCCCATTCACCCAAACAAAAAACTAGGCTGTTATGTTTTTGCAATCTTTGATTTTAACTTCAATATTTAGCCATAACATTACACAAATCTATACTGCCATATACTGTCAATGTAAACTGCCAAATACTATCAAAATATATACTGATATTGTCCCCTTAATATACTGTCAATGAAGGCCACCACATAGTGTCATTTACTGCTATACACCAATCAGCCAGAACATTACGACCAGCTCCTTGTTTCTATACTCACTGGCTACCCTCAGCTCCACTGAACATACAGGAGCAGTTTGTAGTTCTATAATGACAGACTGTCCATTTGTTTCTCTGCACACATTATGAACCTCCTTTCACCCTGTTCTTCAATGGTCAGGATCCCACAGGACCACCTCAGAGAGTGGTGGGCCATTATCAGCACTACAGTGACACTAACATAACAGTGCTGGAGGTAAGAGTGGTCAGACTTACTGTCGACTCTATTACAGTAGACACTCCTACCTTGTTTCTCCACCTTGTAGATGTAAGCCAGAGACAGAAAATCGTCTGTTTCTGCAGTGTGTTTGACATCAGCGCTCATTAGAGGCTGGCGAAAGGATGCTGTTGGCTAGATATTTCTGGTTGGTGGACTATTCTCTGTCCAGCAGTGTTACTGAGGGGTTTAAAAACTCCAGCAGCACTGCTGTGTCTGATCCACACATAGCAGTGCAAGACAGAATAAACAGACCACCACCAGGTCAGTGTCACTGCAGTGTTCAGAATGACCCACCAGAGTCAAAGTATGCAGAGAAACAGATGAAATACAGTCCGTAATTCCAGAAATGCAGATGGTCTCCTGTATGGTCAGTGGAGCTGATAAAATGAACAATGAGACTAGAAACACTGTATGCCTTTTACTGCCACATACTGCCAATTATGGTCAATAAACAGTTCTATACTGTCAATATATACACGTATATTGATATTAAATGGCAGTATATAATGTCTATCACCCTATACTGCCATATTCTTTCGAAATATACTATCCATAATAAAAATAAATACTGCCAAAAACAGCCAATATACACTTCCATACCTGGACAATTTACAGAGTATACTGCATATACTGTCAATATATTCAAATGGGCTGAATGGGATTCCTCACAATAATAAAAAAGGAATAGAAAAGTATGATTTCCTACATGGTAAACAACAATTTGATGAGTTTGTAAAGATGGCACAAACTCTGCAGTAGGAGGGTTAGTGGTCACTGCTTTGAGGAGGTCATCCTGGATGAAGATTGTTTATATAAATCAGACCTAATCATCATGTCTGCATAAATCCAGCTGGAAAGGTTACAGAAACATTACAGTATGTAGTAGTTCCCCCTTTAATATAATTTAGTCTATTTAAAACACACAACCATTTTAACTCTGCATGGTCCCGTTCTAAAACTTCTGGGATACCTGCTCATAGAGCCGATGTACATTTTCAACAGCCTATCTCCTACGCCACACCTGATTCCTCTCATCAGCTCCTTAATAAGGCCTTCAGAAAGTTTAAATTGGTATCTGAGCTAGAAAAACACTATGTAGGGCAAAACTGGCAACACCCTGACTAGCTAACCTTCACTCTATTTGTAACTATATTGACTAACTGAGAAGATGCTGAAGGTAAGGCAATGAAGAACAGAGTGCCAGCTGAGTCAGAAGACACGGACAAGAAACAGAGAGGCAGAGAAATGCTAAATGCTGAAATATATCTGCAAAAGGCAGAAGAACCAGAGATAGCGGAATTAAATTACTCCTAAAGGAATACTCCACCATTTTCAGACTAATCTCCATCTGTTGCACCTCCAGAATTCAGTACTTTACCATGGATAAAAATTCCAGAATCTAGAAATGTGTACTTTGCTTGTAAAGGATTAGATAATTCATTTGTAGGAACTCCAGTCAAAGGGCAGATTCTGAATTTTGTTCTTGAAAATATCTGGAAATGTTCATTTATATACTGCAATACACTCTCTCTATATATTGCCATATAGTCTCTAATTATGTTTTTGCCATACTGTAACTCTATATACACCAATCTCTATACATCCATGTCTTTCAAGAGCATTTAACTCATTAGAGGTTTACATTTATACAGAATCTTATGGGTCTCCAATCTGACATTTGTTTTGGCATCATCTAAGCTCGAGGTATGTCAGGATTCTAGCCTCTGCTAACTCGCCAAGGATGTTTTCTGAGTGAACATCAAAGCACTTTTGACTTTTAAGACACTCCGGATAAGAACATCTGCCAAATGCCTTAAATGTAAATATATGCCACCATATAGTGTCAATACATACTACCACATATTTGAATTGAACATGCCAAATTCTGACAATATACTGCCATAAGATTACAACACATGTTTCTATATACTGTCAATAAACACTGCCATTATTTAAACATCATAAGATATCAATGCACTGTAATGTATCAGTCATGTTACTGATAAACTCTGTACACTGACTTACATTCTCTGCTTCCATGTATGGTTCTAATTTGAAGGAAAGGAGTCAGAATGAGCTGTGTTAACGGAGTGAATGATTGGTATGCAGCAGACAGAGACTGGAATGAAAAATATCTCTGAGTATTCCTTTAATTGCTATTGTCTGTCCTGAGCACGCATCCCAGCAGGCTTTGCTCTATGCCACCTTGTTGGACAGTCAGTGAGACACGAGAAAGCGTCCATAAGCAAGTGTCCAAAAAGCACAATGTGCATCCGGTCAGAAAGAGTGAGAGAGAGGGAAAGAGAACGAGAGAGAGAACAAAAAACGAGAGAGAGCAAGAGAGGGGGGGGGGGGGGGAGATAAGGCGTGTCTCAGGATGGAGCATACTGTTTGGCACGGTGATCAGATCTCTTTAGGATTTTATGAAGGCCTGCGGGCATGAAGTAAGGTTTAGAAGGAGATCCATCATTTCTCTCCAGATCTTCACCTGAAACACGGCCCGTCACAGGAGGCAAGCAGCAGAGAACGGCAAGGAACGGTGAAGAGAAGAAATGAGAGTGGAAGAAAGACAGAGGGAAGACAGTAGAATTAGCTTAAAGAATGAAAAAAAAAAAATCAAAAAGGAAAATCAAGCAAAACATTTGTTTTACATCACAGGACACTTAAAAGAATTAGGTAAACAAGAAAAGGGTGGAGGGGAGACCTCATTAAAAGACACAAGCAAGAAAAGATGACAGCAGGCAGGTAAATTTCAGCTCAAGAAAACATGAGCTAAACTAAATCTCTCTCTGCTGTTGTGCATGAAAGCTGAGCTATTGGTTCTATTCATTATTTACACTCCTCTTTCCCTTCACTCATCAATTTTTCACAGAATCTGGAGAAGTAGTGAGACTGTGACCACTGATTGAGAACCAAAAAATAGTGCCAAAGAAAGGTTTACCACTACTTTCTTATACTATATGGAAGTTTCAGAACACCTGTTCATTCACTCTTCCTTCCAGGTAAGGTTTTCTACTAGATTTTGGAACATCGCTGTTAAAATTTGTTTGCATTCCATGACAATAGTATTAGTGAGGACAAGATGTTGGATAATCACCGCCCGACTTCATCCCAAAAGTAATCCCAGAAGTACTGGATGGAGCACCATCATTCCAGAGCACACCGTTCCAACTGCTCGGGGACGGAGGGGGTTTATACCCATCTAGCCCACACCGGTCATGCACTTCTCTGCAAGTACTAGACAAGTAGCTGAATGCATTCATTATAAGGGTTGTCCACAAATATTTGGACATGCAAGTTTAGTCAGTTTCAGACCCAACCCCACTTTGAATGTGTTCATGTCACACTCCATATTATACAGTGCCTTGAAGGTATACGAAAGTATTCATACCCCTTAAACTCTTCTGCTTTTTCACATTACACCCACATTTATTGGGACTTTAGGTGATTGACCAACACAAAGAGACAAGTAACTGTGAAGTGAAAAGTAAACGACGCATGATTTCCAATATGTTTTGCATTTTTATTCACCCCCCTGATTCAGTACTGTGTAACACCACCTTTCGCTGCAATTACAGCTGCAAGTCTTTTAGGGTATGTCTCTGCTTGCTTTGCAAATCTAGAAGATGAAACTGTTGCCCATTTCTCTTTGCAAAATAGCTCAAACTCAGATTCAATGGAGAGCATCCGTGAACAGCAGTTTTGAAGTCTTGCCACAGATTCTCAATAGGATTTAGGTCTGGACTTCAACTGGTCCCTTCTAACACATAAATATGTCTTTAATCTAAACCACTGCATAGAAGCTCTGGTTGTATGTTTAGGGTTGCTGTCGTGCTGGAAGGTGAACCTCCACCATAGTCTCAAGTCTTTAACAGTATTTACCTCCATCCATCTTCCCTTCAACTTTGACCAGCTTCCTTGTCCCTGCTGAAGAAAGCATCCCCACAGCATGATCCTGCCACCATCATGTTTTACAGTGGGGAGGGTGTGTTCAAGGTGATGTGTGGCGTTTTCAACCACACAGTTTTTACATTTCAGCCAAAATGTTCAACTTTGGTCTCATTTAAACAGAGTACTGTGTGGCCCTACATGGTTTGTGGGACCTCTCATGGTTTACTTTAAAACATGGCTTTCTTCTTGCCACTCTTCTATAAAGGCCAGATTTGTGGAGTACACAACTAGTAGTTTTATGGACAGATTCTCCCACCTGAGATGTGGATCTCTGCAGCTCTTCCATGGGCCTGTTGGCTTCTTCTCTAATTAGTGCTCTCCTTCCCATTGCTGTCAGTATGGGTGGTGGTGGGGGGCAGTTATGCCATACTCATTCCATTTTTGTATGATGGATTGAACAGTGCTCAATCACATCTTCATAACACAGGATATGTTTTTGTAACCTAACCCCGACTTACACCACAACTTTATCCCAGACTTGTCTGGTGTGTTCCTTGGTTTTCATGATGCCATTTGTTCACTAATATTCTCTAACAAACCTTGAGGAACAGCTGTATTTATGTAGCACTTTGTTTTCACTTCACAAACACTTATTAATTTGTGTTAGTATCAGACATAAAATCCCCCAAAAATACATTTAAGTTTATGGACGAATCATAAAATGTGGAAATGTTCAAGGCACTGTACAGTTTTGAAAATCCCTTTAAGCTGAACAAATCCAAGAATAAGGGGTATACTTACAGAAGCAGAGGAAAAGTGTGTCCACACACATCGCATAGACATTAAAGAACCCGTGGGCGACCAAATAGGACCCAAAGATCACTGTCTGGAAACAAGAAGACCATGTGAACCTAGGTAAGACACCCAGAAACTTCTGCTTGATGTGTCTTCAACACTGCTTTGAGATGTGCATCACAGAACCTGAGAAAGCATGACTCCAGAGAGAAACATCCAATGCGCTTTTCCTGGCTAACAACATGGAGAAACACATCCAGACCAATCTGGCACTTTTCATTGTAGCTCTGTTAGATCTGTTTTTAAAACATGAAGTTTGATATTTTCTCTTTCTATTAATTTGACTTCAGGTCTAGTTATATGTTTTATACACTAAATTGACAAAGGAAATGGGGCACCTGTTCATTCTATGTGAAAACAAGGGCTTTAGAAAGCTTATCCTGATTTTGTAAGACTAACTGTCTCTGCAATCCAGAAGGCTTTCTACTAGACTTTGGAGCAGTGCTGTATGGATTTGATTGCACAGACCATAATTGAGGTGAAGTTGTCAAGTGGGGTGGATGATCACCACTCCACTTCATCCCCATTTCTCCAGCTCACCCCACAAATGTTGGATGGAGCACCATGTGTTCCACTCATCCACAGCTCAACGCTGCAGGGCTTATACCCTTCCACCACGTCTGGAAATAGGGATGATGCAAGAAGGTTCATGTTTTTCTGCCCCTGAGAGTTGGGTTGCACTGCTAATACTTCACTATATGATTCACTAGATGAGCTGTGTGTGCATTTGCACATGTGTCAGCAGAGGGTGCAACTTAAAGTAGCTGAATGCATTCAATAGTCTCAAACATTTGACATATTGTGCATTAGGAAACTCAAATTTCATGATCTGTATATATGAATTTGACTACCAGGAGGTGGTTTGAGTGCTTTGCAACTAGGATTTCAAGGTCTCAGAAATTCCTATGTTCTCTCTTACCAGTAGAGGAACCCAGTAGTAATTCAGTGATGGCACTTCCTCCTGAATAACTGGTATCCGGCGAGTGAAGAAGAAGAAAGCAAGGGCACCTGCAAAACAAGAATATTTGATGTCACAGAGAGACACCAACTCCCCTAAGCCCAAATCCCTCAGATTATTCCCCTTGCAATCATTACACTTGGGGCCAAAATCAAAAAAGCCTTCTTAGAAAGAACAAAAAAATAAAAAAACACTAAGGAGTTCAAAAGAATGTTCTTAAATTAAATCTAAGAAAAAAAAAAAAAACAAGCAATCCTCCAATATTCTGTTAAGTCTTAAAAATCTTAAGAAATTTAAGACAAATGTCATAGTTGATCAACTGTTGTTTCAAAAACCAACAGAGAAGCTTCCTTTACTGAGTTAATTTGAGCCAGCAAAACATGAAAAGGTGTCTGGCTGTGCCCTTAAACCCCCATGATATCAGACTTCATTCAGCAGTGTGGGTGCAATTTCACATAATGCCAGATCATCTTTGGTCTTCATCACAGGCCCTTTGACATCCAGACATTACAGTAATGAAACCTTGCAACCAGTAGCCCTACCTTTCTGAACACACGCTATGGTGTGCTATTAACAGGACAATGATTGTCCACATACTGCTGCCGTCTTAAGAGGAATCGTTTGGAATCTCTAACTCGTTTGGAGTCCATTCCAAGATCATACTGACGCAATACTGAGATACTACTTCTGTATTCGTAGCTCAATAAATACTGTAAATATTTTTAACCATCCTTCCTTTCAAAAAGCATAGCAATCTGACCTACTGTATGCAATTATTTGAGTATTTGCCAATGAGGGTATTATTTTTCCAAGAGGGAGGCTGAACAGCCAGCCTACTCATGGCAAAGCAATGTGAATCATCAATGTTCAAGCGAGGCATGATTGTATATATCAGACGGATGGGACATTCCATTTCTGAAGTTGTGTGGAAATTTAACATTCCTCAAACCACAGTGTCACTTGTGTACCAGTAACGTTAATAAGATACACTGTATCTGCACTTAGGCTTTTTATTAACACTTCTAGGGGTCACTAATTTTTCTCCCGAGCTGTCCCTGCTGCCTGGCTGATATTGGTCCACGCCCTCCCGTGAAGCTTTATCCAAATGCTCCTACCCAGATGTTTACTCATCCACATCTGAGATCATACTGCTAGATTAGTATACTGAATCCTACATGGAGTTTAATACTAACACTAGCTTGCATCCGACTCACATTTACACTCCTCTAACTAACTACCTATATTATATAAAGTATATATTATATATACTTAAGAATAGATTTATCAAAAAACACTGAGCACTGAGAACTAGACAGTACTGTAGTACTGCCTAGCTGTCATAAATAGTGTTCTGTTAGTGATGGTCAGATTCGTCTTTTTTTTGTGTGCGTCCTTTCATAAAATTGTGAATTAGGGTGAGACAGATACACACCAACACTCCCTGAAATCAGCAGTTTCCCCAGAAACAGCAGGAAGTCTGTGACCTTGTCCAGCACAGCCACTCTAAAACACAGAAATATACAGTTTATTTTATATCCTGACAAAAACCCATAGAATAAAGTTTTACTACCATCTAGATTAATAGGTTTGGTTCCACAAATCCTCTGTATAATTAAGTGAATAAGATGTAAACAAAGTCTTTCAGGGTGGGTCTGTAGTGAGTGTGAATTCACAGTGTTCTCTGTGGCGGTGAACAATAACAAGTAACTGCCTGATGCTCAAGATAGCGTTTTAATGTTTTAATGCAATTTTCACACCTGTTGTTTGCTTTGGTCCAAATCAGTTAACAGTTAACAAAAAAAGTCTTAAGTGCACCAAAATGCATCACAACAAACCATGTGGCAACATTCTCTCTGCTTATTGATCAGACCTGTCAGAGAAATACAGGACGAGGTGCTGTGTTCAAGGCAGATTTCAACAGCAGAGAGGGTGTTTGTTCATAGTGGTATTGATTATCTGTCTAATATATCAGCTTAAACTACATCTGCAGAGCCATTTAGCTCAAACGTTTAGATTACACCCGATAGTTGGGTCGCATCAAGGACAGATTATGTTCTCGCCACAAATAAACTGCTCCAGAGATTGTTTTGGGCACAGACTGGCTCCTCTGAAAGGGCCTCTGTGTGGTTGTTTTGGTCCACATCTAAGTATGGATACTGTATTTACACCAGCTCAAATGAACTGCACCAAGGGTGAAAAATCCAACTTAACTGGACTAAAAAGTGCAGGGTTCTGGGTTGAAAATGTGGTTTAAAATGACGTTTTATTACCACAATGAAGTGACACATGCAGGGCACAGTCCCTAGAGTAGTGTCGCAGGGTATCGGAAAGACCTGACATTGTGATATAAATTTTCTTCTGTCATATATATTGGTTTATTAAAAAATATAAATAACATATGCAGGAATTTTCACCAGAATTAACAAGAAGTCAGGGGTACAATGTGAAATGACATTAATTACCGTATTTTCCGGACTATAAGCCGTTACTTTTTCCCCACGCTTTAAACTATGCGGCTTATAATGAGGTGCAGCTTTTTCTTCCTATATATGTTATTTTCCATTAAAAAAAAAAAAAAAATTGTGGGTGCGGCTTATATTCCAGTGCAGTTTATAGTCTGGAAAATACGGTTTGCCCACTGTATATTAAAGATTGCAGAAATATAAATCTAATTGGGCAGATTTCATGGTAGTTATAGAAAATTATTTTGACTTTTCTATCGAACAACACAAATTACAATGAATTGTGAATATTCTGCAAGTCCCCATTGTGGTGAGTATGCTGAAATGATATTTGTGTACATATTGTGCAGCCCTAGATTTGCCATTACCAACATTCCATGTAAAACTATAAAACACAGAAGATGCACGTAGGTTCCCTGGTGGATTTGAATACAAAATGGTTATAATTGTGTTGTAGCAATCTAATTTAATTCACCTCCACTGTTAAAAAATAATTTATGGAATTCCCCTCCAAGGGAAACACTGCGCAGGTCTGCACTGCTCTTCTACAGGAGCAGTGTTCTTCACACTCTTAGGATCCACTGAGAATGGTGTGAGGTGTCTGAAATGTTACAGTTCTGCCGGCTCTTACCTCACAACATTTCTCATCAGCAGGAAGAAAGCATCTCTTGCTGAAGTACAGAAATTCTTCCCATAAATCGCAATCTGTAGAGATTCACCACAAAAATCAGATCACAGATCACCAGAAGAACTAACTGTAGACCATCCCCTTTTCTAAATCTGTCTTTCCCTCCACTCCAGAAGTTAGGAAGCAAAATTTAAACAATTACAAAGTTTCACTCCGTTTTAGACGGTGTTATAGTGGTCACAAACAAAAGAGAAAGAAATGAAAGTTCAATTATATATTTAATATATACATATATGCGCCACACTCGAGTGAGAACAACAGAGTTAAATAAACAATAAATACCAGGACAGTTATGCAACACCTGCATCTCAAACCAGCCTGTGCATCCGAGACTCACCATAATGTATGCATTCCTGTTCATGAACTTGATGAAATGCTCCAGGCACCAGAAGCAGCATTTCAAACAGCACAGCAGGAAGCGTGAACACGCATTATGAGCACCTGGGACAGCAAAAGAAAACAAGAGATGAAAAAAAAAAAAAAAAAAAAAAAAAAAAAACACTCATCATTATCCGCAGCATAGTCCCCCCCAAACAAACCCTAAACATCTGGAGAATTGCACTACAAAGGTGCTTCTTCACACTTTCTGCACTCGCACACTTCAAATGCACCCTCAGTCAGTCTAGTGAACTTGGAAATGCTGATAAACCTCTATTTCTAGGGGATAAAGTGATAAACCTGTAATTAACAATATTTGCAATACCAATAATGTGCAGGGGAGGTATGTTCCACAAAAAGGTAACACTTTCCTCCTCATCAATCATGCAGCAGCAGAAATGTGCTGCTCAGTGCAACTGCTGCCTCAGTACACCAGGTGCCACTGTCTGACACAGATGAGGGAGTCAGAAAAAGTTATAACTGGGTTGGAGTTCTGAGAATAAGCCATTTCTCTTTGTTTACATGAGTACTAGGCAACACACATCATTGTTAATATCACGGACATGGAACAATCTGCACCTATAACATAAGAAAACCCATCCGACATTGTGTCCCCATTGTGCCACCAAAACAGCTGTAATCTTTTGATGCATGGACTCCAGGGAACCTCTGAAGGGCTCCTGTGGCACCTGGCATTAACTTGTTAGAATCGGGTTGGTTACGTCGTTAGGGGACCTCCATGAGAACCAGTGAGCCTTGGGGGCCCCCAACCCTGTCACCAGTACACTGCCCGTCCTTACTCGGAGCATTTTCGGGAGGTACTGACTTGCATCCTGGGTACACCCCACAGGACCTGCCTGATATTTTGGAAATATTCTGACCCAGTTATCTAGACATAACAGTTTAACTCTTGTCAGAGTGTCTCAGCATCTTATGTCTGACAAATCATCACAGAGTCTTGGCCTGATGAGTGCGATCAGTTTCAAATGTTTTGGAAGAAACAGGCTACTGCAGGATTACTGACCTTTAAGTTTATGGTCCATGTATTCCAGTATGATCCGGAAGAACTGCACTATGGAGAGGATCAGTGCACCAAAAGCCAAAGAACCCGTATGATACCTGCCACAAAAATTCATACCGTCAACAGATCGTATGCAACTGAACAAAGCATTAACTCAACATTGAGATATGATGTTAATATTGTTCACATGTAATTAGAAAAAACAACAACAATAATAACAACCATAATTATTAATAATTATTATTAATATTACTATGTAGCCCAACAAGCTAAAATAAAATGATTACATAAAAAGTAATATGAGAAAGTAAATGTAAGCATGAATAATTAATTCAGCACTCTTGTAAAAATGAAATATGAAGTTAATTTTAATTCACCTGTACTTAGTAAAGATGGCTTATTACAATAATATATATTAATAATATGATTAATGCAGTTCACTATAGCTTACATTATATTATTATTATTATTATTATTATTATATAACCCCAATAAAAAGAAAACTAATAACTAGTTCAGAAGCTACACTGGAATATAATTTGTACTATTCAGATCCTAATAGAATTATATATAAAGTAATAAAGTAATAAATAGTAATGAGGAGTACCTGATGGCTCTTCCGAAGGATGCAACCAGAGGACAGGCTGGGATATCCGCAGGCTTCTTCAGGGCCCAATAGTATGAGGCAAAGGCTCCGGCCAGAGTGCACTGACCCAGAGCGATGATGAAATTGACCAGCCAGAGGAAGACCAGCAGGTTGCACAGCTGTAGGACGAAGATGTAGCGGTGGTACACACTCTCACCACCATAAAACGCAAATGTACACTGAGAGCCTGGACACACCGTGCTAACGTTAGACTGGCCGAATGTCTGGAACACACAAACACATCACTTCAGAGAAGAACCAAAAGAAGCTGCTCTGAAACATCCCTTATAACTTCACGGTGAGTGAGTGGGGCTGAACTGCTGTAAGCACAATATACATGGTTATATGTAAATGAGGATTTTATGACATCGCAATAATTAAATTGGGGAGCTGAAGTTCCATACACACACTGCATCCAAAAATCTGTGCAGGCTGTGTTTCCTGGTCACCACATGAGGCTGTTCTAAAGTGAAAGACCCTTCATTCACAGCAGAGAAACTTAGCCTATGTCTGGAGCCTTCATTTGCCCACGGTTCTTTGTGAGCTTACTTACAGACAGTAAGGAAACATCTTTAATGATTGCATTACCGTTCAAAAGTTTTAGAACACCCCCAATTTTCCAAGATTTTATTAATTGAGGGAAATAATGTAAAAATTGCAAACATTTTTGGGGACAGGTCAAAGGTTAACTTACAGCTGGTCTGTTACATTGGAAGTCAATGAAGCATTGAAATTTGCAGCAAACAATTTAAAATTCAATGCTTTTTTATAAAGACAAATCAAGTCAGTGTGTTAATGCAGTTGTAAATACAGTTTTCTAGAACCTCAAAAGGTTCTTGTAATCAGACACACTCAAATCCACAACAGTTGATCACTGATGCTCATTCACATTGCTTGCTGTGAGGAACAGGATTTTTTTATATGCATTGTAGAGATTGTAAACAAAACATGTATTCTGTCCGATAAGTCCAAAACTTTAACTGAAACTGTATACCTGAATATAATGTCTCTAGTTACACCTGTACATAAATGAGAATTACACAGTTCAACAGTGAATTGTTTACCTCAGGGTTGCAGGTGATATTGGCGTATTTGCAGTTGGGCTGTGTTGAAATCACTTTATACACAGCATCACCAGACGATGCCAAAAAACTGCAGGACGTTCAGGTTAAGGATCATTTGGTTTCTATCAGAAATGACCTATTGTGTGTTTCTGTTTTTGTGACTGGCTGAATTATTTGAAAAGTTTGTCGCCTAAGGTTGGCGACTGGAATTCACTTTTACTCCACTGCAGTAAATACAAAATCATGCTTTGAGTGCCCCCCTCATGATCAGTTACATCTGAAGTGAAAAAATGTAGACATGTAGACTGAGGCAGTACACCAGGGGTCACCAATCCTGCTCCTGGAGAGCTACCGTCCTGCAGGTTTCAGCTCCAACCCAAATCTAAGACACCTTTCAGCAAATCAAGAACTTCTGAAGGCAGTAATTCGTTAGATCAAGTGGGGTGAAATAGGGTTGAATCTAAAGTCTGCAGGAAGGTAGCTCTCCAGGAGCAGGGTTGGTAACACAGTTATATTACAAGATTTAACAAAAATATCAGTTACACCACATTTAACAGCAGTAACAGGCTGGAGTGGGAATGACAGAAGCCATTCTCCATATTACAGTCAGTGTACTGTCAACATAATTCTGAAGCTGCTGTTATGAAGTGAGATTAATACATAATGTCTTTTTAAAGCAAAAAAAAAAAATGTGCTGTGGTATCAGAAAGTAAACAGAGAGAAGGTTCAATTTAATAGCTGGATAGGCTGGCTAGTGAAGCACTGAAATTGAACAATTAAAGAGGATACATAGCTGTTACAGCCCAGTAGGCTATGCAGAGGGCCAGCAGCAGGAAGGTGATGACAGGATAAAATAGAGTTGACATGATGTAGCTGACGGCCCTGAGAGAAAGGGAGAAAAGAGAGAGAGAAAAAAATCATTTACATCACATTTACATTTAAGGCATTTGGCAGACGCTCTTATCAAGAGCGGCTTACGAAAGTGATTTGTTGTTCGCTCAGATGATATTCTTAGCTAGTCAGTAGAGGCTAGAATCCAGAGATTGCTCAAGCTTAGATGCTGCTGAAAACAAATATCAAATTGGAGACTAACAAGATTCAGTATAAATATAAATGTTTAATGAGTTAAAAGTTCTTGAAAGAGATGAGTCTTCAGTCTGCGTTTGAAGACAGTGAGTGACTCAGCTGTTTGGACCCCCAGGGGACATTTTTTCCACCATTTTGGTGCCAGGACAGAAAAGAGTCTGGGTGCTTGTATTCCTTGCATCTTGAGTGATGGTGGGTCAAGCCGAGCTGTACTTGATAGTCGAAGGGTTCTTGGTACATCTCAAGTTTTACCATTGCCATCATGTACGAAGGTGCTGGTCCATTTCTGGCTTTGTACATTAGCATCAAGGGTTTGAATCTGATGCAGGCAGCTACAGGAAGCCAACGACTTTGAATTACACGACTGAACTTGGGAACACTGAAGAGGAGTCGTGCATATATACATTTCTGAAACAAGTGTGTGCAAATCGCTTGTCCAGTACCAATAGCTATAAGTACTGGCTGAGCACATGACTCTCTGGAGCATATAAATATGAACATACTGGCATCACACCTAATGTCAGGTAGAGGGGTATAAAGCCTCCCAGCACTGAGCTGTGGAATGATGCTCCATCTAATACTTCTGGAAAGAGTTGGGGTTGGAGATTGGGATTGTACAGCAATTTCAGAGGAAACAATGAATGAGCAGCTGTCCCAATACTTTTGTCCGTATAGTGTAGTTCTCTGTTTTTCGTCACACCATGAATTGTGTTACTTCTCTTGAAAATGGCATTATAGGTGATCTAGTGAGAATGATGCCCTATTCATAATATATGAAAACATGTTTAGAAAACGTACTTGCTGCCCTCCTTCAGCAGTGCGATAGCAATGCGCACTCTCCTCCTCAGGAAGATCAACACCAGGATGACCACAGCCTCAATCACCGCCAGAGAGATCACTGTGGAATTTATCGTCACAGAATTAACACAATCCGTACCAATAACTAGTTATTACAAGCCTATAATACTAAGCCTATTATAAATGTGCTTTCCAAACTCTCTGTGGAGAAGGCAGCAATGACCCAATGGTTCTGAATGGGCAGGGCTAAACCGTAGAAGTCCAAAAGGGCTGCACTGAGCAGTTTGAAGTCAAAGCCGTCCCATATGTATGAACTATGTGGACTGGAAATGGAGTTGTATGGACTTGGGGTTAAACCTTGTTTTCCCCAAAGTATATTTTATTCATTATTTGGACGCTTCAATTTCTTGACCAAACATGTTATGATCCAAAAATCCCAGTATTCTTATTCTGGTTATTTTATAGTTAAGACTCCCACAGACATTAAAACTTTAATACATTTTACTGCATTTAAGCCATTAAATGGACCAAACCAAGTAGCAGGAAAGTCTTACTGAAGATCAGCCAGGTCTGGCTCAGCTGCAGGTAAACCCTGAAATCTGTCTGAAAGCCAATATCAGAAATGGTGACCTCAGCATCGGGCTTTCCCTGCAGCGCTACCCACTCCCAGTAACAGTGCCAAATGCCTGAGTGAGAGACACAGAGACACGGAGAAAGAGAGAGTCATCGTTTGCCAGGTACAAGCAATTTGATGTCCATATGTAAATACTAAGCACTTTCCAGCTGCGCAATACATGTCCAGTGCTCACACCTACCATATCCCACAGCAGCAATCACCCCAAAGATGACGCACCACAGCAGCACTCCTGCAGTGAACCTCAGCAAGAGGATGAAGAGCAGACTGACTACCATGGTGATGACCAGGCCTCTGAGGAAAACAAACACACACACACACACCCATCAGGTTCAATCTAAACCATGGAGCTGAATATTCAAAAAGAACAAAGTGAACAAATATACAAACAAAATCCAGCTCAAGACCAGCTTCTGCTGGTAGCTGGTTTCAGGTGGTCTTTGATGGTCAGAGTGGCAAAAACAAAAGCTGCTAATCAGGAGAAAATACACTTTATACTGGTTAGTCAGTTAATAAAACTGACAAGTTGGTTGTCAAGCTGGCCTTAGTGGTTTGGTTAAGCAAGTCAACAAGTTTGGTGAAGCTGGTCAAGCTGGACTACTAGTTTGGTCATACTGGTTGATTATCTTTGTTAGGTTGGTCATGGTACCCTAACATACCCTATATGCTGGTCCAGTGTTGAGCCGGTCAACCAGCTCGAAAAGCCACAACTGGCCAAGCTGTTGCTCTTTTTTGAAATCTATAATTTATTAATTTAGCAACAAATATCCCTGTGATTAATCTTGTGGATTATTAGATATGAATCTTCTGCTGGTGACCAACTATGCTGTATATGCAGTGTTTCTTTCCAGCAGGGATGACATTCAAGGTCAAAAACTGCACTGTACTCTACAAAAGATGCTGCTTTTCACAGCAGGTGGAACTTTAACTACAGTCGCTGTGTCATGTGGCGCCTCCAGAGAACGTGCCTTACATTAAAATCCAGTACCAGGAGCTGGCATAGTCCTCAAAGATCTTGATTCCCACTTCTTTAGCATCCAGCAGGCTGGCGATGCCACTGCAAAGAAACAATAACACAACGATTCAACTTCAGTGAAAGTCACCTCTATGGCTCGACACCAACTCTAATAATAGAGCACACAGCATTTTTTAAAGAATGTCCTTATTTATCATGTTCTAAAATGTTCCTCCTCATCCACACTCTTCTAGGATGATGTTTCGACCCACACTGTTCTAACCCATCCTCTATATTAACAGTTTTCATTGTGTGGAACTCTTCTAAAATCTTCCTCCAATGTTCTACATCCATCTCATTTACATAATTCTAATAGGTTTTCCCTCGTTCATGCTCGTTCATTTTATATTGTCCTAGTATGTCCTCCTCCTTTACTGTTTTAAAATGTTTCACATTCACACTGTTCTAGAATTTCCTACACATTTACACCGTTCCAGAACATTCTCTCATATTCCACACTTTTCCAGAAAACTGTAAAGCCAGTGGCTAACAGTAACATAGTGGTTTGACTGGTGTTTGACAATTTTTAAAACATTAGTTTTACACATTTCTCCTTACTCCAAATGTTGCCAATCAGCTGCATTTGATGTCTGAAGTTTGTTTCTTTAGTTTAATGAGGCAAATGTAGCTAGATTAATGGACTGCATTAATAGAATCAATGATTGTTTATTATAGCTGGATCACTTGGTTCCATTCCCTTTCCATCTATAAAAAATGAAGCCAAAATCGTCTGCAATGCTTTCAAATTTGCAACCAGAGTCTGCGCAGTAGAAACTAGAGGCACTTGATTATTAATTGGTTAGAACCGCCCACATAGCCTGGGACTGCCCTCTCAAATCATATAATATTTGGTCGCCACGGCTGTCAATCCCGTTTATGAATAAAGCTGAATAAGTTTTAGAAAAAAACATTGTGCCAATATTACCGTATTTTCCAGACTATAAGCCACTACTTTTTTCCCCTCACTTTAAACCATGCAGCTTATAATGAGGTACAGCTTTTTCTTCTTATATATGTTATTTTCCAGGGTGCGGCTTATAGTCCGGTGTGGCTTATAGTCCGGAAAATACGGTAGTTCATGGAAAACTAATGGTTGGAAATGGAGAGTGGGAATGGAAATACAGTACAGAGGAGAAAAGTGAAATTGAATATGAGCAGTTTTGCCATTTAGCTACACAACATGAGACACACTACACCTTAGCTGTGCAATAGGGCCAACTGTTGACATAGGTTGGACACACGGATCTTATATAATTTATTATCTTAATAAATTAGTTCTCAGTTCTGGATTCATAATATGCAATTTTTGGGAAAGGCCCATTATGTTTTCCTTCCATCTTCTCTGGGGTTAGTGCAGTTTTTCAGTGGTTTTCATTGGCTCTTTGAAGTGAACGATGGGAGCCGGCTCCCAATTGTGAGGCAATGTTTCCCCTGTTGAAGTCACACCTGTTTGGTCAAGATGTGTGGTGGTATTTGCGTGTCTACACTAAGCAGGAGCAGAGGGGAGGTGTCACAGACACACACAGTGACCACATAGTGAGCACTACAGGAGGTAGGGAGAGTCTCCGCTGTTTGGAGGTTCTTTGAAGAATGAGCAACAAGTGAAGACTACAAGAAAGCCATCAGCAGATGCAATGTCATGGCACATAGACTATGTACTGTAGCAACATCTCTCCCCTCAAAGAGAATCTTTTCCAAAACAGGGCAGATCAAAACGGAAAGGAAAAAGTGTCAAACCCTCAGAAATGAGGTGCTTTTTTTGAATGCCAACTTTCACGTTGTTGAGTGATGCTTTGTTGTTATTGTTTCGCTGTATATAGTTTCAAATTTACAAATGTACACTATCAGAGATTGGACCTTTTGTCTAATTGAGAAGGGTGTTTTTATTATTTATTTTTTAGCACACTGTTATAGTTGAGTATATAAATAATAAACATTTGATATAATGCTTTTACATTAAAAACATATTCAAATTCTTCACATACAGGGGTTGGACAATGAAACTGAAACACCTGTCATTTTAGTGTGGGAGGTTTCATGGCTAAATTGGAGCAGCCTGGTGGCCAATCTTCATTAATTGAACATTGCACCAGTAAGAGCAGAGTGTGAAGGTTCAATTAGCAGGTAAGAGCACAGTTTTGCTCAAAATATTGCAATGCACACAACATTATGGGGGACAAACCAGAGTTCAAAAGAGGACAAATTGTTGGTGCATCTGTGACCAAGACAGCAAGTCTTTGTGATGTATCAAGAGCCACAGTATCCAGGGTAATGACAGCACCACCAAGAAAGACCAACCACATTCAACAGGATTAACTGTGGACGCAAGAGGAAGCTGTCTGAAAGGGATGTTGGGGTGCTAACCCGGCTTGTATCCAAAAAATGTCATTCCCAAGACGAACTGACGCTGTATTGGCTGCAAAAGGAGGCCCTAGTACACCATACTAATACATTATTGTGGTCTAAAACCAGGTGTTTCAGTTTCATTGTCCAACCCCTGTAACTTGGTAATAAATTGAAGTGAAGGAGCCACTTGGAAACCAAAACAGCTGGCTCTTTTTAGTGAGCAGAGCCAAAAAACAAAAAAACAGCAAACAAAAAAACAACAAGCTGTCCAAAAAGAGCCGGAATTCCCATTAATACTCCCAAGCATGAAGAATGTTGCTTTCTGCCCCCTTTAATGCAAAGCCCTTTCATAGCTATGCAAAACATGGTTTTAACACCCACTTCATACAGAAGACTTGCTACATTAGTTTTATACTCGACCAACAAAGCAAAAGAACCAAACTTCAGACTTGGCTGATCAACTACTTGTGGAGTAGGAAAAGGGAGTAAATTTGACTGATACTTAAAACAACTGCTAGTTCAGTGACCACTCAAACATCACTTTCAGCATTAAGCATAAGCATAAAGCAGACATCACTCTGTTACTACTGACCTACAGCAAACAGGAGGGTGTTTAGCAGGACTGTTATTGGTGGAACAAAAGAAAGGTCAGTTGTGTGATTTAGAGAATGTTGGTTTTTCTCTGTGCTAATCTACCCTGCTGAAAATAAAACACCTTAGAACAGCAGGAATTCCATGCTGGTCTATAATGGTTGACCAGTATACAGAATGTTTAAAACAAAACATTTGCTGGCTTATGCTGGTTTGGTGCTGGTTGACCAGTATACTTGTCTTCAAAATGCAACATTTTGTCTCCTGTTTTCACTTTGACACCTTTTGATAACATGAATTTGGCAGCTAATTTGGATTTATACTAACTCCTTTCTACAACAAAATTCATGGAAAGTTCAGAGTTTTTTTGTTTTGTATGACAGCAAAATTATGTTGGTCACACTAATTTTTAGCAGGGCATTTGGAAACCATTTCAAATAATATTAGCATGACTAATTCATTAGTGACTACAGACAGAAGGCTGACTGAAATGTAATTTTTGGTTTGAAATGCTAAAAACACCAAATGAAGAACCATTTAAGCCATTTCCTACTACACTCATCCACTGACAGGAGCCACTGGAACCCGGTAATCAACGTACACTACTCTTTTAAAGTGCTCCTCATTCTTCATCCCTGGAGGAACTTCCCACTGCTTTAAAACCCACCTTAAAACTCTTGTAAAAGTGCACTTAATCAAAAAACACACTAAACCCTGTTCTCTCCTGATACCACTGAATGTCCATTAGCTTTCCTGTAAACTCCTAGGTGTGTGCCATGGGGAATAATGCACTCTAATGTGGTGCAGGGGTGCGTGAGGAAGGTTAGTTGAGCAAAGCAGAGTTCGGGAGCTGAACGGCTAGAAAATAAGTAGAAACCTTTCAGTTCCCTGCTGCATGGCTGTGACTCTGCTATAAGAGAGAAGCATTCAGCCCATTACAGTGAAGAACACCCTCAAACCAACCAAAGCTGTCCGTTATACACTTAAAAAAACAAGTGCAGGACAAACATCAAAATCATACACACAGCAATGAACACGCAACTAGTTAGCTTTTGTCACTTTGCTACAAGTAACATTAGGCTCTACCAATAAGCAATAAGTGGGATATGGGATAAAGTGATTGGCCTACCCCTTTTCCAGGCTCCATCCACAAAAGCACAGTTTTGTAGTTATGGTTGTGAGGCTGGATAAAATAAAACTAAACTGTTACCTGGCTCCTGAGAGGAGCAGCTGTCTAAGCGTGTAAGATTGCAGGTCTCTAGTGAGGCTATAGAACAGTTATGCTATCAGGGACTCCCATACACACATGGTCCTCCCTAAGATGGTCCTTCTTCTCCCCAATCACTCAGCACAGACAATATTAGCCATTGTAGGCATCTGTTCACTGATGTAGCAGAACATGCAGTTAGCATTCTGCTTCAAACACAGTGTGGGATGTAAATGACTAAATATTAGAAAGGAAATTTTAGGATTTTGTCATAATTAAATGGTCAAGATCAAACAAAATCACAACATAAAGTCACAAAAAGTCATAACGCAACATACAACATCTTGAGGTTCCAAATGGTACCCTGAGATAATGCATTCCGAAAAGGTAGGGTGGGACCTCATTAACATTAACACCAACTGATCTGGCATTGTACAAATTTGCATCCCACACCATGACACCAGGTGTCCTGGTTACATCATACCAAACAAATTGTTGATCATCCCGTTGGCCACACATCTCAATGATGATAAACTTGTGGGCGGAGCCTACAAAGGAGATATGTACTGTAGCTTTGTTAGCACCGTCATATTTTATAAAATCTGTGTTCATTCTGGTTAACCAAGATTAACAGAATGCTGGTCAGACTTTCACTCCAAAACTAGATGAGTTTAGGAGCAGTGTACGTTAAATAAACAGCAGTTTGTGAAACTTCATGTGTGTTTGCACAAACTGAGCAGCAGAGTGAGCAGCAAACTCATGCACATGCACAGCTTGAGCATCAGCTCAAGCTGTAGAAGGCCAGACTCTGTTTGGCCTGCTTGGCCTTGGCAAGGCCAAATGTCGTACCCAAAATAAGCTGACTGCTCTCCCCTGCAGGGAAAGATGACACACTTAAGAATATAGACTAAAAACACACGGGTTTCAATCATATTAATAGCAAATTCTCAAAACTTTAAGTAAAACTGTAGATTAAAGATAGAGCAGTCCAATTTTTCCCACATCCTGTAGGGGGCACAATAAGTCTGAAACTGATATCATGAGACTATAAATTCAAGGATTCAAAGATTCAAAGAGGTTGGAGCAATGGTGCATGGAGAGGGTTTACACTTACTTGGCAGCATCTCTTAGATCAATGACACTCCTGGTTTTACCTAGTCCATCCTTAAAGTCTGTTTTGTTGGCAACAGTGAGCGTCCCATTTCTGGTGAGGAAATCAGGGAAGCACCTCTGAAGGACTGATAAGAAAAAAAGGAACACAGTGTGTTTAATTTGATGTATTAATTGCATGCCTGAAATATTACACCCTCTTCCTCTTCAAACAATAGCTCCTAAACAATGGTCTAAAGATCAGGAGAGAAGGTTATACAAATGTAGTGTTTTCAGCTTAGAGTTTCTACAGTGAGGAGTGTTATTCAGAAATGGTAGTTCATGGAAACTGGAGGTCAAGAGAATTGCTTGTATGTTAGTAAGACAGGCAAACCAAAACCCTCATATGACTACCAAGAGGTGGAGGTGCACTACAGGGGTTGGACAATGAAACTGAAACACCTGGTTTTAGACCACAATAACGTATTAGTATGGTGTACTAGGGCCTCCTTTTGCAGCCAATACAGTGTCAATCCTGTTGGATGTGGTTGGTCCTTCTTGGTGGTATACTGACATTACCCTGGATACCGTGGCTCTTGATACATCACAAAGACTTGCTGTCTTGGTCACAGATGCACCAACAATTTGTCCTCTTTTGAACTCTGGTTTGTCCCCCATAATGTTGTGTGCATTGCAATATTTTGAGCAAAACTGTGCTCTTATCTGCTAATTGAACCTTTATACTCTGCTCTTACTGGTGCAACGTGCAATTAATGAAGTTTGACCACCAGGCTGCTCCAATTTAGCCATGAAACCTCCCACACTAAAATGACAGGCGTTTCAGTTTCATTGTACAACATCTGTACTGCAATGTTGCTTCCGCAAATATAACCAACATGGAATAGTTATGAGAAGGATACCTTACATGTGACCGTGTATGATTTGCTAAAAATATCCTCTTCTGTTTGATTACAGAGACTGAAATGACAAATGTGTCATTAAACCAAGAGTTCCCAAACTTCTTCATACAGTTGTAAGTGCGAGTGTCAGTGTCCAAGTAGGTCAGCTCCTTGTGTTTGTACTACATGCATGAAATCAACCTATTGACCAGAAGACTGATCTTTCAGCTGAAGAGGGTTGGACTCTACGGTAGTTAGAACAATGCTAATTGGTAGGGTTTTGCTTTGTTGCCCATTAGTTACTTTAATCTTATACCAACTAAAGCTAAATAAGCTTCTGACACAAAACACGTTTCAGCGGATTGATTACAGTAAAGATGGGAAAACTGTTTTATCAACTCACAGGGTCTGCTGGGAACAAGCATGGAGGGACAATCTTCATCCCTGAGCACCTGAGCGACAGACTGCGAGAGAAGAAAATAAACAGATTAACGAAATGTACTGAAATGCAGAACTAGATGGAGAAAAACACAAAAGAAGAACAAAGTTTGGTGGAAAAATGAAAAACAACTATTGAAAATGTGAACGACAGACAACTGAAAAAAAAAGAAAATGTTCCATGGAAAGATTTAAATGAATTTATTTAAATGAATTTATTTAGAAGAAGAAAATAAAAATAAACAAACTATGAAACATTGTCCTTAAATGCTGTACACTTTGGGAAGGTAATATTCCAATTTGTTTTTCTAAAAATGAATCATTAAGATCCAATTCAAAAATCATGTCAGTGAAGATATGGAGATATCAGCTCTCTAACTTGTTATCTTTGGAGGAAACAACTTGTATGACTGACATAAGTGAAACATTTTGTGGACGTACAGCCTCATTTGCAGAATCGTATATAACTACCGTTTATTTAATAATATTTGCATTATATCATTACTGCCCTACAAAAACCCCAGTGTCTCAATTTTGATCATTTTTTCAGTTTCAGACGTGAATTTGAAAGTTGTTTTTCACATGGTGTTATAATCAATGGACCAACAGAAATGCAAAGCAAAACTACAATGTCATGTTGGACGTGTGTGTGCATTAATTAACAGGCTGGCTGGCACGTTTGCTTCAGCGTGGGACGAGCTGAGAAAAAGCAATGACTGGGTGCATTGCTAACGCAAACCATGACGATGTTTTTCAGTCACCACAGTGCTAAAACTGTAGGAGTCTGTGCCAGTGACACACACAGACAATTCAGCAATAAGAGAACATTACAGTTTAAAACACATGGAAAGGAGAACATCAGAGCTAAAAATCCACCAAGAGGAGAACGTCACGAAATCTAAACCCAATCTAAAAATCCAGCAAAACTAAAACATTCCTAAGCTTAAGGAATCTATGGCATCTAGCCTCATCTACTAGCTAAGGATATCTGAGTGAACAGCAAAGCACTTTTGTAAGTTGTTCTGGTTAAGGGCGTCTGCTTAACGCCATAAAACTAAATGTTAATGTAACAAATAACAGCTTAAATCACCAACATCTAACATCAAAGCTAAGCTAACCTACAGAAGAACATTCCAGCCTAAAATCAACCAAAACGTGATCATCACAGCTTAAAATCCACCAACAGCAGAGCACTAGAGCTTAAAGTCAAACAAAAGAAGAATATTACAGCATACAGTGCACCAATCAGAGCTATAAAATTCACCATTAAGTGAACAAAAACATGTCTAAAATGCTGAAAATGCACCAATAGGAGAGCATTAAACAAAAACCCAAACATGCATATAGAGCCACTGTCCCTGCACACAGGGATATTTGTCCTCCACATGGAAATACACACGTACACAGTACTGAAAACACACATTAGGGGTAGTGAGCACATTTGACCAGAACTGTGGTCAGCCCTATTCACAGTGCCCAGGGAGCAGCTTGGGAGTTAAGTGAACAGTCATGTCCTGCCAGTTCAGGGAATCGAACCAGCAACCTTTCCAAAAAGCTGGATACCTAACCACCACGGTGGTTCCACCACGGTTGTTCCCTATTTGGCCACGGCTGCCCAAATATACTACTAGTAGAACATTACAGTTCAAAATCCACCAATTTCTAAAGGACCCAGCTAATTTCAATCCATCCTAGGCTGGTGGTCAGATAATGCTTGGTAGTGAAATCTGGCAGAACACTTAAACATAGATGAGAATGTAAAATGTGTTGAGATTTAAGCAAGCAGAAAACTAATTAGACAACTAATTGGTGAACAGTTGGTGGTGGGATTTAGCGCAAAGACATTAACAGGGGCAGTGGTACGCCAAGACCTTATTTAATAAACATCTACTGTACTGCACTGTCCCCGAGTCAGCCTTCAGAAACAGACTGCTATTTCTGGCTTTGTGTCACAGAGTTTTCCGCAGCGTCCATACCTTTTTGGGATTGTCGAAGCCGGGTTTGCAGAACTGTCTGTAGTATTCCCAGTAGCTCCGGTTCCTGCCATAGTTATACTGCATGTCTAAATACGTTGCAAATCGATCAGGGCACTTAGACACACACAGCTACGAGACACAGAGAGCGAGACCATATGTTAGTGAAGAGTTGATACTTTATAATCTGGTTTATCTAATCAATTCTTATAAGATCATGTTTATTTAATCAAATTTCATTTCATTTCATTAAAGCAGGAGAGTTTCTGGTGGCTGGCTGTGTCAAACAATCTCCACTAAACAATAATACAACACACATTATATACAAACTTCTTTACAAACATGACACCCAGAAGGAAGTGTTGGATTGCAATGCTAGTCAGAAGGAAGATGAAGGTAACCTGGAACAATAAATTATAAAAATTTAGACTGAAAGAGGTAATATTTGGGTATATTTAGGTATATTCAGGTATAACGCAAGATGTCTCATAATGGAGCAGTTAGAATTCATTCCATGCAGCTTAAATATTGATACTGCATCCTTGCTTACATCACAAGCATGAACCAATCACGTGTTTCATGATGTTAAACCTACCCACCAAGTTTCATTCTAGTGTTTGCTTTTACCACACTGATGTTTTCCAACTGATGGCACAGCTGGCATTCTGCTCAGTGTTAAGTGGGAGTTCCACTGGTGATTAAGCAGAATATGCTACAAAATTGCACTTTTTATTACTTTATCTTCCTTTAATGTCTGTTGTAAATTTAGATATTTAGTAATTTAGTTAGTAAATAATTGTTATCTAGCACAGCATCATATTTTATGAATATTTTATTCAAGGTTGGTCATCTTTCCCCACAGGCGTTTGTAATACTTGCAATAACTTTTTCTTCAATAAAATTCTCTGTACATTAAACATCTGTTTATGGAAATTCAAACCTAGTTTAGAGAGAATGATCCGAGTGGTCCGAGGGTGGACCAGCATGGGCAAACAGTCAGCAGAGTGCTGGGGGTCCCATCAGGTCAGTGGACCAATATATCCTTGCTATCTGGACAACTCCAGAGTCACGTAAAGTATCCGCTTCAGTATGTTAGAGTTAGAGTTTAGCTACTCTGGATAACCTGTAGAACCCAAGTCTGAGTTCTACAGCTTCTTTAGGTAAATGCTGTGTAACAGTTTTGGGGATTTGAAATTGACCTGTAGTACAGCTCTGTTCTGGTTCTGCTGGATTTTCTTTCAAAGAAGGAACAACAGTGTTTATCTTGCTATAGTTCATACATAACAGTAACAAACCATGAATCTAAATCTAATCTTTAAACATTAAAGAGCATTAAAGAGAAAATTGTGTGTATTATTACATATTAAAACAGATGGTACTTATTTAGAGATACGTGAAGGGGGAATGAATGAGCCTGTAGTGATGGAGTGTGTGTGTGTGTGTGTGTGTGTGTGTGTGTGTGTGTGTGTGTGGTACCTGAGTTGTAGGGCACTGCAGGTTGATGAGGACTGCTGGGTTGGCACAGTGTAAAATGTTAAAGTAAAATAATATGGCTTTGTTTCTGCCGAGAGACAAGAAACAGAATGTTTAAATCCCACACACACACACACACACACACACACACACACACACACACACACACACACACACACACACACACACACACACACACACACACACACACACACACACACTTTTCATTACACCTGTGACATTTAACACATACAATATGTGATCAGCATGTCCACTGATGTAGACACACACACAGAGAAACTATATGAACAAAAGTATTGGGACACCTGCTCATGTATCATTCATCATTCATCAAGGTTATTCAAAACGGGTTTTCCTGCTTTTGGTGGAGTAACTGTACCTACTGTCCAGGGAAGGCTTTCTACTAGATACTGGAGCATTGCTGTGAGATTGCAATTTGATTGCATACAGTGACAAGAGCATTAGTGAGTTCAGGATGTTGGATAATTATCACCTCCCTTCACCCCCCAACTCCCCAACTCATCCCAAAAGTACTAGATGGAGCACAGTCGTTCCAGAGATCACAGTTCCACAGCTCCACAGCTCAATGCTTGTAGGCTTTATATTCCTCTAGTGCACATTCATACCTGCCATTAGGTATGATGCTAACAGGTTCACGTCTGTCTGCTCCAGAGACTCCTATTCTATTGGCAGAACTTCTTTACAGGGATTAGACAAGTTGTTTGTGTGCTTTTGCACAACTGTGTCAAAAGTGGGTGAAACTTAATTTAGCTGAGTTCCTTCATTAGAAGGGATATATTGTACAGTTTAGAAATACATGTACACACACACACAGACACAAAAAGAGGGTTTCCATACGCATTAGGAGTTCCTTGCTGGCCACAGAACTGGCCATAGCTGTCTGTGGGGTAGACCACTTTCCGCGGGTCACCATGAAGCCAAGCTACACACACACACACACACACACACACACACACACACACACACACACACACACACACACACACACACACACACACACACACACACAAAAGAGGGAGAGAGAGAGAAACTACAATTTTACAGCTTATTCATTATTGAAAGATGCCACTGTAAGCAGATAATGAACTTCAGAAGTTTTAATGTTATGGCTGACAACTTAAAATTACCTGAATGAACTGAATATGCTATAATAATGACATGAAAACACACTTTTATTTCTAAATTTCTAAAATGTTATAAATATTTGTAACATTTTAATGAACACAGTGATGTAAAACCACCATTGGGTGAATGTTATGTGTATTTATATATTGATTAAATACAAATATTTCCCAGATAAATGGCTTTTCATTTCATTTTCATTCTAAATTTATGATGCTCCTGATCAATTCAGATGATCAGTAGACTGATGCAGTTTTACACCCCATAGTAGCTCCTGCTGCGTCTCTGCTGAATGGAGCAGATGGGGTTATGTAAGTGATGATGAAACTGGCAGTAAGGAGTGTGTTACTCACCCACTGTTCCGAGAGCGATGTAGCCAAGGATGACTATGACGAAGATCACACAGCAAAGCACGTCTGTGCAGCCCCTGGAGCGAAACCATGAACACAAGGGAGCGTGAAAGAGAGCGAGAGAGAGAGAGAGAGAGAGAGAGAGAGAGAGAGAGAGTGTGAGTGACACAGCAAAATGAATGACCATCTTTAATGACATCAGAGAGAGACCCACACACTTGTTACTGACCTGATTTATCTGATATTAATAAACATGTTAATCACTCCACCTCTACATGTGACTGCCCCAAACCAACCTGCTCTAAACCACTTTAACAACCTGGAACTCAGCAGACTCAGTTCCCTAGTAGAACTGAAGAACGGTGACCGATGGTTAAATTTTACAGTCAAATTCTTCATTTTTCTCTAACAAAAAAATCAGAAAATAAGGAAGAGAGAGAGAGAGAGCAAGAGAGAGAGCGTGAGTGAGAGCGAGAGAGCATGAAATATGTTCTTCAAAGTAAAAGAAAGAAATACAAATGAGAGAAGAAAAAGAAAGAAAAACAAGGAAAGACAAGACAAGTCAAAGAAAAATGGAAGAAAAAGGGAAAAGGGAACAAATTCAGGAAAGAGAAACAAGAAAGAAACCTCTGACTGAAATGATAAAACCAACTTAACTTAAAAACCAACCCACCTTTATGTCACCCCGTTATCCTTTATACTCCCCAAAACACACCCTCTCTTTCTCAGTGCAGAAGAGACGGAGACTGTGAAGGATCTATAATCAAAAACAGCTTCAAACCCCTTCTGATCCTGATAAACGTCTCCTCAGGGAACTTTCAACATCTCTCTGCTCCTTCTAATGTCTCTCACTTTCACTCTCTCGTGCTGCACATGAATTCTGAGATCCCCTTCAGAGATCAAGGCCTCCTTGGCTAACTAAGCAGTCTCTCACTCTCTTTTTGGTGGAGAATAATGGTGTCCAGTGGAGAATGCTGGTGAGGGGTTGTGATGTTTGGTGGACAATTAGTGTGTTTGGAGAACACTGATGGTGTGTGGTGGAGAATGCTGCATTGTGGACAATAATGGTGTTTTAATGGAGGATGCTGGTGTCTTGTGGAGAACTACACCATTTGTTGGACACTGAAGTTGTGCAGTGGAAAATGACTGTTTGGCAGAGGACGTTTTGACACGGGTGATGTTATTTGGTGGTGCTTGGCTTCTCAGCAGCAGTATTAGAAAGCAAAATGAGAGAACACTGTTCCCACTGTCAGCTCACTGAGAGCACCACAGAAATCAATTTGAATTCTCTATCTTTCATTTATACACTCTAACAAGTCCTCAGCTGTGCTGACAGAGCATGACATCACACACAGGCACGGATTTCTGCACAGAACAGAACAGAATCCTGACGGCAACTGGATTGTAATTCAACCCAGCAGGACCGAACTTCTGGAAAATCCATTTTAACTGAGACACATGGAGTGCAGAACAAAGAAACACACAGAGGTTTTTTGTTTATTTTTCCTCCCTTCATCCAAAGTTTCTGCTGTAAAGAATCTGAGTCCAAGTCATTGTTTTCTACTTTCTGTGGGTTCCATGTTTAGGGGTGTGATTGTAGTAGAATTAAACAACAACAATGTAATTCCTTCAAAGCCAAATCTGACCAAAAAACATGACAGAAACCAGCCCAGGAACAAAAACAGGAAGATAGAGCAGCGAGATAAACCATATCAAAAGCCTGTAGACAGCTGATTAGGGTCCAGTCAGATCTGAAGTGGTCGAAGTGATGATGGAAGTTCTGGTTCGATCTGTGTAAGAATACACCACTTGGCTGTGGCCTCAGCCGTCACAGCTACACTAATCATTACTGATCCACCAGCAGGACGAGGATGAGGGCAGTGGAGTAATGAGGTCAGCACAGTAACCAGACTGTCTATGAAGACGACACGTCCTACAATAACACAGTCAGTCAGGACGATGCCACTGACATTACCAGTCTGCTGATCCTTGCAGATAAAAGTAAAAAAAAGTATTGGGACATCTGCTCATACACTGTTTCTGTTTATTTTGGAGTAACTGTCTCGACTGTCCAAGCAAGACTTTCTATAAGATTTTCGAGCATTGCAGGAAGGATTTGATTGCATAAAATGACATGAGGTCAGAACTTCCTAACAAATGCCAAACGTGCTGGGTAGAGCACGTCACATGAGAGAATGCAGTTATTTATACCTCTCTAGCTCACACCTGGCATTAGGCATGGGGCCAATAGACTTGTGTTTGTCTGTTCCTATTCTATTGGCAATACTTCTCAACAGGGACTAGACAAGCTGTGTGTGCACATTTGAAAATCTGTGTCAGCAACGAGTGCAAATTAAAGTAGCTGAATGCATTCAATAAAATGGGTGTCCATAACATAAATGTGGACATACAACGGATCCGTAAATATGGAAAAATCAGCTATGTATCAGTATCATCAACGTATCAGTATCAGCTCAATTTCAGCCCAAATATGCATTTGGCAATTGTTTGTTTCTAAGGTCTAGTCAGATCATACTGTATGATCCATAATTTCTATATGAAGCAGTGTGTAGACTTTTAACACCACTATATAGGCTCTTCTCTACATTCATTACAGAAGCCCTGCAAGATAAGCATTACTGATTAAGGCCTGGATAAGTCAACGTGCCATTGATGGGCTTTACCAGCACTGACCAGTCCATGTTCTAGAAACAGTAGCAGAAGACAGAAATATGTCCACACGTCAGTCCATGTTTAAAGATGTCAGTCCATGTTAACAGCAAGTCATACAGTGTCAGAAATCACAATAGCAAGTCTATTGGAGATTACTGAAGACCTCCACACAGGAGAGTGTGACGGTTTAGGCACGGTGAGGTAAAGGGGAATATAAATGAGCAAATGTAAGAAGTTGCTACCATACCTTTTATGGACAGGCCCTCGGAACGTTGGATCAAACTTGTGTGGCTCACCTGTAACAGAAGGAAAACGAGGATTATGAAGACCATCATCAGAAACTTAATGGAGCTTGAGGATGTGCACCATTTCACAAAAATCTAATCAGATAACCACTGTACAGTTTGCTTCCCCTGACGGTGATTGAGTAACCACTATCAGAACAATACTACATACAGGGGTTGGACAATGAAACTGAAACACCTGGTTTTAGACCACAATAACGTATTAGTATGGTGTACTAGGGCCTCCTTTTGCAGCCAATACAGCGTCAATCCTGTTGGATGTGGTTGGTCCTTCTTGGTGGTATACTGACATTACCCTGGATACCGTGGCTCTTGATACATCACAAAGACTTGCTGTCTTGGTCACAGATGCACCAACAATTTGTCCTCTTTTGAACTCTGGTTTGTCCCCCATAATGTTGTGTGCATTGCAATATTTTGAGCAAAACTGTGCTCTTATCTTACCTGCTAATTGAACCTTCACACTCTGCTCTTACTGGTGCAATGTGCAATTAATGAAGATTGGCCACCAGGCTGCTCCAATTTAGCCATGAAACCTCCCCACACTAAAATGACAGAAGATTCCAGTTTCCTGTGGGGGTACTCATAGATCATAAAAAATAATAGTTGCACCAAAGGAATCAACCGATTACCCGGCGCATGACTTTCACACCAAAAGGGTCATGTCATGACGGTCACTCAGTGAAAAGTCCTGATTTGTCTTGGTGGAGACCAACAAATCCAGGGGTGGGAGAATACTCATATCGCTTACCAAAATGAATAGTTTCCTGTCACATGTCAGAAGGCATTTATATGAGAAAGTGGAGTTAGTTTGATACAAGCCCAACTGAACTCTGATCTGGCTGTCAGACAAAGATGCACTCCCACAAATCCCTATGGGATCAGATTTCAATACAACATGTGAAATATTTAAAATCAGAAGGAATGTGTTTTTTTGCTCAGTGCTGAATATGTTTTGACCTGCTGTGGCAGATAGCAGCCTACTTGGACATCACCGGAACTGTTTTGAAGGATGCGATAGATGTCTACATTAATACATTTACTGAACTTGGCAGATAGGCGTGTTGTTGGCAGGCTGCTCTGGTTGAATGTAGGGGCCACAGAGACAATATTCCACCTGCTGTAAAATTCACCTAAATGGTACAGTATATGTTTAGGACTTGCTCAGAGCACAGAATCAAGTTTTAAACCTCAGACTAAGCAGTTTCAGGTCTCAGGACAAGTAATATTGTGTGTGTGTGTGTGTGTGTGTGTGTGTGTGTGTGTGTGTGTGTGTGTGTGTGTGTGTGTGTGCGTGTGTGTGTGTGTGTGTGTGCGCCCCAGAGGAGTGTGAGCTAAACTAAGTGGCCTCTCTGTTTTTTTCCATGAAGTCCAGTTTTCAGACTGTACCTGGTCAGAACCTTACTCTCTGTCCTTTCGTCTTGCAGGTGTGTCAGTGTGTGTTTGCTGCAGTGTGAAGCCGTGTGAAAGGCCCAGTCAAGGTTGCAGCAATGCACAGAGCCTACTCTTGCAGCCTGAGGGTGAATAGAGGCAGATTAAAGAGCAGCTGAAGGAGCTGCAGCAGTGTCCTTGTGACTCTATCAGTACTCACACTGATTGAAAGTGTATCCTGAGCGAGTACTGGCGTCTGAGTGTCCTGCTCAACCTCCCTACCTTTAGAACGCCGCCATCAACATTATGTATGATCTTGCACAGGTTAGGAAAATGATGGAAGCTCTAAAGGGTCATGGATTTACATATTTTAGCTTCTTCAATAGTGATCATTTATGAAATTACATATCACCAGGAAACAATAATAATAAAAATCATCTCTAGTGATACCACAGGCATACTCAGTCTCTCTCTCTTACTTACTACAGCGTAACTGTACAAGAAAAAGTCTGGACTGACTTGTACTGACTGACTGATACTGTATGTTCAGAGGTTAGAAAAAAAGTGATGGGTGGTGAGAACACAAACATCCTCAATGAGAGCAAGCGAGACTATGCGTCCATGGACAAAGCGGTCAGGACATTTGGAAAATAGCCCAAAGGCGTTCTGGGAGTGGCATCATAATGACAGTTCTCCTCAGTGTACCCGTATCATCATCCATCCTTCAGCATCCTCTGCTCTGCCCAGAACAGGAGTTGTAGAACATATAATGTATATGTGTGTGTGTGATTATTATTATGTAAAATATTAACACTGCTTTACACTGAAATAATATAAGTTCCCTGCACAAAAAAAAATCTTTGATGAGTAATTACAGGTTTCTAAGATGGCATTGTATCATAATGGTTGGATTGAGCTATAAACACATGCAGGATGTGCAATGTGATTCATTGATGGAGAAGAGGACCTGCTTTGACTTCTAGAAGCAATTCGATTTTCAGTCACAAGTCATCAAACACACCAGTGAATCCCTGTCTGTCAGTTAGGGCCACAGTTTTGACAAAGATGTCCTGTAGACTGGGGTTTTCAGCAATGCTGGAAGACCCATGACCATATGCTATGACAACTGCAAAATCAGATACTTCCTTCAAACTATGGCCTTCGCCTCCCTAATGTCCAGTGATGTCCAATGATCCAAACATTAGGATCTGTTTTGCGACCCATTTTCCACACATTGAACAAGACACTCGCGGCACTCTATGAATATTATTGCACACCTCACAGGTATTTATAGCCCACTTCATCCTTTTGCAACAACATTTGCAGGAATCTCAATTTACTACCTCAATTACTACCATTCACTACCTTAAACATGCAACATAAATAATATGAATAAGATGGAACACATCTCTGATAGCAAGAGAACGGCAAAGCTGGAGATCCACCGGTGTTTTGATTTTATTTGATTTTTTTCTGAAAATATAAATTAAAAATATAAATCTGTGCTTTCTATCTAAGACAGGACCAGTGGTGGCAAACGGTCAGCGGGGGGCCAAAGCCAGCAGAGCGATATATGCTTTCTTTCTGGGGTTTAAGAGCAGTCCGAGATGCAAATGAAATGGACACATTAAATGTGTATGCTGTTCATACTGATCAGAGGTGGAGTTTGCATTGTGCACAGGCTGGATTTGTTTGCTTGCTCACACTCCCTCCCTCCCTCTCCCTCTCCGATAGAATTACTATCTCCTGATCCCCGCCGTACACACCTGCCTTCAGCCCTGAGGCTTACTTACACGGAGAGTGAGAGGTCAGAAGAAGAACACTGTAATCTCTACTGCTCAGTTCCCAACACTGCAGCAGGCAACACACACACTCTCTCACACACACACACACACACACACACACACACACACACACACACACACACACACACACACAGCAGAGTGCAGTTTCTTATAAGGGCCAGTTTCATTACAAAAATAAAGACTCTAATTCACTCTTAAAGTGAAACTTTAACAAAAATTACATTTTAAAAATATATGAAAAGAGTGTAGAGTAGTGCTTATATTGGACCTAAATGCTCCAAAACAGTGTTTCCCTAACCTTGTTCCTGAAGGCACCTCCTCTGCATGTTCTAGAGTTTACCCATCTCCCCACACACCTGATTTAACTAATCAGCTCATTAACACGCCCTTCAGAGTTGGAAGGTATGTGTTAAAACTAGAACGTGTTGGGCAGGCGTGCCTCCAGGAACAGAGCTGGGAAACTCTGCTCCAAGACATAACACTGGCCAAGTCTCCTGCTCACGTTTATAAGAACTTTGGTGTTTATTGGTGTCGTAATTTCATGTTTTATTGATTACTTTTCAATCTAGTATTCACTTTATGATCACATTATGAAAATATATATATATTTGTCTGCATTTAGTAAGATGTGCTTAACTCAGCATGATCACTGCACTCAGAATGAACTGTACTAAGCTAGGGGTTCATGGTGAAGGACACCTTCTTCCTGTCAAATGTGAGGCCATCCAACTTCCCCAATTAGCTGCTTAGTCGACAGGTGGAAGATGATACCCTCCCTGATTTTGGTCGTTATCAGGAGACGGACCTCACGTTGACAGGAACAAGGCCGTTGAGAAACTGGGGTGGTCTTTTGGGAAACAGCAGAGTAACTTTTGTGAACTTTGATCAGATGCATGAACTTAAAGATTTCACCATTTATGGTGAAATAAAGAGAAAATAACTGCCTTATTTCTTAGCCACACCTTAGCAATAGGTTCTACGTCATTTTGGGTATAAAGGATGGAGTCAGATTCAAATCTTTGTAGAACTGGGGCATTTATGGCTCATACTCTGTTTTGAAGCTGTAAAGGTTCTTCCACCAGGATCCTGGTAGAAAATAAACCCCTATTTGTTTTCATCCTCTCTATGTCTACCTGACTCCTTCTTATCAAATGAACACGCCGGACAAAAAGGGTACCCATTGGGTACGGTACATTATTTTTTCTTCATTAGCGAACCTTCCTGATCAAACATGGTTCAACTGTTGGCAATAAGACGACACTAGACTACACCGTACGAGAGAGAGGCCAGAGTGCACAGCAAAGCACTTTTGTGAGTCACTCTGGATTGGAGCGTCTGCCAAATGCCTTAAATGTAAATTTCAATGTAAAGGTCATTCCTCCTTGCTTCAGTGCAGTTAGCACTGAAAAACCTCCTAATCTTTGGTTCTCACTCCGAACAGGTTCCAGCAACATACTAACATCACCTTCATTCATTTGGGAGTGTTTTATTGAACTTTTGCACATCCATTAATGAGACTGTAATAAGTGTATAATGTGTATAATCTATATTTGCAGTAGGGGTGGAGTGTTGATGGCACATCCAATAACATCCCACACATTTTCAATAAGGGATAGGTCTGGTGAGGCAACAGACCACGACACAGTAACTGTATCTTCAAGGTAAACTCTTGAGACGGCAGCAGTATGTGTATGAGCGCTGTCCTGTTGGAACAGCACACCGGAGTGTAAGTTTAGAAAAGGTCCCGCCACTGGTTGCAGGACCTCATCAACGTAACACCGGGCTGTAAAAGTGTCTGTAATGAAGACCAAAGGTGATCTGGCATTTTTTGGAAATCACAGCCCACACCATGACACCAGGCCTTCTGGTTGTGTGCAACATAACAACAAACTGTCGATCTTGGTGCCTCCAAAGACAAATTTGTAGGTCTTCTCCTCAAACACAACAGTGGGACTAGTCACTGAAGATGACTTTGCCATTCTGAGTGACTCCATAACAGTCTGACATGACACCATTGCAGTCGTGCATTGCATTGCGCTGGTTGATTCCATCTGGGTGCACCTGTTTTGACAATGCGTGTATATTATTATAAATTTACAATCAAATACAATAGGCTCAGTTTATACATCACTATTTTTTGTCGTAAATAAGTTTCTCTACACATACACTATGGTGCCCATTTCATTGCAGCCACTCTGCTCCAGCTAAAGCTTTTCAATTTCTGCATCAGGAATGGACCAGGAAGTCACCCACCAGCACTGACAAACTGGTGGAGAGCAGGCAAACAGGTAAATTATTATCTAACAAAGAGCTTCTATTGGATGGAATTGATCTAGAACTTTGATGTTTATATAAGTAAAAGTAATAGTCAGTACAGAGCGCACATTGGACCTCAATCTCCCCAGTCTGCCCTCACTGGACCTAAAGCAGAGAGTGTATATTGGACCTAAGTGCTCCATTTCACAGGGCTGCAGTTAGGACAGAACTAATTGGTGGGGTATGAGCTTCAGTTAACTTCATGTTAGCTAGTCTCACAGCATCATAGAGAAATAGAACCACACCATATTCAACATCCTGAGGTCGTGTGCTTCTTTCCTTTGATTGAAGCTTCTATAATTATAAGATTTTCTTTTATTGTATTTGAAATTAAAGCGACAAGGTTCTGAGCAAAGTGACCTAGAACGCCGTACATTCCCTAACAGAACGAGAATGCTTTGAATTGTGTCCTTCACCCTTTCATGCTCCCAAACACACACACACACACACACACGCTACGGTCCTGCAGTTAAACACAGGCTCCTTTCATCAACTTTCCATTTGGAGCAGGACCTTTAAGGAGGAGTGTAGGCGCAATAAACAGTTCTCTCTCGTTCTCTCTCTCAACTTTCTTTGTCTTGCTTTACTCTCTTCCACTCTCACTTTCTCTGTCTCTCTACCTTACCTTTCATTGACCTGAACAATTATGATTATTCTGGCCCTAAAGGCTTGACCTACAAATTCCAACCAGGGAGTGCAAATTGGACCTAAATGATCTAAAATGTCAGCTGTAAACAGCTCCAATGACTTGGGCTGTCCTGTGCCAGTCTCAATCAGAAAATTTACACTGGACTGGAGGATTTTAAAACTATGGCTTTACTCCTGTAAATCTCAGAGATTGGGCTCTAAAACTCTTAGTTGTGTCCTTTAAGTGGAACCATAGTAGCTATCAGAATGGCCTATTGGCCAGTAACAGGAACGCGCAGATGGACAAACGACTTGACAGACATGATGAAAACCAAACTCAAAGCAAAGGCAGGCTGAACGACAGATGAATCGACAGACATGCAAAGAGCAGACTGATTAGCTCATAAAATCTCAGACAGAGACAGACAGTGTCAGAGAGTGTTACATGAACAGATTGGAGGAGGTGGAAACTCTTCCCATGTCTGCTGGATCACATGGTGGAGGAGAGTTTTATCATCTTTTCAGAAAACGAACCCACTGCTTTCACTCCTCCTCAGCCATCACACATCACATCCCCTGCAGGCCTGAGTCACACTGTCCCCTAAAGAACAGCAACCTGCGTCAAAACCAACATTTCTCCTCCAACATCGTGCATTTACTACGGTTCTGTAAATTGCATTTTCAGCCTCACCATTAAAAGCACCAAACTAATATTGTGCGAGACCCCTTAAAGCCCCGGAAACAGCTTTGACCCGTTGAGGTATAGACTCTGAGACCTCTGAAGGTTTCCTGTGGCATATGGCACCAAACAATAGATCCTGCAAGTTGTGAGGTGGGGCCTCCATGAGCATCAATGACCTTTAGATGACCATGACCCTATTCACAAGTCATCCTTCTTTGGAGCACTTTTTCCTCAGCTACTCACCACTGCATCCCGCAAACACCCCACAAGACCTGCCTAATGTTTTGGATATGTTTTGACCCAGTCGTTTAGGCATCATAGTTTGGTTCTTGTACAAATGTCCCAGATTCTTACGCTTGCATGTTTTTGTCTGCTTCTATGTTCACATGTCACCACAGCAACCAGCAGCAGATGCAGCAGAACAGAATCTTCAACCAGTAGGGGGCACCACATCCAGCTTGGATAAAAGCAAAAGTGTCAATTGCCAGCAATCGATGGTTTTTGGTGAAGAAATTGCATGAAAATATTTAATTAAGAATATATAGTTTACTTTAAGCCACTCCCATTTTCTTTTTCTGTTTATACACGTTATGGACAAAACATTGGGACACCTACTTATTCACTAGGGCACACTTTTAGATTTTGAAGCATTGCTGCAAGAATTTTATTGCTGCTCCACAGCTCAGTGCTTCCAGACATTAGGGATGATGGCAATAAGTCTGTGTTTATTTGCTCCAGTGTCCTATTCTATTGGCAATACTCCTCTACGGGGACTAGTTTAGTGGTGCGCGCACATTTGCACATCTGCTTCATCAACAGGTGTAAATTAAAGTAGCTGAACGCATTTGTTAGAAGGGGTGTCCATAAACATTTGGACGCGTTGTGTATGTATGTATAGCTTATGCTGCCTTGAGTCCATCCATCCAGACATCACTGATGTATCTCTGATGAGCATGTAGCGGGAGTCTGTTCCCTGTAGACACCATCAGTTTTACTACAACACATTAGCTTCCTTTTAAACAAAGTCCACGCTGGGCTTAGCAGGGCTTTGTTGTGGTTTGAATGGAACGAGAGAGACAGAGAGAGAGAGAGAGAGAGAGTATGTGTGTGTATTTGTGTGTGTGTGTGTGTGTGTGTGTGTGTGTGTGTGAGAGAGAGAATTCGTATGGTGGGGGTCCATTTACCAAATCCAAACAACAGAGTGCAGTTGTCAAGCAGAGTGTCTTTCCAATGTGTGGCGAGGGGAGGAGATGACACCATTGTGTGTTTCACACTCCGAACGCAAGGAGATTTAGCATAATCCGCTATTGTTATTGACTCACACACACAAAGGCAGCTTAGACAAAGCCCCGAAAGCCAATCCGTCAATCAGGAAAGCAAGCCAAGAGGTCTGTTGCGGTATACACACACCACACAGTGTACAAACACAGTGCACATCTGATACAGGCATTTTAAAGAAAAGGAGTAATTTAACCAAACCTACAGCTGATCCCGGACATGCATGGGGTCGAGCTGTCCATAAGAACACTTTTTGGTATTATTTTACACCCTCAACCCTCTGTAATGGAACTAGCCCAAAAGTAATTATGGTATTTTATACATTCAGAGAAGGTGTTATCATTTCTGACAATTAGAAAAAGGTTAAATGTGTGATAATCTAACGTAAACTAAATAAATATCCAATCAGGATTGTTCTCAGTGGTTTGGGGGTTGATGTAGCTAAACAAGCCTTCCCATTGCTAAGGACTTCTTTGGCATTGGATTTTGCATCAACACAATTTGGAATGGCCCAGTGTTTCCGTGGTATCCTGAGTTTCAGTTGTATCCTGGGTCATTCCGTAGTAATTTGCGGTTGAATCTTAGGGGAGATAATAACCTGTTGAAGGGCTCTAATAAATGAGATCCTCATCAGTATCCTGAAGCACAACTCTGACTTCTTCACCACAGAAGCTTCACACACCTAGAGCTAACAGTGCAGTGCTGCCAAGTGTGTGTTGTAACATTATTTGTGTAGAATCTGCACTTTTGCAGTAAACATTTGAATAAAATAATTATTTAAAAAATTATATAATCTGAGATATATATATATATATATATATATATATATATATATATATATATATATATATATATATATACACACACACACACACATACACACACATTTTATATAATTGTATTTTGTATTAAATTAGAGCAGGGCTGCTTTATTGCCTGCAATAAAGGCAAATTCCTCTGAGACCCCCCAAACAATTCAGTACCCCCTCCCTCTTCCTTCCCTCTCCCTAATCGACTTTCCTCTGATATTCAGATCTAAGTGGTGTGTGAGAGTGAAGGCCGTGTTGTATGTGCTGCACATAATGTGTGAGGGTCTCGGTGCGTGCGGTTGTGCTCATCCTAAAGACAGAAATAAAAATGACCTCACTGCCACCCAAAGCCCCCCCCTCCACAGACATCATTTGAGCCAATACCCATTCAATAAATCTCGCTCGCTGTCATTTCATTTCTCCCACCAGCAACAAAAACGGATCTCTGACCAGGTCTGGCCTTGAGGACACTGGTTAGAACTCATCTGGTGTTGATGCTGGCACTGTGTCCAGTACAGCAGGGGTCAGGGACAGTCTGAGCTTAGAAATGAGACCAATTGATTTTCAACTAAGAGAGCCGACAGAGAGGGACTACACAACACACATACATTACATAGAACAGAAATCTGTATTTACACTAATCAACCATAACATTAGCACCCCTGGATTATCTTCATCAGCATCCATCAAGGGACATTCACCAACACCAGTCATGAGATAACCGGCATTCCCGGAGGATGGCTTGGAAACGTTATATTTGTGAGGTGTTGTCATGTGAGTGAGGGTGAACACTGGCCCCGTGAGCTCATGGAAGGCAAAGTAAATCATCAGAGTTTGAATAAGCCATGATGGTGGCTGCCAGAGGAATGGGACGTCCCACTTTTGAAGTTGTGCAGGCATTTAACATCTCTTGAACAGGGTCACATGTGTACCAGGAATACCTTATAACACCGATTCTGGACACCTTGGGCCTGACGGCACAGTGCCTTATCCCGCTGGAATATCTGATCACTGTGAAAGAAAGAGCTGCATGTGGTCCCTGCACCAGTATGAAACCACCAACATCTTGCACAGTGCAACAACTTAGAGGCTATTACCTCTTGGGGTCTAGGCAACACACTGGTAACTGGCAACTGGTACCATGACTCATCAGACCATGCCACATGTTGCCAGTGCTCTAATAAACTCATGAGCCTGGGTGAGGCATTGTGTTTGGTGTTGCAGTGTTAACAGAGGCACTTTGAACATTGCACTGACCTGTGAGACATGCGTGTGGGGCCTCCAGCATTGAATGGGGTTCTATTGCTTTCAAACAGACAATCCTAGCCAGACACTGTCTATAATAATCAACAACCAACTAAAGATTCTGCCTTGATGTAACAAATCTCTACCAATTTACACTCTATAAAAGACCCACCCTACAAATGGACCTGCACTGCAGCAGCACTGACCACAGCGCTGAGACTTGTCTGTGAAACTCTATTTCTTCACCTCCATGTGAATCAACTCTCAGCACTGTGCTGACCACGCAAGAAACTCCTTAATTAACAAGCAGCTGAGCTTGGCACTTCACCACAAACCCCAGCTTCATCAGGCGCCGTTACAGTGTCTTCACTAAGCACTTCATCAACCCAGCAGCACAACAAAAGCTGGAGCGTGAGACCTTCCGGTTTTTTATCCACTACGTGGGCCGGTCAGTTACAAACAGTATTCAATGCTTAGAAAAAAATAATAGTCTGGGAAGAAAAGCGCTAAAAGTCAGCTCTTTGGGGAAAGGGCATCATTTCTTCTTTCTTCCTGTTGATCTTTGACCAAACCCACTCCACCCTCTCCTCAGCGTGGCATGGGAGTACACTGCTAATTATAAACTGCATACAGCTGATTAAACAACAAGTTACAGTGTTTTCCTCACAGGAAACATGAAAATGTCAGACAAGCAGCGGAGACACACAACGATATCTCTCACCAGGATTGAAAACTGAAGAAATCAACACTTCTGATTCACTCCATCAGCTCATATTAGGCCCAGTTCTACAGACCAGTGTTTCTCAAGCCTGGTCCTGGAGGCACCCCTGTCCTGTACGTTTCAGCTTGAACACACCCCATGCAACTCAATAAAATACACAGGGTAGGGGTGCCACAAGGACCAGAGTTAAGAAACACTGCTACAGTCCGTGTACTCCAGTGTTGGAGGAGGTTCTAGTATGCATAGTAATACATGTAATTCCTACCAGTAACTATAGCCATTTCCTACAGTCAGATGACAGACAAACCTTTTTAGGTTAAGCACCATGTTTGTGGTAAACAGCATGAAGGCTATGATCAGAATGACCCGCCTTCTTATAATTTGCTTTCTTCTATATGTGAAATGATCAAATCATCTTGCTGAAGTAAACAGGCCTGGGTGAGGCAGTGTGCCTTCAGAAAAGGCAGGGCCACTGGTTGAAGGACCTCATTATTGTAACACTGGGCTATCAAAGTATGTAATGAACATCCTAACATATTTCTCCCTCCACATACACATACCTCCACAAACCTAAGCCAACTGCCAGGCTTGCAGTAAAGCATTTCTGCTCATACACGCTCAATAACTGCTCCAAGGAGTGGCACCTTCAACTCTTCCAATGCTGGAGCTCTCAAAAGAGCAACAGACAGGCGAAATAAATAAATAAACAACAAAACCCAGCAAAAATAGCCTCTCGCCAGTAGGAACCCATGCTAGCATGGCTCTATTTTGGCTGCTTCAGCTGCGTTGGCGTAGCCAGATGGTTGCTACTGTCCTTTGGAAAGAGACAGCTTCTTATAATTACCCAGACGGCATGATATGAGAGAAATACACTACGTGTGTGAGACTGAAGGCATCCGGACTCTTTCTTAGCGCATGTTAAAGACTTACAGACCCAGGCGTTCCTAGAAAAGCACTGACCAAGAGAACGGGATGCTGTGGAACAACCATGAGCACAGAACCCTAAGCTCACGGTGTCTGATTCCATTCTATAAAGCCCCCTCAGAACCATTCTGTGAAGTTCTCTGGAGAGAGGGAGCTCCATCCAGCTTTTCTGTTACTAAATGTTTTATTAACCTTTACTCTTCAAGCAATTAATATCTAGAGCCTTCCCAAAAGTACACAGTACACACTCCTAAAACAACAGGGTTCTCAGATGTTCTATTAGTAAACTCATTTGTTGCATACAGAACTATAAATATATGTGGATACTGGAATAGCTATTTCACTGAATAAACAGTTCTTTATTTACAAGGAAAGACAACAAAAACGGTTCTAAATAGCACCAAAATGGTTCTACTATCATTATGAATCAATGAAACTTTCAGAAAACTATAGAAGACATGACTGCATAGAGCATATCCCTAAAAATTATTTCTCTGAAGGCTCCATAAAAAGACAATGTTACCATACAGAAAAATTACGGCTTAAACAGAACCATCTAAATGCTTTAATGATTCTACTATTATTAATTTGAAGAGATTCAAAAATGTTTTGCTTGATCTTCAGTCTAAAGCCTTCCCAAAAACATAAAGGCTGTTAATTAGTTCCATTAATAACTGTGCATATTCTTCAAACATTGTTTATTAAAGGCAATAGTTCCATACACACTCACACACACACACACACACACACTTTATATATGACACTATAGCAACCATTTATCAACATATCATAAGAACCACTTGCAATACCATTGCAGACACCTGTATTCATAACATCCGCTGTTCCGACTGTACGTGGAGGTGGTCAAAGTTATATTAACAGTGTGTGAAACTACCACCACCATGTGTGGAAGCAGTCCTTTTGCATGTTAAGCTCTCACTGTGAGAAGTTGATGAAACTACCTGCACAGTGTCCTGTCTATGGCAAGTCTCTCCGAACATGGTTATACTTCCCACACAGTGTTGCTGTGATGTGAATATGAGAAGATGGCAAAGGTATGTTGTACTAAAACACGTTTAACAACACAACAGTGACACATCACTCTGCGGCCCACTCTTTCATACAGAGACCATGGACACTTAAAGAACCTTTTGGGTGCTTCGGGGGTACTTTGAGGGGTAACAGGCTTGATTTCACAACAAGCACTTGAGAAACACGTGTCCATAAGTTTGTGGACAATTGTTTATCTAGTGCTTGCTGTGAAGTCAAGCCTGTTACCCCTCAAAGTACCCGTGAAGCACCCAAAAGGTTCTTCTGGACACTCAGGCAGGTAATGTTTTCAATGAAGGGAACTCAGTCTGGATGGAAGTCAGAGGTCAGGCAGCACAAAGACCCAACAGGAGGTGAAGAACAGCCCTTCACAACAGAACTGGAGCAAACAAGACTACAGTTCGGGTCACCACCGGCCTTTAAGCGTGAAACCCACTCGTTGGTGGTGGAAATGGCAGGCAAACGTGATTAAAGGTTGGCGTGCACTAGTTCTGAGTGCTGCCATTGTTTTGCAGCAGCAGCAGCTGCTTCAATACTGACCTCTAGGAAGAAAAACAGAGGAAAATCTGGACTTGTGGAGGAGAAGATGGGCAGATATTGGACTTGCCGGTCATTATGTTGGACCATAAGCACGTCTGATCACATTCGGTAAGCACACTTGCTGTTTAAACCTGCAAATACCTCCTTTCCGAATTGGCCCGTTCCACCTTAAATGGTGCAGCAGCGGCGAACAGGGGCTTCGGGCGCGAGGACGCGAATGCTGCACCATTTAAGGTGGAACGGAGAGTTCCGAAAAGCAGTCAAGTTTAGCTGCTCTCTTTGTCCAGGATACCTAAAGAAACTTCCCTGCGATGGCCGGACGGCGACTAAACACCACACTTACCGTAGTAAGAAGGGGGGATCGCCGTCTTTCTTGCCATCTGTCCTTCGTTTGTGTCGTTTTCTCCCCTAAAGCGAGCCTTTAATGTGGAGCTGCATATGAACAGCGAAGGATCTGAGGATCCTGGGTTTCAGCTGTGTGTTCAACGCGTCACTGTGTTTACAGCCCGCGGGGGAGGGGAAAGGGGCGGGGCTAAATCACGTGCACCAGTATGTATTGGCGTGTGTGTGTGTATATACAGAATGAGAGGCTGGTAAATCCATACACCTACTGTTCATTCAATACAGCTCTCCAATCCAAACATATAAAAATATCTGCCCCAATAAACGTGATCAAACCATAATTTTACACCACAAAGCAGATCAGCCCCATCAAACTCATCTAAAGCACCTTTTGGCACTCTGTCCAAAACATCAGCTACACACAACTCAGTAACACCCAGCCAAGCACATGGTACCACAACAAGGTCTTTGGAACACCCTAGTAGCAAACTAGAACAATAGCAGCTGCCTGGGATGGCACAGGAGATACATAGCAACCACTTAGCAACCACCCAGAAACATCTCATCCACCCAGGATACCATAGCAACCACTCAGCAACATCATAAGAACCATCCAGTGTACCATTGCAAACATCTGTTCATAACATCAGCTGATGTGACTGTATATGGAAAAGAGGTATGTTGTCACAGAAACTACCTGCACTGTGTGGAAGCTGTACTTTTGCATGGAAAGGTCTCAGTATGTTTTTTATGGTCTCTCCAAATATGGACAAATTTCACAGATGGTGTTGCTGTGATCTCAACATGACAAGATGGTAAAAGTGTGTTTTACTGGAACCTGTTTAACTATATAATAATTATAGTTATATAATGTTTATTACATTTTACCACACATTACTCTGTGCCCCACTCTGACAAACATCTATTGTATACCCTTAAAAACTGGTTCTGTATATGTTTACATACCTAACAACTATTAATATTTATCATTCATAAAATATATTTAAATATATAACCAATAAGGACTTTCATGCAGTCCTTATGGACTTTAAAAATTGTATGAAAGTGAAGTGCTGCCACCAGGTGATCAAAACAGTGTATCTCATCTAAATCAGTAATTTAAGCTTTTGGGTAACAACTTCAGTTTCTAAATTGTATTTCACTCCTCATATACTCTTAGATTGTCTTTTGAGACTGAAAATATTTGTTTTACTGTAATTTAAAGTCAACTATTAATAATCACCATCAACAGACAACGATTTGTTGTGGTTATTAATATGAGAATACAGAATTCCCACAGAAATGATTCATGCTCACATGCCAACAATTTACAGTGATTCTTTATTTTCCTTCATTTTAGAGAAATACAGCAACAATGAGCACCTAATTGTTTATAAAACTGTCCAAATCTGAGTTCATGTAAACACACAGTGACCTGAAAAGCTTTTCAGTGAGGGTTCTTCTCAGAACATCATCAAATACAGATATCTGTCTGCAAATCAGAAACTCAGAACAAAAAAAGTCTGAAAAGTCTGGACTGGAGATACACACTCCGGAATGAGGAAGCTCAGCTTATCAGTCTGCATTATCTCGTTCTCTCATTCATTTCTGTGTTACACACCTACACTCCAACAAGGTTCTTCAAGAGTTCTGTAGTAAAGGCTGTGCATCTATACAGAACCATAACAAACAAGAAGCATCTGGTTGCTTATATGATTATCTGCTAGTTGGAGAGTTCTTCAGATTGGCAGTTGGAGGGTACGATTTAGAACCAATTTATTATTGGCTACCAATAATAACCCTTCTTACTTCAGTGTTGAGTGTAAAACCTTCCTGAAAGAGTAGTGGCTCTTATTGCAAAGTGCATATGCTTAAAAAGGCATTGTTGAAAAGTTCTTCAAGTGACAACTAATGTTTAAAAATGTCTGTCTTGTTAAAGGGCTCTTAGAACCTTTTCAAATGGTTCTATATAGCACCGCAAGGCTTCGAATATCAGTCAGTTAAAAAGGGTCCTTTATTAAAGGAAATGATGTCATATATTAGTAGAACCATGACCAGAACTTAGAGGCTGCTACTGCACAGTGTACATTTTTTTTTATAAAACTGGTTCTCTAAATGTTCTTTAGGAAAGGCAATTTGTTGTTGAATTAAGAACTGTGGATTGTATGCTAAATCATTGGATGCTTATATTTGGAGGTGTACAGATTTCATGGAAAAATAAACAATGGATATTTTCCAATCCTGGAGACATTTTAGGGAAAATAATCAAATTTCATGTTGAAAAAGATAATTAAGGGGGTTTTAAGACATCACAAGGGTTAAATGGTTCTTTGCAAGGGTAAAAGGTTCTTCTTATATATGGTTCTTTAAAGAAACTCCACTATGAGTTCATGAAATCCTCATTGTTATATTGAACCTTTTTGCTTAGAGTGTACGAACAGGCTCAGTAACATTAACCATTTAAAACTGGAATAAAATTAAAATATAAATACATTAATTCTGAGATACATGCAGTCAAGTGCAAAGTATGTGCCCCCTGGATTAAATGTCATGTGATGCTGTTTTAAGTAAATATACACTGATCATCAAAATAATACTTGCATTTACAAGGAAGTGTTAGATTGCAATACTATTGGGAAGGAACATAAAAGTTACCAGGAACAATAAATGATAAAAAATTTAGACTGAAATAGTCAATATTTACTGAGATACACATACAGAAGTAGTGTCTCTCAGTATGGTGATAGATATAGTGCAGATAGCCAGATGCCTCAGAATGCAGTTGTAGAGGTTCTTAATGGTGTCCTGTGATAATCCACCCCATGCAGCTTGTATATATTCTCATTCAGTTCCTGCAGACTTTGCAGTCGGAGTGGAGTGCTGATAGCACATCCAGTACATCTCACACATTCTCAGTCGTGGGACAGGTCAGGCAATATATCTCTGAAAATGACCCACTACCATTGTGAGTGACTCTGACACAAATGGACATGACACCATTGAATTCTTTGGTGTCCTTGTGAAACCTGAATCATTTGCATGTCTCACGATGTCAAACCTGCCAACAAAGTTTCATTTCTGTTGGTTGATTCCTTCTGGGTTAACAATTTTTTGATGATATGGAAAAAATCTGCAGGAAAATTTGTGTTTAAATTGAAATTAATTGATTGAATTACATTATTTACAAATTGGATTAAATATATCAAAAGGTTACTGAGTAAATAAACAGTATTTGCATATTAAGATGTGCATCAGTTGTGCATCAATCATCATCAGTGTCAATATGAAACCTATTCGTAGATTCATCACATTCCTTAAAAACATTTAAAGTGCGAAATGTATAAAACAGCAGGTTAAATGGTGTCAGTCATGACTTCTAGACTGAAACGTGTGAATTATGCCTGTAAGCTTTAACAGCATAGTTAATGTCCTTCTTTAACCTGACCTCACTGCGTGAATATCATCGATGATACTAAAACAGATCCGTCGTCTTATTGTGTGTGTTTTTAAAATGAAAACGGATAATAATACTCTTCCATCTCCATATAAAAAATCTGGAAAAATATCTGAACTTATACCTCATGGTTCAAGATTGTCACTGAGTGTCCGTAAGGAAAAGTGCAACAATGAAGAGTAAAGAGCAGGTCTGAAGATTGGCAGTGGTGCAGCGTGGGTTAGCTGGCCTCTGCAGCGTGACTGGTTTGTATATAGCAGGTCCATGAGCGTGGCTTCAGCAGGTCCAGGAAAGTTGGCTGAGAGGTGCAAAAAAAGGGTCAAAAACGGAACATAAACTACATCGTCTAAATGTTTTTAGACATATTTGTGGACATGTTTGTGTTTAATACCCTGGATTTCATAGAACCCCAATTTTTCTAAGCTGATATGTGAAGAAAAAACGTAACTGTAATGTACATGTATAAAAACATATTGACAATAACACAATATTATGAATTATTTTTTACAGTGAATTGTGTCATTAGAGATCAATTGTGACCTACTGCGAGTGAAGGACAACAGTGGAAGAAATTGTATTTATAATTTATATTTATATTATTTGTAATGTGTTTGTTTTTTACCTGACATTCTAATCCTGTTCACATTTGTAGGTGAAATGCCAAAAACATTAAAATATATCTTTAATAATAACATTAGTGAAAAAATTTCAATAATGTGTCTTGTGCTAAAAGTTGAGAAAAGTGAACATTAATAGTCAGAATAGAACCATTGAAAAAAATAAAATGCTTATTGACTGCTCTCTTCATTCATCACATAAATGATCCACACTAATATCACAGTCATGTATATAACAATAATAATAACAACAACAATAATAATAATAATAATATTGTTGTTGTTGTGTTATTATTATTATTAATTTTTTTTTTTTTAAATATTATTATTACTACACTCATCATTATAAAACAGTTGCATCTAGAAGGAAGGTTGGGGAAGTTGTGTACTCCATAATGTACATGGAGTGAGAATATTCAGACTGTGCAGCTCAGTAAATATTACCCATATCAGTCTGAATTTGTAATCATTTATTGTTCCTGTAAACCTTTTAAAATATATTTTTAAAGATGAGTGTATATTTTTGTTATTACTAGTATTATACTAGATTAGTATTAGTACAATCAAATGAAATAATTTTTTTATTATGTTTGTTCACTTTTATTATTTCACTCTCATTTAAATTTGCAGTTTTAAAACACAGGCGGCTATGCTTACCTCCTTAAGCGGGCAGTATCTCTGAGCATACCATTCCTGAGAGTAAAGGCAGATCAGAACTCCCTGACCCAGGAACAATGCCGTCCACATTATCACGTTCCACACTGGACCCTTCCTCCGGTCATGCAGGATGAAGTTAAACATCACTAATTTCACAGGGAGCACAGGAGAGGAAGTGTGGATAAAAGAAAAGACAAGCTATTAGTTCAGGGTACATTTTCAGAGACTTGAAATATGACAATTCAGAATCTTCGACAAAAAGAGAGTTAAAATAAGGAACGGGTTTGAGATAACAAATCAACTCAGCTCAACTTATAGAAAACATCCTAATAGATAAAACTGGCTGATGTTCTGATGATTGGCAGACATTTTAATAAAGTGCTGATTGGCTGGAAAGCTTCTCAGCTCTGTTGGCAATCACTGACAACATATGTTAAGACAATTAATTTGACCCCAAATCACTAGACTAGTCAGCTCTAATATTCCCCAAAACAGAAATTAACCACAGCAGGTTTGGAATTCAGATTCTGTCCAAACCAGAACTTTTTGACACTATAGATCAGTGGTATGTCTGAGGAAGAATGAAGTATGTGCTGAACATAGCAATGGTTGATTGCTTCCACTGGCACTGGGAACCTGCAGCTTGTGGAGGGAAAGGTGGATTCAACTGAGTATCAGGATATCCTCGGAAAAATACATTTTCATAGCATATCTCAAAAACCACCAAGGCTTGCTTTCAGAAGAAGTCCAGTCAGATTCTGGAGTAGCCGTCACAGTTGTCCGTGGGATTTGAAGAAGGTGATTGTAGCGTGTAAAACCAAGAGTATTAGTGAAGTCACTGCCAATGCTCATGATAAATGTGCTAAGATTTTTCAGGAAGGCTGTTTGTGGCAGGTGATAACAGCAAAACGGTGCTTAATACAAAGGATGCTTGTCATGAAAAGGGTGATTCATTTGGAGATGAAGTTGAAACTGCGACCACTTGTTATTTAAGATAAAAGGGGTCGTAGCTCATTCAGAGCGGTTTGAACCTGGGTCGTCTTGGTGGTACACTGACATTCGAGCAAGTGAGCTACCACAGCCATGTGTTACCCGGGGTCACTACATTGATAAACTAACGCTCTGCTGTGTGCATGTTCAAATAAAATGACAAAAAAGAGGTAGGAACTGAAAATGCTTTCCAAAAAAAGAATTCAGAACTGGCTTGAGGGAGAGGAGTGGTTCCCCTTTCCTGAAAAAGGAGAAAAGAAGAAAAGAAAACTTGGGAGGCACCTGAGGAAAAAGAAAGGTAAGGGGAAGCACTCATACTTCCAACTGTTGTAGAAGGAAAAAGAAAAGGGGGCGTGAGATTATCAGATCATAGATGAGTTGATGCGAGAGTCAGAAATCTCAATCTGGCTTTTGCTATTCATACGGCTATATATACACATACAAGTTGATTCTTACTTCCGAAGCACATGAAGAGGCAGAACAGGACTGGGTAGAAGAAGCCAAAGCAGATGGCCAGGACGTACTCGTGAACCACAGCAGACACAGTAAATACAATCAGCATTCCTGCTGGACGGAACCGCTTCTGCGACATCTATGGAAAATACATCTTCAGTTAATATTAGCTACAAACAGGAGCATAAAAACATGAGATGATTTCTTTCACAGTAGCTTTTAAAGTAACTAATGTACTTTAAAAGCAAAACAGGACTTCCGATTGAGTTGATATGCCCTTCTCTCTCTCCCCACGTCTTTCATTTGCCATCTTTCACTGGAAACACTGTCAAAGAGCACCACGATCTATCTGGGTGCAGCCTATGATACTGAATTATGTAGAAAATGTGTGGAAAGTAGGTGTGACTTTACTCAAATAACTAGACTTTTTTGTCTTAATGAGTTCAGCTATATAGGTCGTTTTGTTATAGTGCAGCTGGTTTGAAAACGTTCTACTGGAGCACTTTTAATATCCTGAGCATATCCCACCTTTGAAGAACCTAATGAGAGCTCTGTAGAACCAATGACATTTTAGTTTTACACTTTTCTTAAATTTAAAAGTTGAGACTCGTCCGCTATTCGTCTGAAACATACCGTTCACATAGCTCTCAATTTGTGAGTTACTTACCCACAGAAAGTCCCTATAGACATAGTAATACAGCCAGTCATGGACCACAACATTCCAGGTGCGGTAATAGTTGGCAAACGATGTTGAATTCCACCAGTCCTGCAGCATATGACCTCATTTCAATGACCAATAGACAACAGCATCATCATATTGTTTAAGACCTGGCTCTGGATTGAATATGTGTGTACAGAAGGGGTTAACGAAATTCAATAATTATGTTAGAGACCATATGATTATTCTGTATACACAATATGGCCAAAAGTATTTGGACAGCCTTTCAAATGATTGAGTCCAGGTGTTTTCCTCTGCTCCACTGCCACAAGCGTTTAAAACCAAGCCATTAAATCTGCCTTAACAGAGATGTGTGAAAGAACGGGTTGTTCTAAGAGCTCACTGAACGTTTGAGCGTGGTAATGGATTAGGATACCACCATTAAGTCAGTCATTTCTTCTCTCCAAGGTATTCCACTATCAACTGCGAGTGGTTCTTAATAAAACGGTGCCCACACACACCAGACTGTCATCCTATTGAGCACCTGACTTTGCTAATCCTAAATATTACTCTTTGCCATTCACAAATATGTAATACTGGATTATTTTCCAGAATAGTAATATTACTTTCATTTGGTTCTCCTTACTCATTTTTAGTGTTTTTAATGTAAAAATTAGGTCAAATGTATGCAGAAATTCTAAAGGGTCCACACATTTTCAAGCATGATGGTACACATGAACATAGTGTAACAAAAATATGCTTTTACATCTAATCAAATGATGAACTCAGCCAGACTGAAACAATTTAGACTATCGTTTATAATGACATCAACTAGGACTTTACCATCCTAATTAGATCAGATGTTGAAAAATGGTCTGTAATTTACCTTATAAAACATCCGGTCTCCAAAGCGCAGCATTTCAGCGAAGGCATTGAGCCAGCAGTGAAGGAAAGCAAAGAAACCTAGGAACAGAACCAGCACTCCTACAAAAAACACACAATAAACAAACAGCATAAATCTTAGATGCACTAATAACTCCTTATCTTCAATTATAATGAATGTGAGTATTTTAAAGTGGTATAACATCAATGTCACTCAAAAACCTTGCATCTCCATTTTGTTGTTTTTCATTTTTTGACAAAGGAATCTGTTGATGATATTATTATTATTATTATTATTATTATTATTATTATTATTATTATTATTGTTATTTTTATTATTAATTGCCGTCAAGTCGATTCCAACTCCTGGCAACTGTATGGATAGAGTTCCTCCAGAATGTCCTGTCTTCTGTTTTGGGTCTTCAGGCATCTGAATGGTTGGTTCATTATTCTTTGAACTGTCTCTTTGTTGCATCTCTGTATGGATGGATCCCTATTCCTATAATTGACTATTTAATTCACTGAATAGTGTAGAAACACTTCATCGTCAGCAACATGCAGCAGCACCGGCCACATAAACAAATATGTGAGTGCCTGAGCTGCATTTTAGGCTCCAAAAATAGTGTAGAAAAATAGTGTAGAAACACACAAACAAAATTCTGAATTAATAAAGTCTTGTGCTGTTCATGAAATAATCCTTGATTATGCTGTTTACAAACAAATTCTTCTCATTAATAAAGTAACATTACATGAGAAAACATCTGAAAAAAATGTCTAACTATCACTAGTTTAGTTAGCAGTTATATGAGTCATCAGCTCAACATTTTCAGCTCCATTCAGAAGAAAATCTAATCCTCAAATGACCTCCATAGTTTGAGAATATGTCCAGGTTTAGATTTGTCTCAACACTTAAAGCCCCCAATCCACCCCATTAAGATGGTACCTGGCAAAATGGAGTTGAAGACGCAGAGCACCATTGCCCTGAGGTCAAACAACTGCAGGCTGCGGAACTGAGGGATGCAGAGCCGCACAAAAACATAATATGCATAAAAGAGACATCCCAGAACCTGCAATCAAAATAAAACATGTCTGCGTAATTATGATGATAATAATAATTATAAACATCATAATAATCTGTTTAATCACTATTTTCATTTTATTATGTATATTTCTGATATGTTAAACTCTGTCCACCTGCTTCTGAGCACATGGGACCACTTGAAACAAAACTATTAAAACCTTGCTTCTAGATTTTGGAGCAGTGCTGTTAGATATGATTTGACAACCAGAGCATTAGTGAGATCAGGATTTTGGATGATCACCTCATCCCCAACTCCACAGCTCATCCCAAAAGTACTTCATGGAGCACCCTCATTCCAGAGAACAGCTCAAAACTAGGGGGCTTTATACTCCTCTAGCCCACACCTGACATTAGGCACAGTACCAATAGGTTCATCTTTATCATCTTCAGAGAGTATTATTCTATTGGCAGTACTTCTCTACAGGGATTAGACAAGCTGTATGTGCATGTGCACATCTGTGTCAGCAATGAGTGCAATGAAAGAGTAGCTGAATGTATTCATTAGAAGGGGTGTCCACAAACATTTGGACATATAATGTGTTTTGGACTAAAGCTTGCCATAAGAATGCATTTACTTCACCACATGCTGGCATATAATGACTGGCATTTAATGGAAAGAGGTTATACTGCATATTTAAGTGCTCTTGTTGGTCAGTATAAAGGAATGCCCATTAATTATGCCAGCTTTGATATTTCTATGACGTTAAAAGAAAACAGATCAAAATCTTAAAATGCAGAAAATTACAAAATGAATGATTTATTTACATTTAAATACATTTTTAAAACATTACTATGTACCAAGTAATCAGTGTGCCCAAATGGTCGCTAGGGTCACTGCAAAAGTGTTCCAGGTGGTTGCTATAGCAGCTCCAATGGTAATTGAAGTAGCTTCTATGGTATCTCTTGATTGCTAGGAGTGCCCATCATTCATTTTTATGGGGAAATAATGTAATATGGAAACCATATCTATAAAATATACACACCTTCTATCACAACCTACCTGTAACAATTTGGTAGCAACATAACTCCAGTGCACACATGGATTCCTAAACACAGAGACACTAATTAGTGGTTCCAACAGAGATAATGGGCACAAAATTAAAGGTATAAACTCCAGTTGACTAAAGCACAGTAATTAAAGCATGCCTTGGGTAGCTGTCCCTGTAGATTAGAGTGGGGGCGAAAAGGAAGTACAGGTACGGGGTCAACTGCGGAATGGCCGGTGAACCTGGGTGAATCAAACAGACCAAACAGCGTGAGGGGACAGTCATCAACTCCTTAAGTACTGTAAAATGATCTGAGCACCAATTCATTTCTTACGGGTTCCATCTCTGCCTGAAGACCAGACTCGTGGCACATTTTCCCTGACGAAGGAGTGTACCTTCATCATCAGACGCACCTGAAAAAAAAAAACAGAAGAAAATTTCAAGGACATGTCCAGAATAAACAGTGCAGAGATGGAACCCAACAGGTAAACATCCAAGCTGCACTAGAGGCTTTGTTTTGCCTGGAACTTCAATAAATCCACAAACAATGTGAATGGACAGCAGGGTTCTAGCCAAACGTGCTCGATAGGTAGACTAAGCACAAAATGAGCACCAAATGTGAGCCGGAACCAAGAATGCTGCATGCCCCATTATCTGGAAGCTTAGAACCTGTTCTAAATGGAAACTGATCAGAAAATACTACCTATTCCAGATTGACAGCACTACTTTTTCTAGTCTGCCTATGTAACTTGTTCTAAACTGAGTAACCTACCTCTTGAAACTGTGAATATTAGCTTTGTACATATATTGAGAGTGCCACCTGTCCTAAACTGAGAATGCTACATGTTCTAGATTGAGAACACTACTTGTAATAAGACTGGCTATGCAATGTGTTCTAAGCTGAGATGCTATATATTCTAGACTAAGAACAAATAGTGGAAAATGACACCTAAATGAGACCGGAATGAGTCCCGAGTGACACCTGTATGACATCTGTATGACACCCATATTGACACCTGGATGAAACCTGAATGAGACCTGAATAACACATGAATGACACCTTAAACTGCAGGATGAAACATTCTGGGATTTAAATCCTACCTGTTCCAGAATGAGGATGAATCGTGAGGCGGGAGGAAGGCTGTTTCTCAGCACAATGTAAGTTGGCAGGAAGCCGAGCCCCAGTCCCTGGTACAGCAGGAGAAGTATGCCAGCCAGGAGAGTAAACAGTGAACGGTGCCGTGACGATGGGTATGCAATAGCCCATGAGTGCAGGAGCACGTATGGAACCACCAGCGCAGACAAAAACATGCAGATCCATGTGACCACCACAAGGGGGAGCTGTCCAAACGCAAAGACCAGCAGATCAAACTCCAACACCAGCCTGAGAACAAACGAGTGATTGACGAATGAGACGGACAAAGAGACGTTATTAACAAACTGATACACTATTAATAATAAATAATTAAACAATGCTGCTTGATCCTTAATGTACTATCAAGTTCACATAAATATATGGATAAATATATAAATATATTGACAAAGAGGCAGCACAAATGTTTATGTGTGCAGGGTGAAATCTGAGGAAATGTGAGAGGTCACTAACTTGGCTGATTACTTCACTATGTTGTTGTTGTTTGTTACTGAACTGCGCTCTAAATGTGTCATCATAGGACACGTAATTTAAAAAAAAAAATATGAATCACACTTAAATGACATGTTCTGTGTCATTTAAAAAAAATCTAAATTCTAATTGAAATAAAAAATAAATAAAACACCTAGTCATTCGTTGTTTCTACTGAAATCAATAATATTAAAAGAGTTTATCCTACTTTTGTTGCAGTAACTGTCTCTTCTGTCCAGAGATTTCTACTAGACTATGGAGGATTGCTGTGAGCAACAGGAGCATTAGTGAGGTCAGGATGCTGGATGATCATCACCCCACCTCATCCCCAACTCATACTGCTCCATAATTCTGAGTTTGATTAAATTGCACAGTATCAATATTAAGATGCACCAGTATAACCCAGCATGGCTGGGTTATACTGGGGCATCTTAATATTGATACTGTGCAATTTAGTTCTGAAATAGTGAAATTCGTTTGCATCATTTCTGAATGTCAAGTCTGAATGCTATTGCAGCTTACCGGCCCTCATCGATGAAGTCTACGACTAAGGTGCTGAGGATGAAGAGGATCAGGAGAGCAATGAACATGTGGTAAATAGTGCGAATATGATCCACTTCAAACAGCTCACTGTGGAAACACAGGAAATGGTGTATATTTAAACAGTGTCATTACTGACATTTATTCATATGAGATATTATCATCAGGTTACTAAGCAGACGAGTGTGGCTGTAAAGGGGTTATAAATATTATTTGTGATTGGCGCAATTACTTTTTCATCCATCTGCTTATATGTTGACAAGTAAGCTGAAAATATTCAGGACTGACTTACTCCAGTAATGACCGACGAATCACAAAGTGTTTACATTGGCTTTGGGAAGGCCTTGTATGTCTGTAGAGAAAAACAAAAAGTGAGTGACACATTTACATGGAGAGGAGTAAAACATCTGATGTTACTCTGGAATAGTCCTCCAGAGTATAAGAGTATAAGTACTGGGACTACTTTTCTTCCATCCATCCATGTAAATGTGCTGTCACTTCATTCAGAATGATATACACATCTTATGGACACCCCTTCTAATCAATGCATTCAGCTGCACCCATTGCTGGCACAGATGTGCAAATGCACACACACAGCTTGTCTACTCCCTATAAAGGATTACTGCTAATAGAATAGGACTCTCCTGGGCAGACAAACATGAAACTATTGGCACCATATCTAATGCCAGACAGTGGCTAGAGGGGTATAAAGCCCCCAAGTATTAAACGGTGGAGCAGTGGAACTGTGTTCTCCTGAATGATGGTGTGTCATTCAATACTTTTGGGATTAGTTGGGGAGTTGGGCATGAGATGGGGTGGTGATCATCCCAGCGCTCATGTTGCTGAATGCAATCAAATCCTCACAGCAATTGTCCAAAATCTAGTAGAAAACTTTCCCAGGACAGTGGAGACAGTTAATCTAACAAAAGCAGGATAAACTCTTTTTTATAATTGTGTTAAGTTAACAGCAGCAAATGTTGGCAGTTGTTGAATGTAGAGCACATTAACAATGCAAAGAACACTCTTGGTTATTCAGGGGTTCTTTAGTAAGTAATGGTTCTGTCCACTATCAGGGACATTCTAAGGACCGTTTGGATGCTTAAATGGTTAAAGAGACTGATTAAAGAAGCTTTGGATTCAAGAAAAACCTTTCATAGGTGGTTCTATTGTGGTTTTATTCTGACCAAAGATTTACAATTCAAAGGCAAATAATTATGAGATAAAGTCTTTGGCACTCGCCCTCTAGTCAGACCAGGTCTTGAAATGTCTGAGCCGTCTCAGATTCTGCTGAATATGGAAGGCGGGGGTGGAGCCAACCCCCTGGACCACCTACAGGACCCAACTTGTGTCATTGGGGAGTAAGGAGGCAAAAGAGAGACATTTAAGCCTTTTAAAGACAAGTGGAGCCAAGCGATTGGTTGTGGAAGGAAGGAAGGAGTGGCATTTGAGTCTCCTGATAGAACGTTCGTGCAACCAGTGGTCATTAACATAATGTTGGGCTGTCAAAGTGCCTGTATTGAAGACCAAAGGTGATCTGGCATTATACACACCAGGCCTCGTGGGCATGTGGCACATGACCACAAAATGTTGATCTTGGCACTTACCACATTGCCACCACACAAGAGAAAAGTGGAGATGACACTGAAGATGACCCATTGCCATCATGACAGTCTGGCACGACACCATTGCCGCCATGTATTGCAATCGGTTGACTCCTTGCCAGCATATGCCAGCAGCCCACATTCATACAGGGTAACTCAACAACAGTCAATCTGTTACGTTGAATAAATATGGTATAATGTACGATGTGTCATGAGTGGGAGTGCAGGTGTCTAGTTTATACAAAATAAATCAATAAATGGACAGTTTCTTAAAACCAACAGTAAATTTGCTCTTTACTGTCACTGCAGGCTGTTGCCATGGTAAGCAAAGGCCTTCACTTATGCCAATAAAAGCTGAAACCAGCTGCACGAATGAGTCACCACTGGGGGTGGATGATCTGAATCCAGTTGAATGGTGTGATGCAAGTACCTGAGTTTAGCTCGTTCCTTGTCCGAGAGAAGTGGAGAGAAGTGTGAGTTTAGAGAAGAACCGCCCAAACTGGAGGATTCTTCCATCACACTGTCCAAAAACCCATCCATCTGAGAATCCAAGTTGTGCATCATCTCTACCTTCAGGTTCTGGAATAAAGAGAACAGAACTGCCTTCATGTGACTGTAAACACTGCTACACATCAAGCCATCAACCCATACCAGACCATTTCACATGTCTAATATTATCTTCTGACATAATGTGAATCTGACTACTGTTCTTTACATTTTATGGTAAATGGACCAACAGAAGTGCTCCGTAATTACTTAACATCCTTTGACCCCAATGTTCTGAGAAGCCTAAATGATGTCAGATGTCATCAGGTAGTGATGTATCTGTGGGGCAGTTCTTTGTGGTCTATTTCTAAATAACTTGTGCAATTCTGGCCTTTACAACTACTTCCTCATCCAGTGTGGACTTTCAGTTACAAGAAGTGTGACAGTTCCTTATTATCCTACACAATAAAACAACTCTATAGACTGAAGCCTGACTCTGCATGTGCTTCTCCTATATAGTAACACCATGAACATCATGCAGTTCGGTTCATTACATTCTGATAATGTAATGTAATGTAATGTTCAGCACATTTGAAGGCCAAAAATACTCTCTTTCAGTGCTTCTGTTAAAGGAGCAACATATTCATACTCAAACAAAAGGGTTACTACTGTGACCCTCAAACAATCTGTCAGGAGCTTTAACTCAGAACACTCACCATCTGTTTTACAAAAGCAACACACACCACAGCGGCCACAGCAGACTGATCTAAGCCATGTAACACTCTCAATTAAAAATATACCGTATTTTCCGGACTATAAGCCGCACCGGAATATAAGCCACACCCGCAAAGTAAAAAAAAAACTGAAAAAAAAAAACATATATAAGAAGAAAAAGCTACACCTCATTATAAGCCGCATGGTTTAAAGCATGAAAAAAAAGTAGAGGCTTATAGTCCAGAAAATACGGTAATACTCTGATCTCAATCACGTAATATCAATGTCATATAACACTTTTAACACTTTTTAAATTCTGATTTAAACCATGCAACACTTGGGCCTAAATCATGCAGCAATCTTGATTAAAACTTGTAAACCATGTGACAGATGTGAACCATGTAACACTCTGAAGTAAACAATGTGACACTTTCATCTAAACCATGTGACACTTAATGTCAACTCTATAACACTTTGATTTAAACCAGGAATGTACAACCAGTCCGCAGCTAAATGTGTTAGTTACCCTGCTTAAACATACTTATCAAACCACACATGACATTGATGTAAACCACGTAACATTTGTAACACTGCTCTAGACCATGTGACAGTACAATAACAGATGTGCCTAAACCATAGATCATAGGACACTGATGTACATGCCTGTAAGAGTTGTAACACTCTGATCCAAACCATGTGATACTATAGTACACCATGTAAATCTTGTTAGAACACTTATAACTTGTTAAAACTGTGATCTAGATCATATGATACTTAACAATCTGATCTACATCACATGGTATTAATGTAAACAATGTAACACTCTAAACCATGTGACAATGATCACATGTAACATTCTCATTTAGACCACGTGGCACTGTAATCTGAGCCATGTAATGCTTGTAACACTGATCTAAACCAGTGTTTCTCAACGCTGGTCCTGGAGGCACTCCTACCCTGCATAGAGCTTTCCCTGCACCCACACACCTAATTGACCCCTAATCCTTCAGAGTTACACAGGGTGTGTTAAAGCTAAAATGTGCAGGGCAGGGGTGCCTCCAGGATCAAGGTCGACAAACACTGATCCGAATGATCCGACACTATGACCTAAACTATGAGGTCAAACACGGTAAGTGAGGTCACCTGAACTTTTCTTTCCAGCAGCAGCTTCGTTTGGAGAATATGTTCCAGCTCTGCATTTCCTAAAACAAACAAAAAGAAAAGATCAGTTAATGAATCACCATTTTATTCAGCACTGAAGCTACACTGACGTAAATACAAACAGACGCAATGTTGTTGCCAGGTTACCACATGATTAATACTCACCCAATATATGAATCAAGCAGTCAGTACAATACAAATCAAATATTTGCATTTGGTACAGTATCAACACAGACAGATGAGTGGTGATCAACAGCTTAGAGGTAGAGAGCACTCTGGAGAGCCCAGCTACATTTCACACAGGGGTCCGACTGAATCGAACAGCAGTTCCGCCAGTGTTCCTCAACAATAGACAGTGTTTGAAAGGATGTATGCTGCCGTTGTTCTGTCGTAAGTGACTTAAAATAGGAATTCATCCTAAACACAGTGCAGAAAACAGATATCCGGAGTCTGTTGGCATCTTAATGTTAGCTACAGGTTTATTCTACCATCGTGTGGAAAGAACAATGCAGAAAATGCTGAAGCTGAACTTTTTTAAGAACAGTTTCGGAATGCCGGAGTAGCTGGAGTACCACTGCCTTGCACCCAGCCCCTCTCAGCAAGGACTTGTCAGTTCATTAATTGGATCAGGTGTGCTGGAATTAGTTCCAACTCTAAAACCTGCAGGGCGATGGTACTTTGGGACCAGAACCATTGTTCTAACACAATACAATCTCAACTCTAAACCAGCATGTATCAAGAATACACCAGAAACGGTAGACGAACCAGACATATCCAGCCAATAGCATCCTGTAGGAATCGCCCTGTGAGCACCGATGATGGATTAGAAGATGACCAATGAAACAGATGAGCTCCTGTCTCTGTCTTTACATCTACATGGTGGACCAACTAAGCAGGAGTATCTCATAGAATGGAAACAGTGTTTAAAAACTCCAGCAGCCCTGCTGCCTCTGATCCGATCTTACCCGTACAACACACAGTAACATGCCACCACCACGTCAGTGTCACCGCAGTGCTGATGGGCTAACACGAAACATTCATACAGTCCTAACTGTAAACCAGCGTGTATCGAGAATATATCAGCAATGTCGTAAATGCGCAAAAACGAGTGAAACCGAACGCCAAGAACATCACACAGCAGAGCCTGCGAGGGGTGGTAATGTGATAAACTGCTAATCGATTTCAACACAATGAAATGCACAAATGAAATACACCCACAGATGTGAGGTACTACTCAATACATCTACTCAAGTCTCAGCCAACACAGTGGGAGAAAGGTCGCGACATTACAACACAGAGTTCAATGCACAGGTTTTAAGCACATTCATTCAAATACATTCTCTCAGCAAGAAGAGTTTTTTACGGTCAAAACCACATCTCACATTAGAACAGATGCAGGTGATGCACACAAACACTATAGAAATGAACAAGAATTTCTAATTCTGAGGAAAGAAACGGAGATCTTGTAAACTAGTCTGAAGAACAAAGCTTGCTTCCAGATTTCTCCTGGACCCCCAGCCCCATCACAAGCACCATCGCCTGATTAAACATCATCAAACACTGTTTTACCAAACCAGGTGTTGGATGAGAACTGTAAATAATACAAGACGCCCCTGAGGAGTCTTTGGAGATGTTCTAATGAACACAGTCAAGCAAAACCACCAAGTTCTGAATGGGAATATTATTTGTATTTATTCTAACATGCTGACATTCTGCATGAAGCCCAGCCCTTATTGTTACAGGAGTGTAAAACCACTGGCGAGCGCTGTATATTGTTTTAACTTGTTAAACTAGTTCATGAAGGTAATTGGACGGTCAAATAGTTAAAAGTATTGTGTTTAACTGCTTAGACTTTGTGTAGTGTATGGGACTCTTGAGCTGAACTGCAGCTCTACTCTCCACTCCTGTGTTTGTTACTTTACTGTTTTATTAAATGATTTTTAATTTTTAAGAAGAGAAGCTATGATCTGTATTCTATCAGAGCAGCATACAGTGAGCTACGTTCAGTGTGTTCAGTGAAGTAAGAGCCACAGGAACAAAGTATAACAATGTTTTTTAAAAAAGCAAACTTTAACTGTGTATTACTTGAACTTGTGTGTATAGTTTGACCACCACCATTTCCCACGATGTGAGAATGTTCCACCATCCACAAATACCTGCTCTGTGGTCAATGGAGCCACTCAAGAACATTCACATAGTTGTCCTGAAGCCACTCCTTTGTTATCTTTGCTGTGTGCTTAGGGTCATTGTCCAGTTAGAAGATACACCTCTCTCCAGAGATCAATGTCAGAGCTCTGTCAGAGTGACCATTAGGTTTTTTGTCACCTCCAGTCCTGGTGGTTCCAAACTTCTTCCATTTATGGATGATGGAGGCCACTGTTCTCATTGGGACCTTCAATGCAGCAGAAATGTTTCCAGCCCTATCAGACACTTCCTTAGAATTCATTGCTTGGTTCTACTAAGGAACCTTATATGAACAGGTGTGTGTCTTTCCAAATCATCCAATGTCCAAACTGAATTTACCCCAAGTGTACTGTAGAAATGGAGGATGATCAGTGGACACAGTTTTGAGTGTCATGGCAAAGGCTGTGAATACTCATGTGCATGATATGAGTTTGTGTTTATGTTAAATAAAAGCATATAAAAGACTGTAGCTTGTTGGTGTTGTTTACCTTTGGTGTAACACTGGTCCCTCTGAGCCCCTGTGCTCTCTGGTTCCTTTGATCGTTTTGCTTTGTGAAAGCTTCTTCGTGTACATCTGCCTTCATTTTCGTCCTCATCTTCCATCCTCCTGTTTGAAGGAAATGCAGTTCCAGTTATATAGTTTGGGCATTTGGTGTAAGTCATCCATGGACTATTGCTTTGTGGTTGAGCTCTTGTTATAGTTTACAATAATACCACTTACAGTTGGCTGGATCAGCTCTAGCAGAACAGACATTTCTGACTTATGGTTCTGCTCTTCAGCACAACCCCATTATATGTGTAGAGTTGCTGAAAACAGCAAAGGTTAAATCGCAAGTAATAGGATTTTGAGAGTAAGCTCACATGACTGTATATGGACATGCAAAAATAATCTTAATATCATCTACCCAGTCATCAAGCTCATGTGGGGCTCACGTGGATGCAACAGTGGCTTTGTACTTCTTGTTACTGGGACCTAGTTGGGAACTTCTAGGCTCTTCAGTACAGGACCTAAAGGATCTGCTACTAGTGCCTTGATGTTCTAGAAACAACACAGGAAACCTTCAGACGTCTATTTGAGTCCATGCCTGAAGAGATCAGAGCTGTTTTATTGGCACTAGGGGGACCTGCATACCATTAGGCAGGTGGTTTTAATGTTATGGTAATTTTAAAATGTAAATTATTGAACATTTTGGAGTCAATTTATAGAACAAGCCTTTCAACCAGTCTCATCAGTACCAATAAACATGGAAACATCTCCCACACCTGACTGAGGAGCACAGGGGCAGCAGTCAGAGATGAGGTGCACGACCTCTCTGTTAGGAAAATCAGTTAGCTCCTCTTCTCCAGTCTCCCAGACAGAAGCACAGTCTGGATGCTGTGGATCTGATCCAGGCTGGAACCCTGAGCTGAAGCTGCAGGAAGTGCTGGCGCTGGACCCTCTCCCTCTCTGTCTCTGATAAACAGCTCAGAGATGTTAATCTGGACCATTAAACTCACCTGTCGGAGCTTCTCCTCCTGACTGAGCTGTAGACTTCCAGCGCAGGATCTCCCTGAGGATAACTGAAGGCTCCAGATCTCATCAGCTTCACTGATCCACATGATGAGGAAGACTTTCTACCGCCTGGGCGGAGCTACGGCTGAGCGCAGCTCCCACAGGCCGCTCTGATTGGTTTCAGCGATAAGGCTGTATGACGTCTTCAGAACCAATCAGTGCGGCCGTTCACAGGAGGAGCTCCGGCAGTGCAGCTGTGACTGAATGCGGATGTAAAGAGCTGAGCTGCGCTGTTTATTGGTTTCTTTAACCCTCCTGTTCATTTTTCAGGAACAGCAATGGTGTTAGTAGCTACTACTACTACTACAGTTATTACTACTACAATTACTACTAGTTATTACTTCTACTTCTACTACTACTGCTATGACTACTATTATGATTACTTCTACTGCTGCTACTACTACTACTATTCTACTGCTATTATTACTTCTAATACTAGTATTACTATCATATCTACTACTACTACTATTACTTATACTACTTTTACTACTACTACTACTACTACTACTACTTCCACTGGTACTATTATTACTTATACTACTACTGCTGCTACTAACATTACTACCAATATTACTACTACTACTACTACTATTATACAATTTCATTGTATACTATCACTTCATTGTAAAGCATCATTACGATGAGAAAGAGAGAAAGAAGCCTATTATCACAATCAGGCAGTCAGAACAGATGATGAAGGTAATAGTGACATTGCAGTGTTTCTGGAAAATTGGAGTAAAGGAAAACAACAATGCACACAAATGCATTTTAACTTTATGGAAATTTTATTAAAGCTCCAAGGTTTATTCAGTATTAATGTTTTTTGGTTTTTTTTGGTTTTGCTTTGTTGTTTTTTATGTTGTTTAATTTTACATCACAACTGACAGGACTGTTAAAATCAATAGCAAAATAAGTTTTTATGCAAATAAGTTCAACAAAAACAAATTACTGTTCTGGATAATTACACACAAGCCACATAAACACACATAAATACTGCATATTAACTATGACCTGGCGATATGGTAAAAGTATTTTATCACAATATTTGAAAATCTTTTCACAATGCATGATACTGTGATATTGTTACATGCATACTAAATACACCAGTAGATGTAGTTGCATATAAACTGCCATACATGGTATAGTGATTTTTATTTAGTTATTTTATTTTATTTTATTTATATAGGAGTAATTACACTCTTTGTAATGAAATGTTTTTCAGGCTTCTTTAAGTGCTAGTTATCCACTCAGAATCTACCCAGAAAAGTGTATCAAAATAACAGGTTTTATCACAATAAACCCCTAGTACAAACATTTAGAAGCAACTCTAAGATCCTGACAATTGATGACTGCTTTCTGTACAGCAATAACTACCGTAACAAATACAACTCTGTGCAAAAGTGTTTTGTAGTCTAATAGTGATTTTTCATCAAATCAATTCTTACTGCCCAGATAAACAGATTGACACATTATTTTCTCAGATATCTAAAACATGCACAGTCATTTCAGTTATATATTGAAAAACTGGGTTTTACAGGTGAACCAGTGTGAGGAGGAGCCACAATATGAGCCACAAACAAAATTCAAAATGTCCCTGAAGTGCTGAAGGCTGTTAAGAGAATGTAGAATGCTATAAAAAACATAAGGGTCCAAGCACCACTCTGAAGCTTCTTCCGTGGTTCTCATTCCTGTCCTCCATTCTGAAGTCTCGTATTGGCAGAAGCTCCATTTGAGAATATTTCTTCACTTGTACTTGCACCTGCATCTGAAAATCACAGCACAGGACTAGTATTATTAACATTACTAACTTTATTGCACATTCAAACACTTCAGTGATGGAGCAGATACACTAAATGAACAAAAGTATTGGGACAGCTGCTCATTCAGTGTTTCTCCTTAAATCAAGTTTATCTTTCTTTTGTTGGAGTAACTGTCTTTACTCTCCAAGGAAGGCTTTCTGTTATATTTTGGGGCACTGTGAGGATTTGATTGCACTCAGCAACAAAAATGTAAATCAGAGCTGGTCTCCAGCAAAGTTTGGTAGTTGCCCTACTCGAACACACACACTTTACTGAATTGAATCAGTTGGGTTTGAGTAGGACAAAAGACCAGTCCTCCTGGATGGGACTTGTGCACCCCTGGTCTAAGTCCTCTCTGTAGCTTCTTCATCAGTTATTACCTCATGGTCAGATCTTGATAAACTGGCATGTGCCGATCCAATCTCATTTGCTGAATCCCCCATTAGGTAAACCATGTTGGCTGTGTTCTTTTGAATGGGCATCAGATTGGCATTCATAGGAAAGGAAAAAGTAATTTTCTGGGAAGCAGAGTTGCTGTGTAGACGCAGAAATCTCAGCTGGACAACATCAAGGCTTGAGTATTCAACCTGAGACACACCAGAGGCTTGTCATTAATGTGTGTACATGTGACATGAAGTTTCACTAATAAACAACAACAACAACAGCCCATAGAACGCGACGGCATAAACTGCTATGTTACATCATAGTTCTGTTAAACATTTACCCAAAACATAATTCTAACCCTCATCTTGACTCTAACCTTAATTTAAACTCAAAACCTAATTCTAATTCTCACCCTGACCTTGACCCTAATCCTCACCTTAACTTAAAGCCTTAAACCCCAAACCTGCATAGTTGTGTGTTTTTCCTACTCATCTAATTTAAACCGGAAATGGGTCTTTCAGCAAAAATCTGCAAACTGTGCTGGACTCTGGCCCACTTTTCCTAGCCTTGCCTTAACCCTAACCTTAACTGAATCCAAACCATGCTCTATAACAGGGTGTGAAAGTTGCTCTTACCCTAAAGCCATTCTGTATTTCACTGAACCACTTGTTCTTTGTTCTCTTCACTGCAGGCCATTCTCCCTCAATCTACAACAATCAAGGTCACATTAGCAGATCTTCACATGGAACTGTAATAATTAAACAACAAGATCAAGACTAAAAATTCCTCTCAAAGATGTGATCTTCCAAATACTCCATATTTATTTCTGGGCAAAATACCCAATTAAGGAAGGGGATCATATTAAACCAAGTGCAGTTTTCTGCAGGAATGATAATGCTATAATATGGTGCCCTTCAGTGATTGACAGGAATCTGTCTCTCTTACCTGTGAGTGTACAGGTGAGATGCAGGTAAGACCGCCAGCAGTGAAGTTACAAAACACACTCAGAGCATCAAAGGGACAGCCCTGATTAGGGTCCACATAATAAAGCCCTGCAACACATAAGAGGGACACATATATAGTTGCATCCAACAACGTTTTTTGGTAAATCAGTGTTTAATGATATTAAATCAGGTGAGAAGGCATCATGGGGTGGCATGCAGATGCCAGGTCATCTTTGGTCCTCATTACAGGCACTTTGAAAGCTCAACGTTAAGTTTATGTGTTCCTGCAGTGACTCTGCCTTTTCTGAAAACACACTCTGGTGCACTATTTCAACAGGACAATGTTCATCTGCATACTGCTGCCATCTCAAAAGTGTATTTTGAAGACAGAGATACTGTGCCATGGCCAGTCACATTGATCACCATTTTTCACCGAGTGAGAATATTTAAGTTGAATGTGGAGATCAGGATGATTTCCAAAAGTACTGGACGGAACTCCATCATTCCAGAGAACATGGTTCCACTGCTTCACAGTGTTGAGGGGCTTTGTAGCCCTCTAGTCTATGCCTGAAGGTGGGAGTTATTCAGGTCTTGTTTTCACAGAACATTCAGACTCACCATCAGTAAGATTTGGATGAATGAGGTTTAATTCTCGGCAGGTGGAGGCAGGGTTGTTTCTGCTGCCCTGAGGCCAGATACTCCACTCTAGAGGACTTTCCTCATCAGACTGATGGCTGTGAATCGTCAGGTTTCTCAAAGACTTTAACTTGGTTTTCTAAAGAGGAAAAGATGTGAAACTTCAGTAGGACAAGGCTTACATCTTTAGGAAAACTTCTCATCAGTAAATTCAAATTCATTCAAATGAATGAATGAATATACGTTATGCTTTGAACAGGTCAGAGGTAACAGCAGCTTCTTCTGTGGACACCACATAGCACAACATCAATGAAAAACAAGCCTAATTATCGGGACCAAGGTTTAACTTACATGCTGTGATCCATGTCTATGTGGTGGCGAATGCTGTCTTGGTTTCCGTGGGCCGGGTCCACCAGGCTTCCCCTTGAGAGAACATGATGGGATAAGAAAAAGCATATAAGTGCACCAATCAGTACTATTATCTTCCACTATGATCACTAGAATTTGGTCACACATACCGGTTCTCCTCTCTTTCCTCTCTCACCCTTTGGCCCTTGTTTTCCTCCAACACCTTTCATTCCCTGTTTATGATAAAAATATCAAAAACCTATTGGATTTCCTGCTAAACAGAAATAGAATCCTGAATTATCTGCGATGACAGATAACAGATTTTATGCGCAACTTACGATCAACACCTTGTTGTTATTTGTTACAGCACAGCTTAAAAGTTTGGAAACTACCAGCTCATTCTAGTCCATTGTAAATAGTATCCAGATTTATCCAGAAATTGGATTTTTTAGTAGTGTGTACAGCCCAAAACCACATGAAATCTGATTTCCACATTTGGAAATGGTTTGAAATTTGAAACGCTCTGGGCACTCAAATCAGATTTCAAAGTGTCTCTTGCATGACTCAAAACATGACACAACTGATCACATTAAATCCAGTGCTATGGGAGATGATGCCTAAGAAAACTAAATCTGGTTTTCAGAAAAGATAAGAGAGAAAGGAAAGATAAAAAAAGAAGTGAGGGAAACAAACTTCTTTCCCAAATGTGAAAGCAAACAGCCTACGTTAAATGAACTTCTGTGGTTATAAAAAGCTTCAATACCACCTTCATTGGCATTGCAAAATTATAAATTACATAATGCCATACCTGTAATCTGAGGAGAACTCTTAATAAATGTTTGTTTGCATAGCCTACCACACCACTGCAATAGTATACTAATTCACAAATTAAATTAATATTTATTATTAGGCCATAACATAATTAGGCTCATAAGGATAGGCTGTCAAATTAGTAGCAAAGCTAACTTGTGAAATGCAGGGCACTCAGTTTCAGAGACTGTCACAGAGGGTGCAACAGACCCTCATCCTCTGATACTGTGGACAAAACAGATTCACATACAGATTTCAAACACCTTTCATTTTGAGTAACACTTGTGCATTTTAACCAGACTGTTAACACATAAACAGAACTGAGAAAAGTGTAAGGCACATTCGTACAGTTAATGTGATGGGACTAATTGAGAAAAATCACTCACAGTAGTGGCAAAGAACTTATTACAGATATCACCTGTAACTGGCATGACATAGGAAACAATTAAATGCAATGTCAAAGACTGTTGATACAGAACTGAAACAAAGACTGACTGATAAATCATCTGTCGATGATAGTCTGGAACAAGATGCAATGGCAGGATGACATTTATTTTGGAGAAGAGAATGTGGGATACATTTTTTCCCCTGAAATGTGTCACACTCCTGTCATGTTTGGCTCCCCATCTGTTCCTTCTTGTCATTGTTATCTTTTGTTTTGGTTCCACACGTGCTTTCTAACTCATGTCTAACTCATGTTTTGTTTTTGTCTTGTCTTCGCCCGACCTCCGCTCCAGGCCTTTCTAGTCTTATCGGTGTATTTAAGGTCCCTTGTCTCTGTCTGTTTTGTGTTAGTTTCTGTCAGCTTGTGCTTCGTCTTTGTATCCTGGTGTTTTGTTTTGCTAATAAATATTCTAACCTTGCAAGTCCCCACCTGTTCTGCAGCACATTCTTGACAAAATATTATTTTTGTATTATTTTATTTGAATTATAAAAAAAAATAGAAGATAATTAGAAGATAAAGAATTGAAGGAAGCATTTATGAGGAAAAAATGGGTTGATCACTTATGTAATCAGGTGCTAGGTGTAGCTCAGGGGTTCGTGTACAAGCTAGGGTACAGTCTGAGTGCTGTAGTGCAGTCATGTTTGCAGAGCTCATGACAGCATTGCTGTTGCAAATGTTAGAGATGTACTGTTTTTGTAAGTGAATATGTGTGACTGGAGGAATCAGTACCACTTCAATTGGTAGTGAAAACGTTAACCACCTGTTTAGCTCCTTGTTTGAGTAGCCTGTAATTGTTGTTAAACACAGTGTTAAACACAGTGTTGTACTTGTGAAGTACTTATATATTCTCAGCAGTTATTTATTTGATTTGTTTTGAGTTGTGTTTCATGTTTTGCAGATGCTGAAGTAGTTTGGGTGCAGTTCTGGGGCTCCTGTACAAGCTAGTGTACAGCCATGTTTACAGAGCTGACAGAATGTGTTTACAGAGCTGACAGAACATGTGCTATTTATTTTTTCCATTGAACCCGGACAGATAAATTATTTTAAAATCATGCACGTATGGAGGCTCTTCATTTCCCACCACTTGTGTAACATCCACACAAGCAAATCCAATCTGATCACTTGCAAATTAGAGTGTGGACAGTGCGTGGAGGCACCCTGATCAGCACCAAGACGAGTGATTTGTTTGCACACGTCACACATCCAGAAGGCCTTGTGTCATGATAAGGGGTGCAATTTCTTATGATCAACTTGGTCTTCATTGCAGGCACTTTGACAGCCCAACATTATTTTAATGAGGTCGTGCAACCAGTGGCCCTACCTTTTCTGAACACAAACTCCGGTGCGCTATTTCAACAGGACAATGTTCATCCTCACCCTGTACATCTCTCCTCAATTGAAAATGGGTGGAAAGCTATTGAGTCCAAATCAAGGTTCTTTGAAAGGTTCTTTCAACAATACAATAGAGTCAAACCATTTGGTCCCATAAAGAATCATATTTGTTATAGAGATGTGTGTGTGAACATTTTTAACATCTGACAAACCTCCATTTTTCAGAAAATAATTGAACCAAAAAGGAAGGTATATTAAGGTTATCAGGAACAGTAAATGAATAAAAATGGAGTGATATGGGCAATATTTATCGAGCTACACTTACAGAAGTAGTGACTTTCAGTATGGTGCCAGGTATACACAACATAGTGTCAGAGTTGTAGATGTTCCTAATGGTGTTCTGTGATATTCCATCCCACACAGCTTCAATATTCTCACTCAGTTCCTGCAGATTTAGGGGTGGAGTGTTTCTAGCCAAATGTGTGTCCAACAGTATGCCACACATTTTCAATCGGGGATATGTCTGGCGATCTGACTGACCATGGCATAGTACTTGTGTCTTCAAGGTAAGCTCTTGAGCAGTATGCAGATGAGCGTTGTTCTGTTGGAATATTGGAGTGTGTGTTCAGAAAAGGTAGGGTCACTGGTTGAAGGACCTCACTGTCAAAGTGCCTGAAATGAAGACCAAATGTGACTTAGCATTGTATGAAGTTGACCTCAGGCCTATTGGACATGTGACAACAAAAAAATTGATCTTGGTGCTGATCATGGTACCTTTACACACAGATTCATTGGTTGTCTTCACTAAGAGAAAAATGGGACCCATCACTGAAGATGACCCACTGCCATTCTGAGTGGCATGACACCATTGCAGTCTTGCATTCCTGTTTGATTGATTCCTGTTGGGTGCATCCATTTTTTTTGACAGTAAGTTCATATATAAGTCTGGTGCCACTTAGTACCGAACTGGTTGAGGGGTGCAGAAAGTATCTGAGCAAGAATACAGTGAGGAAAATAAGTATTTAGTCAGTCACCAATTGTGCAAGTTCTCCCACTTAAAAAGATGAGAGAGGCCTGTAATTGACATCATAGGTAGACCTCAACTATGAGAGACAAAATGTGAAAAAAAATAATTTTAAATAATTATAATAATTATAGAAAATAATTTTGTCTGACTTTTAAAGAATTTATTTGCAAATAATGGTGGAAAATAAGTATTTGGTCACCTACAAACAAGCAAGATTTCTGGCTGTCACAGACCTGTAACTTCTTTTTTAAGAGGCTCCTCTTTCCCCCACTCATTACCTGTATTAATGGCACCTGTTTGAAGTTGTTAAAAGTATAAAAGACACCTGCCCACAACCTCAAACAGTCACACTCCAAACTCCACTATGGTGAAGACGAAAGAGCTGTCGGAGGACACCAGAAACCGAATTGTAGACCTGCACCAGGCTGGGAAGACTGAATCTGCAATAGGCCAGCAGCTTGGTGTGAAGAAATCTACTGTGGGAGCAATAATTAGAAAATGGAAGACCTACAAGACCACTACTAATCTCCCTCGATCTGGGGCTCCACGCAAGATCTCAGCCCGTGGGGTCAAAATGATCACAAGAACGGTGAGGAAAAATCCCAGAACCACAAGGGGGGATCTAGTGAATGACCTGCAGAAAGCTGGGACCAACGTTACAAAGGCTACCATCAGCAACACACTACGACGCAGGGACTCAGATCTTGCAGTGCCAGACGTGTCCCCCTGCTTAAGCCAGTCCATATCCAGGCACGTCTGAAGTTTGCTAGAGAGCATTTGGATGTTCCAGAAGAGTATTGGGAGAATGTCATATGGTCAGATGAAACCAAAGTACAACTATTTGGTAAAAACACAACTCGTCGTGTTTGGAGGACAGTGAATGCGGAGTTGCATCCAAAGAACACCATACCAACTGTGAAGCATGGGGGTGGCAACATCATGCTTTGGGGCTGTTTCTCTGCAAAGGGACCAGGACGACTGGTCCGTGTACATGAAAGAATGAATGGGGCCATGTATTGTGAGATTTTGGGTGCAAACCTCCTTCCATCAGCAAGGGCAATGAAGATGAAACGTGGCTGGGTCTTTCAGCATGACAATGATCCCAAGCGCACTGCCAGGGCAACAAAGGAGTGGCTTCGTAAGAAACATTTCAAAGTCCTGGAGTGGCCTAGCCAGTCTCCCGATCTCAACCCCATCGAAAACCTTTGGAGGGAGTTAAAAGTCAGTGTTGCCCGCCGACAGCCCTAAAACATCACTGCTCTAGAGGAGATCTGCATGGAGGAATGGGCCAACATACCAGCAACAGTGTGTGCCAACCTTGTGAAGACTTACAGAAAACGTTTGACCTCTGTCATTGCCAACAGAGGATATACAACAAAGTATTAAGATGAAGTTTTGTTATTGACCAAATACTTATTTTCCACCATTATTTGCAAATAAATTCTTTAAAAGTCAGACAAAATGATTTTTTTTTTTCACATTTTGTCTCTCATAGTTGAGGTCTACCTATGATGTCAATTACAGGCCTCTCTTATCTTTTTAAGTGGGAGAACTTGCACAATTGGTGACTGACTAAATACTTATTTTCCCCACTGTATTCCTATTTATACACAAATTATCTGCTCTATTATGTCTACTGATACTAACAAAAACTAGAGTGTTTCACTTCCAACAGTATACTTCCCCCATAGGGGCGGTAATGTCCCAGACAGAGGGGCGGGGTTGCACTGTAACACTTAAAAAACAGTCTGGTAAATCCATACAATCACTATTATTTCAACACAGTTGTATATTGAGAATGGCTCATATTGCATTTGCATTGTATAATATAATGTTTATAGGGAAAAAATATTACAATTAACATAAACATTGACTCCAAACTTTTAAACAGTAATGTGCATTGCCTGGGACTTGCCAAGTTGCCACAAGATTATATAAAAGTCAAAATAAATGGAAAAACCTCATCCTCAATGGGACCAAGCTAACCTTCTTTCCAAGAAGACCCTGTGAAAGAAAAACAGGACATTGTTAGACAAGATCCTTGACTGCCAAATGAGAAAAACTACTGATTTTTCCAAGTGACTCACTGGAACACCATGGAATCCTAACCGGCCTGGAGGACCTCGGGGGCCCACATCTCCCTTAAACAACAAGAACAACAACAACACTGAGAAATGTAAAAACAAACTAACTTCTATTCACTACCAAATATGAGTTTGGTTACCTGTGCACCTTTTCGCCCTGGTGGGCCCACAGGTCCCAGAACACCTTGTTTGCCCTTCCAAAGAAATAACAGCATTCAATGTATACACCAGCAAAGTCAGAAGTGAATCATGTAAGACTTGTTATGTGTTTCAGGATCTGAAAAAAGAATACCTTCTGTCCTTGTGGTCCAACAGGCCCATGTGAGCCCCTGACACCAGCCAAACCCTTATTTGAGAAGAAGTTATTAAGTTTCAGCATGAATTCAATATTGGAATTTTGGAAGAATTGGGAATTTGGTACCTTTTGTCCTGGAGGGCCAAAACTTCCTTTTCTACCCTGCAGTCCAGGAATTCCCTGCATTAAAACAACACACACACACACACACACACACACACACAAACACAATGTGTTATGTGTGACATAATGGGTTTAATTTAGTCCAGATTTAGTTCCAGGTTTTTATGAACCTTGGGTCCGAGTGGTCCTGGTGGACCAGGTTTTCCTGCTTCTCCAGAGGAACCCTGTGAAGAAAATTCAGAGTCAGTTAAGTTTAAAGTAAAAAAAATATATATTATAATATATAATAAATTATATCAATCTTTTTTTTCATTAGTGGTGTAAGGAAATATCAAAATGTTTTATTTTAATATTGAAAAATCGGTGGCAGACATTGGTTCATTTTTTGTTGTGTTTGACCACTAGAAAGCACTGTTGTATTCTGTCTTCAGATCCCTCTGTTCTGATTGATTGATTGATCTTTTCTTTGACACAGATTTTATACATATTTATACATATTATAAAATAAATACAACATATAGACTTTCAGTATCAAAACATATTATATCAAACCCACAGTACTATGATCCTTATTTTATCTCCAGGTTCTTGCCAATTCCTTTAAGAGTACCTTTAGACCAGTCATTCCCTGCCTCCCCTGCATTCCAGGAGCTCCAGTGGGACCCTGTGTGTTATATGTAATTTTATACAGCTTAGACTGTCTCCAAACATTCATATTTACACTGATCAACCATAACATTATAACCACCACCTTGTTATTACCACACATTAGTACTTTGTTGTTCTAGAATTTCAGACTGTTGTCCATTTGTTTGTCTGTTACAAACAAACACAGGGTGTTCATTTCACCCTGATCTTCAATGGTCAGGTCCCTACAGGACAATCATACAGCAGATATCAGGGTGGTGGGTCATTTACTGCAGTGATGCACACATGATGGTGGAGTGTTTAAATAATCTATACACTCGTGGTCCACTCTGTTAGACACTCACTGTTCCATCTTATAGATGTAAAGTCAGAGACAGGAGCTCTGATCTGTTTCTGCATAGTTTGTGTTGGTCATCTGGTAGTCAAGGACCGTTTATTTGTCACGCACAGTTATACACAGTACAACATGCAGTGGAATGTTTCTTTGCGACTCTCTGCACACACAGATCAATGAGAGAAGATGGAAGAAAGTAAACAGAATAAATATGTCTTTGTATTTACAAGGTAAAAAATAAAAGATGCTATTCCTGAGAAGAAAAAAATAAATAATTCTAAGGTAACAAAAAAAAAAAAAAAACTTAAGTGGAGGCAGCAGGTGTAGATAAATAAATAACCTGCAGTCAGTGTAAGAACCCTGCAATGGTTGCTACATAGTGCTGTGCAAGAGAGAGTGTCATTGCACACACGATGCTGTTGGTTGGATATTTCTGCTTGTTGTACAATCCTCAGTCCAGCAGTGACACCGAAGGGGTTTAAACACTCTAGCAGCACTGCCGTCTTTCATCCAACACACACTAACACACCACCACAGTGTCAGTGTCACTACAACTCTGCTCTGTAGTGGTCCTCTGGGGTCCTGACCACTGAAGATCAGGGTGAAAGGAGGCTACCAAAGTATCCAGAGAAACAGATGGACTACAGTCTGTAATTATAGAACTAAAAATGTGACAGTGTGTGGTAAGAGTAAATTGAAATGACAATGAGAATTAAAAAAAAAAGACCATAATGTTATGGTTGATCTGTGTATTTTCTTTAATATGTTAATTTCTCATACATCAGAAATTAGCTCAGAAATGTGCAAAACATTCACCCACTCACTGGACTTCCAGGTGGTCCAGGTCTTCCTGGGGCTCCTCGGTGTCCGTGTTCACCCTGTGATTAAATACTAGTGATTAACATTGTTGCCATGCTTTACTTGGACGCTATTCATAACCTGGATACTTCATGTGACTAGTATGGGGATTGTATCCAAATAAGATGCATTTATGCATTTGTACACTGCTATAACATGTGGTTTCATTGCATTTTAATGTGGCTTGGTCTTATTCAGAATCTAATTCCTACTCAATTAGTAATTAGTCCTCAAGCTGCCTTTGATACAATAAAAAATTCTTAGTGGTTTCTATGATGGAGAGCTCTTCAGCACCAGCTGAAACTAAACAGCTCCAAACCATCACATTTCCACCTCCATATTTCACAGGTGCTATGAGGTTCTTGCGCTCAAATATTGTTGGAGTCTTGTTTATGTCTCTTGCGATCTGCTTTGGGGCTGAAATCGCTAATGTGTTGCTAAATGTTCTCCACTTCAGACAGTGATTGATCAGACAGGCGGATTTCTATTTGTTTTGAGTTCGTTTAAAATCCCTTCCCAGACTCATATGAATCTGCAACCTTCTTTCTGAAGGCCTTAGGGAGCTTTTTTGGACCTGGCCATGGTGATACCACTCACTTCAACAGTCAAGAGCAATGCAAACTAATGTATGAGGTTCATTTATTCGTCATGCACGAATGAGGTTTAAAAAAAAAAAACCTCTAGTGGTGGTCTAATCATTTGCGACTTATAGGACCCTGATTGTAGTTGTAGGCATTTGAAACAGTAACAAATCTGGGGGTGTTCTAACTTTTCCCTCACAAGAAAATTACATTTGTAAAAAATACTTTTTACAAATGATTAAGACTTTTTTCCAGTTATATGTATTTAGTTATATCACTTCATATATCTCTCATCATCATATCACTTCATATATCTCTCAATATGGCTATATTTATGATCAAATGTCTATATGTTTGAACACATTAAATACACATGACTGTGTATATATATATATATATATATATATATATATATATATATATATACATATATATAGATGCGGTAATGTTTTCAGTGCAATCAAGAAGTGTTTTTTTTTTTGTAGCTATGCTTTTTCTATAACTATGACATGTCTTGAGTCATGCCATACACAGTCTTGTCTGTATCTGAGGAATCACTGCTCTCACCAACTATCTCTGTTTTTTAGTCATAATAGCACTGCGAGAAATTTCTTAATCTCTTGTTCCAAGATAGCCCTAATTTACTGATTCAAATAGATTATTTAGGCTGACACTGAACTATTGATCTTTTCAAACAGATGTGAATAAAATATCTTTCCTTGCTCTGGGTATTTATTCACCTTTTTTCACCTCTTTTCTAGTGTGGATGCACATGTTTTGCATATTCCTCTATACTCTATACTCCCAGAGCATCATTCTGTTTTCTTGAATAAAATGTCTATTAGGATATGAGACAAACATACAAAGCATATACAAATAAACAAATGACCTGCATCATATTAATAAAGCTTATAACCTACAATTCTAAAGCTTATAAACAACTCACTGGATATCCTTCATTCCCAATAACTCCAAGTAATCCGTCTGTGCCACCAAGTCCCTGTAGTGAAGCAAAACCAAGAAACTATATTGAATGAATCAGATACAAAGTTATGTGTAAAAGTTTGGACACCTATTTTACATGGGCACATGGAAAAATGTAATGTTTAATTTTTACCAAAGTATTTTTAATTCAGTTAACAAACAGTAATTATTAGAGCTGAGCAATATGCACAAGAAATCATATCCCAGTATATTTTAACTATGTAAGAGCGTGAAAGGTGGTGGATGGGAGCAGATTAGAGGAGGAGCTAAGAGCAGAGGACAGAACACAGCAAAGGAGCAGAAAAAGGTTTCTACAAGACAACTTTTTAAAAACTCAATATAAACAATATTGCTTCAGCCCATATTCCACTCAGTTATCCCATTATCAATAGTGCCCCTCATTTCACTATAAGGGGTAACTGAATGTCGTATGCAATGGCTCCCCAGATCATGACACCAGCAGTTGAGGACAGTGTGTCACTCCACAGCAAAGGCAGGACTGAATTGTTGACCACGAGGCCTCCATATTCAAGCATGATTGTTGTCAGACATAAAAAATTCCAGTGCTGTTTGCCATGCGTACATATACCCTGCTCCCAACACCTCCTAACAGCTAAGTTGGAATAGCCTAGATGGTGAGCAATTTGTTAAAATGACAATGCTGCTTCTGTCAGCCCAATAATGCAACCCCTCTGGAAGTTTGTCCGCTGAGGAAAATGTTTTGCATTGAGTGCTTAATAGAGGCACGTCTAGCAGTCAGTGATCTCTCACTAAGAGGTACACTTCCCAAAAGTAACCTCTGAGAACTTTTTAATAGGGCAGCAAGGGAAGCACTTTTACACCCTTTTAAGGTGTACAGTGTTTGTGTTTAAGCTAGTATCTACATCTACATTTAATCTACAAAATAGAATTTGTCCCTAAAGTGAATAAATAACATTAGGTTTGGTTCATGAACAAAAATATCAACCTAAAATGTGTTTCTGTTAGTATTCCTTTAAAACATACACAATCAATTTGTACAATAATGTACACTTACAGGTTTTCCTGGTCTTCCAGGAGTACCTCGTTTTCCTTTTGGGCCTTGAACTCCCTCCAAGACAAAAAAGAGGTCATAGTAATTCACTTAATGTTTGGAAAAAATCTAATGCAAATACAATTTACTAATACTGACATAACCAGGGCATCAATATGCCATTAGTATAACAGTGCTACCATGCTCCACTTAAACTGCTGTCTGCACTGCAGAGTCAATGAGTACATTAGATATTAGTCACTTCATCCAGGTTTGAACAAAAACAAACACATAATTTACAGGGCTGTGATTGAAATGGATCCCTATTTACATTTTAGGGCACTCATAAGTATATGTGTGTCAGAATCATACAGTGAATTTGAATGTGAGTTTGAGGGCATAATAATATGATATAAATAATATCATAGTTCACTACATGATCTGAATATGGACCAGATTGCAACTGTGAGTCTCGTTACTAAGCAGAACAGTGTAACGAATGGAGCTGATGACATTTGCTCCTATAGCTGCTAAGCAATAGAAATATTGCTTTATGTTGTATTGTAACAATGTTACTTGTCAAACATGGTGCTAAAACAGGTTAGAACAGCATGATCTTCATGTTAACATAAAATGTTCTACACTAGTTTATGTTTGTTTTTCTAGTAAGGCTGCATAAACGACTGCTGCCTTTTTTTTAAGATTAGGCTAGTCTGATAAGGTTTCAATATGTCAGTGAGGACATGATCATTATATCAGCTCCTCTTACCTGATAGGAGCACTTTGTATTTTTATAATTAAAGAATGTAGTCCATCTGTTTCTCTGCATACATTGTTAGCATACTTTCACTCTGATCTTCAATGATCAGGAGCCCATAGGACCACCGCAGCGTAGGTCTTATGTGGGTGGTGGTGTGTTGCACTGCTACAAGCCGATCAGGCACAACAGTGTAATATAGAACAGATCGGGTTGTAAGAGTCCTGATCCTGTTTAAACTGTAATGAAATTGTAGGGAACCAGCCTTGTGACTGAAAGATTGCCAGTTTGAATCCCTGAACTGGTAGGACATGAATGAAGTGCCCTTGAGTGAGGCACATAGCTCCCCAGGTGCTCCCTGGGCACCATGGATAGGGCTGCCCACCACTCCAGACACGTGTGCTCACTACCCCCTAGAGTGTGAATTCACTGTGTGTGGATGGATTAAATGAGGACAAATTTTTACTTTATAACAATGAAATACAGAATAATCAATAGACCCATTTAACTCACCTCTTTTCCAGCAATGCCTTTGCTGCCTAGTTTTCCTGGAACACCGTCCTTCCCCTTATTGAAAACACAAATATACACGGTTATATTCAGTTGAACAATGTTTCACTTATTACATGTAAAGGCAACTACCTGACCAAATTAAACTGGTCAGTCACCTTTAACCCTGGTTGACCAGGTTTCCCGGCATCTCCTGGAGGTCCAGCATCTCCTTCTCTGCCTTTCTGTCCAAGAGGACCCTTAGAACCTGGAGGCCCTGCAGACCCCTACAGAAAAAGTAGAAATGGTCAAATGACTTTGAATGAGAAGGAGTCAAACAGTCCAGCTTATCTACCAACTTACACTTGCTCCACTTTTTCCCGCCTCTCCTTTCTTCCCCTTTTGGCCTGCAGAGCCCTGATAACAAAGCAGAACAGCAAGATTAAGATTAAACATGGTATTTTATTAACTGCACAGATAAGTGTGGAGACAAAAAAAAACATACCACAGGTCCATCCACCCCATGCGCCCCAGGCTCCCCTCGCTCTCCCAGATCTCCCTATTAGAAACAATTGTGGTTAACTGCAGCTAGCATCTACTGGCAGTGATATTCCATGGATAAAACAGAATTTATAGTAAAACAAAACTAACTTTTGGTCCCTGATGTCCACTTTGTCCAGAAAACCCTCTGCCTCCTGGTGAACCCTGTAGTAGCAGATATCAGATATCAGGACTGGTGATGAGAATCTGGGAAAGTTGTGAAAAACTGGAAAAGAAATGAAAGTCTTAATAATTACTGGCAGTCCAGCTGGACCAGCTGGACCTGGAGCCCCCACAATTCCTGGCTCTCCCTAAAAAGAAGAGAGGACAGTAGACAGTGAGTAATATATAGGAGAGTGTGTAATGTGTAGAGGATAATGCATAATGCTAGTGGACAGACTAATGTATAGTGGACAGTGTTTAATGCACTTTATAGTGGACAGTGTGTAGCGTATAATAGACATTGTGTAGCGTATAATAGACATTGTGTAGCCTATAGTGGACAGTGTGTAGTGTATGGTAGGCATGTGTAGCATATTCAGATCAGTGTTTAATGCATTGTATAGTGGACAGTGTGTAATGTACTGATTGGTGAATAGTGTGTAGTGTACGATGGGCATGTGTAGCATATATAGGCCAGTGTTTAATGCACTGTATAGTGAACAGTGTGTAATCTATTGTGTGGTGGACATTGTGGTCACTCACAGTAAGTCCACCTTCACCTTTGACACCTTTTTCTCCTCCTGCTCCAATGCTGCCCCCTGGGCCATATTTTCCTGCCAAACCTGAGCGGCCTCTGGCACCAGGCTGACCCTGTGCTTGCACACACACACACACACACACACACACACACACACACACACACACACACACACACACCACACACACACACACACACACACACACACACACACACACACACACACACACACACACTATTGACAGTGAAAGAACAATGGGATTCTTTATTAATACTAATGTGTGTGTGAATGTTTACAGCCCACCTTTTCTCCAGGGGGTCCTGGATGTCCCTTCTGACCAGGAGTGCCACCCTGTCCCTAAAACGCAAACACATTCATTAAGCTTACCCTAAAGCTTAAATGTAAACTTGAAACCTCTCATACACAATCTCAAAACACAAGTGTTGTATAGGTCAACGAAATCCTACACACTTCTTGTCCATTAGAACCCTTTACTCCTGACACTCCTTTAAGGCCTCTGTCACCACTGACTCCTTTTGGTCCATGGGCACCTGGTGGTCCAGGACTCCCCTTCTCACCCTACAACACAGTTCAAAGAGGAGAAAGACTCTGTGACCTCCTACAGAAATGAAAAGAAACATATGATCATTTGCATTAGGAGTCAAAAACAATTCCCCAGATGTTCAGGTTGTTCTGCACTGATCAGCTGTGTTTGGTGTGTTGAAAGATTCGCTCAACTTTAATAGTGGCCTGATGAAGATCCACAATAAGAGCTAGTGTTAGCTAGATGAGAACATCTCCAAAACATCAGGCAGGTCTTGTGGGCTGTCCCCACTATGCAGCAGTCAGTACCTCCTGAAAGCGCTCCAAGGAATGACAAACTGTGAGCTGAAAATAAAGTTGACTGATGCTCAGGGAGGCCCTGCCTCACAAGTTCCAGGACTAGATACCACAGGACAACTTCAGAGGTCTTGTGAAGTCCATGCAAACAGGTTGTTGTCATAAGTGGGACCCACTCAGTATTAGGCAGGAGATGATAATGTTATGGCTGGTATGTGTAAAGTTACATGAAACCCCAACCAATTCCAACAAACACCAGATGTCATAAAAGCTAATTCAGGATTGAATTCATTTCACCACAGAAAGTGTTATGATAATGGATTTTCTTTGGAATAAGCCTTTATAAAATTGTACAGAGGTTTATGTCAGTCACAAAACCCTTATGTAAGTCTCACGCTGCCATATGAATAGTATCCTGCGTTGCTTTAGAATATTTTAGTATACAGTACATATACGAAACTGATTTTAGCTGCTGGTATGTAGTGTGTTTCGAAACACTTCAGCCAGTCTCAAAGTGATGAACATCAATTTTACCACATGAAAATATGTAGGTGTTTCCAACCTCAAAGTGATATACTCACAGGCAGCCCTTTAACTCCTACAGGCCCCAACGGTCCACTTTCTCCCACTCTGCCCTAAAAGAACACACAGCACTTAAAATAGGTGGAAGTAAAGAAATTCTTAAACAGGAATTAGATTTTTAGCGAGTTGAATGGATAGGATGTAAACAAAGCAATTCAGAGTTTGGTGTGAAATGATGTAATGGTGAATGGAAGCGGACAACTTCATCTCTCTCATAGAAAGCTATTACACCAAAATGGAGCCCTTGTTTTAGGCCACTAATACTAAGGGCACAGCAAAACTGTCATTTTCCTCTGATTGTTCAAATTGTAAAGTGGATTAAGTGATTTTGAGGCTGTGCAGTCTCTGACAATTCACTGGTAATTTAGAGTAAACATTGTAGCTCACTATGTCAGCTTAATATGGACCAGAATGCAACTGTGAGTCTCGTTACTAAGCACAGTGAAATGAATGGAAGTGACAGCGTTAGTTAAGCCAGTGCTAGTCACGAGTCACTGGATGTTCATTAATGGGAGGCTTATGTTTATAAGCAACATAATCAAGGATTATTCAAAAACTTTAAAACCTTTAATTCAGAATGAATTTAATTTAATTCAGTTTGTGTGTACAGAGCTTAAAACATGTCTCAGACATTCACGTTTGTTTATGTGAACGCTGCTGTTGCACGTTGCTGATGAGGAAGTGTCTGAATTCGTCTGTGTTTCTACCTCTACTAAGTGAACTAAAGAGTCTATCACTGTATAGCTCAAAACTAATGAGGGAACAGGGATCCATTTCAGTCACAGCCACTGTTTTATCAGACTTTTAAATCCCAGTCATGGTGGAGGGATCCATGCAGGAAACTGACAGGAAAAGTACTCCAGAAAGATAAAGATGTGCCACTATTTTGCCATCTTAAACATCAAATATAATGCTCTGTTAACAAGTAGGTTGACTGGTGGGTTCGGATAGCACATGAAATGGCAATATTTGTGTCATAGTAATTAAAACTGACATCTGTTTCCATTCACCACCACTGTAAAGAAATCAGTGTCAGTAAGGGTCTCTACTATGAAGCACAATTTCACCCCAAACTCCAACTCTCAACTCAGTTTTGAAGAAATGATTTTAAAATGTCAATTAGTGTAAAAACATCATCGCAAAATCAACACAGTGTAAATAATCTACCTCCTCACCATCGACACCAGCAACTCCCTTCAATCCAGCGACTCCTTTAAATCCCTGTAAAATAAAATAAAATTAAAAAACAAATCAAAACTAACAACATTATTTCTAAAATGATTATATATATTGAACATAAAATACTTGTCTATTGACAGGTAACCAGAGCCAATGCAGATTTGATTAACTAACCTTTTCACCTTTGTCTCCATGAGGTCCAGTAGCTCCTGCTGGCCCATCTTTACCCTGAATGAAAAATGAAAAAAAACACAATGACATCAATCAACACACATGCAGTTACAGGACATTTGTTTAGTTCTGTGAAAAGCAGTAAAATAAAAAAAAATAAATAAACCATACTGGATAACCAGCCACACCCATGGGTCCTGCTGGACCTTGTGGACCTTGATCTCCTGCTGGCCCCTGATGGCCAGTCTCACCCCATGGTCCTATGTTTCCTTCAATACCCTATATAAACAACATAAACACAATTGATGCTTAATAATTGATGAAATTGATTTTTTAAAAGTATAGTAGCAAGTGATTTATTACCGGTGACCCGTGGTAACCCTTAGGTCCTGGAATGCCTCGAGGGCCCTGCAGAAAGCCAATAAATAAATGCCAGTGTTATAGATTTCAGTATCTGCTGAACTAAGGAAAAGAAGGGAATTCTGTGATAAGCCTAAGCACTATAACTAAATCATGTTGAGAACTTACTGGACGACCAGGCTTTCCTTTAGGACCATCTGGTCCTCGAACTCCCTGTATATATGCGATTTGACCAGGTCATATGGAGATGACAATTCATAAGAGAGTTATTGATAAATAGATGAACCATCAGATGTAAAATGTTCATGTCATGTTTAATGAGCACCCCAGGCTGAGATGGTCAACTCCAGTCATGTAGGGCCTTAGTCCAGCAGAATGTGATTCAACTCGTTATTTATTATAATATTTAGCAGATATGTTAAAATTTTAATCTGACCGTCCAGGACTGGATTTATCTCCCCTGCCTAGAACTTCATTAAACATATGAGGGTTGATGAACTCTCAGTTATTCCAAAGGAAAACACTACTATAGTACTAACCTTCAGTCCTGGGCTGCCAAGAAGTCCCTTTGACCCTTGTCTGCCTTTCATCCCCTGAGAAAAGTAAAATGTAAGTTTAAACTGGTACTCCAGTCCTTTATACAATGCACCCTGATAGAAACCTCCAATATTAACTTCTTAATAAAGTTTCACAAATTCATAGATTCATTAGATATATTCATGAGATAACTGATCTTTCAGCACCTCTGCTTATGTTTTCTGGAGTCTGGAGTTCTAAAGTACTCAATTGAACTTAATTGTCATGTCTGGTACCAAGCAACTGACCATCAGTGCTCTTCTTGTTTTTCAAAACTGATTTAAATACCAAATCAGAAAAATGTAATGAAACAAAAATGGAAAAGACTATATATGAATATGTAATGCTTATGAATGAGTGCCCAAGTTCAAGTAATATAGTCCAATTAAATTACTATATGGAGCATCACCAACCAGCCATAACATTAGCACCACATGCTTAACACTAAATATGTCCCTCTTGTTCCACCACAACAGATCTGAAAATTGAAGGCATGGAAATAGACCTGTCAAGATTATTGTCAAAACCTGATATTACCTGTCAAAACTATTTTTGTTTATATTGTATATATTGCATATATGTTTATATTTGTATATATTGTTTTTAGACAATATACTGATGATGTTTATAATTGTACAATATCATCATGTATTATCAACAATAAGTTGATATGGTAATCATTGTTACAGGTCTACATGGAATATGTAAGATACCTGGCATCAATATGTTAGATCCTTTAAGTCCTGTAAGTTGTGAAGTGGACCCTGCATGAGCAACAGTGAGCTTGGTCACCCATGACTCTGTTGCTAGTTCACCAGTTGTCCTTCCTCTGAGCACCTTTGGTAGGTACTGAGTATTGCATCCTGGGATCACCCCACAAGATCCACCTGATATTTTCGAGATGTTCTAACCCAGACGTTTAGCCATCACAATATGGTTTTTGTGCCTCAGATTCTTGCCAATTTGTCCTGTTTTTAAGACGTAAACTTCAAGAAATGACTGCTTCCAAATGTATCTACCTCTTGACAGATGCCCCTGTAGTGAAGATGTTTTTCACTTTAGGTGTTAGTGGAGCTATTGTTATGGCTGATCTGTGTATGTCTTCTATGATGCCTTTATATTCAGATGCTGCAGTATGTTGTTGGTTACATTTCCACTGACATTATCATACACAGACATGAACAAAGCATGAACAAATGTACCAGGAATAAATGAGATTGCCACTGGTCTTTAAAAAAACAACAACATTTTTTCCCTTGTATTAATTACCTTCACTCCAGGCTGGCCAGGTTCACCCATGAGTCCCCTACTTCCAGGATATCCCTGGAAAAGAGATTCAGTTACGGTAGTCCATTCATAACTCATTTAATTCTAGAACAACACTGAAATTCAGCTTAAATCAGAATCAGACTGGTATGTAAATATTTGGCTTTTCGATAAAGATAGTTTCATAAATATTCTAAGAAAATATAAGTCTTACCCTTCTTCCCACTGGACCTTGAGCCCCAGGAGCTCCAGGCTTTCCAGGCAAGCCCTACTTGGACAAACACAAAGCAGAAAAATATTTATGAAAATGAAAATTGTACAGTGCATAAACATAGAATATTGTGGAATTATTCGTCATGTTATGCTATCATAATGGCCTTATGTTTAATTGCATCATAGAAATAAACAATACCTGTTACTTACTTTTACACCTGAAGGACCAGCTTCTCTGTCTGGACCTGGAGGCCCTGTGGGTCCCTGAAAAAAATAAAACCTTATTTAGCTTTTACAGTCTTCTGCCCTTATTTCCAAAAATAATCTCCAATATGTGGCCTACTCACTAGGGTACCATGAATCCCATCATGCCCTCGGCTGCCTGGAAAACCCTGCAGGCCCTAAATTGAGATGAACGTAAAGTTAGATGTGATAAGGTGGGCTTAGTCTCAGTTTCATAACAGTGCCAGGGCAGATAGTGACATTAGACAGGGAGTTGTAATCCTGCTGTTTATGTACTCAGATGTTTAGTGCATACCTGCCTCTTGAGTACTGGATTAAGGATTAAGATGACCTTGATGTGTGAGCTTTAAATTGGGGGTTAGATTGTTCTTGAGATATGAGGATGCTATGACATGATGCTATGATAGGATGCCCTTGGGGAAATGGGCTGGGTGTCAGGCTGGACCGCTGTAGATGAGTGAGCAGTTGGATAGAATATATGTTGAAGGACTAGATTGGAGATAAATACCTTGAGGCCTTTAGATCCAGGTCCTCCTGGAAGCCCTGGACTACCCTGTAACCAAAACAAACACACATTAAACAATGCCAAACAATCCAAAGTACCACCAAAAGGTCTCAAAATGTTGAGGATGTCTATAATGCTTAAAACTATGAAGATAGTCTAGTATACACTGGAACCTTAATACCAGGATCTCCTTCAGGTCCTCTCTCTCCTGGTTTTCCCACCTGCCCCTACAATGAGCATGAGAGTCAGTATCGAGAAATATCAATCATCAGTATTTAATCATAAAAGTCCTCTTACCAAAGATCCTGGCAAACCAGTAAATCCACTTTGTCCATGACGACCCTTTTCAATACAAAGAAAGTCTTGAATAAATTATAAAATAAGCTTTGAATTTCAGTGTTTAAATTATTTATGGACATCCCTCAAAAATATTATTAGTGCTCTTTTTGTATGTACCTTGTCACCTCTAGGTCCAGGACCTCCACACATACCAAGAGGACCTCTGTCTCCCTGAAGATAAATTTAAGAAATCATAGTTTAATGATAATTCATGTATGTGACTTCAGTAAGTTATCTCTGCAGCACTGGCCTTGAATTTTCCTTCTTGGGCCCCCATTTGCCTGCACCATGTAGCCCAACACACTACATCCAGATCATCAAATGATTATAATGCCCTTGATAAGTTGATCAGGATGATCAGTGCTGAGGGTGTTTGGGGCAGTAAGTCTTCAGAACCTACACCACAGGTTCTTTATTACCTTTGGTCCATCCTTGCCTTGTTTTCCTGGTTCTCCACCACTTCCCTCTATGCCCTAAAAACATTAGTTACAGTTGCTTACAAATGCTGATTTTAAGCAAAGTGAAAACTAGAGAATGAAGAAGCAATATAGACCTGTGCTCCTGGTGACCCAGCATGTCCAGTTGGGCCTGTTTCTCCTTGAATACCAGATTGACCCCCTCGACCTCTGAATCCACGTTTACCTGGAGGGCCAGGAGGGCCCTTTAAAAACAAACAGAATATTTATAAAGTACACAAAAGGAAATCTTGCTTTTCTGATTGTTTTAGGTCTGTGAAAAAATAACGTGACATGGAATTTCCTTTGTAGTTAGTCCATCTCAGGTTAAAAAAAAAAACAAAGGCAGGAAAATCTTAATTACACTGTTGCAGTATCAGGAAGGATTCTTAAGAAACAGCCAAAAACTTACTTGATCTCCTTTGTGACCAGGGTCACCCTTATCACCCTGGTTTGCTTTGCTACCCTGAACAAAAGAAACAAATGGGTAGAAACAGCAAAGTTGTTATAAAAAGAAATGCACGTGTTTCTATTACAGCATATTTCAAAACAATTAGTTTATGTAATCTTACTGGATCACCTGAGGGTCCATGTTTTCCTGGCTTCCCAGTGGCACCCTAAAATAACATTTCAACACTTGATCATGTCACTGCTTAATTTTACACACGTTGATCATTAATGAGAGATTAAAGCACTAGAACATGAAAGAAAGTGTGTTATGATATAACAGCATGAAGCAGACATGAGCTGAAGGTGAGTATTTCATCACAGCTGTGCTGTTACGTATACTGTAATAACACAACCTTAAGTGTTCTATTACTTTTGAAGAACAGTGCACAAAATAAATAAAGTAAGAAATGAATAAACTGAACCGTGAATGTTGTTATTGATCTGTTTTAATGTTTTAAAGAGTTTCCTTCCACCAATTGATAGTTCCTTAACCAGCTGCTTGTGGTTGCGTCACAGTAACAAACTCCACTTACACTGCACAGTCAGCATCTACTTCTCCAGCTCCTTACTCAGACCAACTAATTAATTCATCTCCATTTCCCACTCACTGTATTTCTTTTATTTTGTCTTTTATTATTGTGGATTCTTGAATACTTGTGAATCTCAACCTTGGGGAGAAGGCTGAGTGACATGACTTGTCAACAGTCTAAACAAAGTCTCTGGCTGTGAGCAAAATGACCCCTGTTTACATTTTAGGGCACTCATGAGTATGTCAGCCGCTTTCCTCCGAGTGCCCTAATATCCCAACTCAGTGGTAATTTACAGTGAACATCGCAGCTCACTACATGACAGGAATATTGAAGAGAATGCAACTGTGAATCTCATTACTAATCAACACATTGGAAAGAATGGAGCTGATGACATTTGTTCATGTAGGTAGTCAGACAAGCCTGTGATAGTCACGAGCCACTGCATGCTGTGAAGTTGAGATGTTTCCCATTCCACATACTGTTATGTTTGTACACAAAATAATCAAGGATTATTCCGTGAACAGCACAGAGCTTTACTAACTTTAATTCAGAATTCAGTTTGTGTGTGTGTGTGGAGTTTAAACGCAGCTCAGACACTGATGTGTTTGTTTATGTGCGGCACATTATGGATGAAGAAGAGTCCAAATTTCGGCACTACTTTACTACTACAAACTAAATAGTCTATTCCTATATAGCATAACACTAATGAGAAGATAGGGATCCATTTCATTCACAGCCTTCAGTGAAGCGGAACGATTCCACTTAAATCAGTGATCCGAAATCAGTAGGAGCAGACTAGAAACTGGCTGCTCCATCTCCAGATCCGCCATACTGTCATAACCTATTAACTTTCACATTGTTCTTTTGCTCAGGGAATTTATGCTACTAAAGATGCTGTTGTTATTTACTTAGCAGCGCCATTGCATGGGGTGATGTGTGGCTTGAACTAACTGTTGTATAAAATAGAATAGAGTATAAATGCGTACTCCCTCCTAAACCTTTCAGGACCAATGCAATGAAAGACTTACTGTATGTCCTGGAAGACCAGTCTCCCCTATAGCCCCTTCAATCCCTAGCTTTCCCTGTTAAAATAAGAAATAAAGGCAGAAATCAGAACAATACAGTTACTTTATGAATGGAATTACTGCAGTATTTTACTATCAGTGCTGTACAACAACAGAACTGGACACATACATGAGCTCCTTTGGCACCTGGAGGCCCATCGCTCCCAGGCTGTCCCTAAATTAAGAACATTAAGAGAGTTAAATGTTACTTTTTGCCTGCTGATATAATGATATTATGACAATACAAAGTCTTATAGTTTCTACAGTCAGACTTATTTTAGTGTTCTTTCTAGGCATTTACAGGCAGATTGAAAAGAATGAAAATTTGATTCATTTGAAGTACCTGAGGTCCACTTTCTCCAGGAAAGCCAGCAAGGCCATCAGGGCCTGGCTCACCCTGCAACACACTACAGCTTTACAGTTGCTATTAATCCTACTCCCTTTCATACACTTACAGACGTTTGTATAAATGTTGGGTCCAGCCTATGTTTTTATCCTTTACAGTCAGTCATTTAGGAAATGAATTTCCCTTGTGGGATAATCCTTATCCATGCTAGTAATATACTGAATTGAGCTTGAGCTCTGGGTGCTTAATGTTAATGAGTTAATGTCTGAGTTTTGAACTGTGTCTGTCAGTATTTTAATGACAATCCTCAGAATGGCAATTCAGAATTCAGATTCAGGTGAATCAACCTAATTCTGAAGAAGTCTCGTAAGAACGTAAGAACAACAAGAACTTAGGGTTGGAATGTGGAACATGGAGTATGAAGACAGGAAGTACTAGCCTTAAAAAATAAAGCTTATGGTACCTTTCTGGTGTATGTGAGTTGGCAGTGGGACGGACAATAAGAATACCAGGCTTGCCGTTCGGTACTAAGAATGGCCCTCAGAACACAGTCATACATACATCATGTGAAGAGTTCCAAAGCAATGCCAAGACAAATATTTCACAATTACATAGATAGCAGTAATAGTAATTATACTCATTTGACCCACTGTGATATACACACACAGGAATTAGTCCTCCAAATTTTACCGATCCACACACAATGATACACACACCAGGGGGCAGTGAGCACACGTGCCCAGAGCGGTGGGTAGCCCTATCCTCAGCACAAGGGGAGCAGCTGGAAGTTCAGTGCCTTGCTCAGTTCATGTCCTGCCAGTTTGGGAATTCAAACCAGTGCCCTTCCAGTCACAAGGCTGGTTCCCTAACCACCAGGTCACACCCGCTTCCAATGGACAATGAGTTAATTTTAAACATAGTATGTGTCACAGGTATTCTGCTTATTCACCTCATTCTGCCATGCCACTTTTAAAACCAACAGCACTGTCCTTATCCAGAGAAATGGGTTGGTTCTGAAGCTCCGGTTCAGCAGATGTAATGTAAGCTCTTAGACTTTGTAAAAGAGAGCTTCAAGCACCACCACACTTGTTTCAGAGTCTCATAACTGAGTTATTTCATTTAGTGGAACGGATACCAACACCTACAGTGAATATCCTTATCCAGAGAAAATGGCTTGGTTCTGAAGCTCATGTGGAGCAGATGTTACAGATGATGGTGTTGGTTTCTCCTCCCCAAAACAGTCAGAGTACACATTGATGTTTTATGTATAAGTTAACAGCTTCAGGCACCAACACAGATTGTCATCTGCATTGTCTCCTTTGGAAGAAGATGGATAGATATGTGGAGTTTAAGCACTCTGATCTTTTTGTGTTGTGTTTATAACACTGCTGCTCAGGCAAAATCCTCTTCTTCTATTTTTGTGATACCCTCTGACTGAGTATATTATACTTCATTCTGTATGTTTATTACCAATGTGTCTGTATTCTATAATCACTGGATCCACTGCTGCACTGGAAGTTCTACATAAAAAGTAACAAAGATGGCCCCCTCGTTGTTGTCATACAGAATATGATGGACACCTAGTTGACCTTGATGCTGGAGAGAAAGTTTTGTGATAATTGGTAACATTTTTTTATAATCAATTTGCTCCTAGTCATTGTGAGACATGGTGAACAAATGGTGACCTTTGTCAATAAATCTATATTTCTTCTCACAAGGGCACACCTCTGTCTAATTAATAATCAATAACTTCAGCAATGAGTCCACAAGTCAACCCCATATTGACAGTCACCATAGATTAAACCAGTGTGTCCCAAGCCTGGTCTTAGTCTGCTTGTTCCCTGCACATTTTAGAGGATTTAGACCCTATGCAACTCTACAAGGGCTTGATAATAAGCTGATTAGTAGAATCAGGTATATTGGGAACAGGTAATCCACTAAATATGCAGAGCAATGGGGTGCCACGCCCGGGTGTGGGAAACTGCATTAAACCACAATTCTCATGAATATGTTGTATGTGTTAAGCCAACAATTCTAAGTCTACAGCTTTAATTCTGTGATACTCACCTGCTGGCCAGCTAGTCCTCTCAGCCCAGTCTCCCCAGGCTGCCCCTGAACAGCAAGACACCTTTATAAATACATATGACTGATTTGAACTTTACAATAAGTGTAGAAATGCCCTTTGAGAGTTCTTACAGGGGGTCCTTTGACACCAACCATTCCTTTCGAGCCTCTATGTCCTGTACGCCCCTGTAAGCCCAGGTTTAAGGTTAGATTGTTTATGGATCACATAAAAAATGTGATGATGTGATCTGTGTGTTTGTAACCTACTGGTGGTCCATGAAGTCCTGTATGCCCAGGCTCCCCTGGATCTCCCTAAAGAATACATACATTTTAACAGTCAAATGTCAAGTTAAGTTCCTCAATATGTTTTAGATATTTAGATAAAAAGCAACATACAGGAGAACCAGGTGGTCCAATAAACCCCCGCTGTCCTCTAGGTCCAGGTGGTCCCTATATACATGCATTCATACATACATACAAGATTCTTTTACATAAAGACAAAAGACCTTAAAGAAAGATGTGAATACACTCACTCTTGTGCCCTCTTAAAGGCCACAGAACAAGAAAAACATTCAATGTACTAGTCACTGATACATACAACATAGCCAGTTATCCCAACCAGGCCAACATCTCCTTTATTTCCCTATAAAAATAAACACAGATAAATGACCATCAGAATTACTACCATAAAATACTTGCTATGCATTTATGATAAATATTAATAATGTTATTATACCTTCATTCCTTTCTTGCCTTTGTCCCCTTGAGGTCCTGGTTCTCCAACATAACCCTGAGAACAATGCATACCTGTTTAAATTCCTATATTATAGATTTTTGATCCTTAAACTAAAATGTAAAATGAAAGCCCCCACACAAACAACAGTGCATTCAATTGCATGAAAAACATATATTTAACATATAGAAATATGGTCATTTGAGCATAGCCTAAAACTGAAGAACTGTCTTTTAAAAATAATTTGTATTTAATTCAAATGCAATTTTCTTGAGAGGAAAAATTGCAGGCTGTCCTAGCAAGTTCAAGCCAAGAGCTGACAACAAGATGCATATCATCACAGGGCCTACACATAGATCTCACCACAGTCAATGCAAAGTACAGCATCTACCATCAGATGTTTCATTTTCATTATTTTTATGGAAGGCGTGCAGTGAGTTTTACATGTTGAGTTGAAAGTTTGTGAGCCCTATTTATTTAAATTTTATATTGAACTTTTCTCTCATTGGTTTGGTTTGAGAACCAAATTAAACAAATAAGACAAAAAAAATATTACCCTTGGCATTTTTCACGTTTTGCTAGGTCACAACCTGGAATTAAAATGGATTATTTGAGGGTTAGCGTAATTTCATTTACAGAACATGCCATACAGATGTGTGCCATTGGATACGTTTCCTCAACAAATAAATGGGAAAGTGTATTATTTTTTGTCTCACCTGTTTAATTTACTTTTAGGACCTTGATTTCAAAAAATCTAAAATAGAAAATACTATAGAAAATTCTAATGGGCTCTCAAACTTTCTGTATAGTATTTCAGTTTCTTGATATTGTTCTAATCAAGATCAAATGATAAAGACAAAAGGTTTAAACACCAATTCACATGCAGACTGTCTGTTATCTAATTGACTGTCTGTGTTATTCTAATTCACAAAGAAACCCTGGGCTTTCTTACCCACTCACCAGGCTCCCCTTTGCTGCCTTGGTCTCCTCTGTATCCCTGTGGGCCCTGCACACACACATACATCTAAATGACAGTCATACTTTAAATGGCAAAATACATATAGCTTATTTACTTTAATGTATATACACTCATTTGCCAAAATCACGGGACAGTAGTATTGACAGTGAATGCCAGATGAATGGGACATTAAATTTCCAGTTAGCAGGAACCCTTCAGGGTCCAGATAACAGCCTAAGAGAGGCACTGTGTCCAGTTCTGGTGTTAACAAAGGCACTATGGTTGGTTTTTCTGCTCCCAGGACCCATGGAGGCTAAATAACACTGCACTGACCTGTTGGATATGCATATGGGGTGCCCTCATACAGACGATTCTAGTCAGACACCACCAGACACAGTCATTAAGCACCAGAAGGCAGCTACTACATTGTCCACTGTGGGTGGTAATGCCTTCTATGACATAGTTCAGGTACACATGGAAAGGAAAGTTAATTTGCCCACATAATTTTGGAAATTGGAATGTTGCGTCTATCTGGCACCCACTATCATGCCTTGTCTTGAACTTATAATGTATGTAATTTTGCCATGAGCCCACTGGTCAGTGTTCAGCCTCACTCACAAGATAACACCTCACAGCTTATACAGGTGTCGGCATTCCCAAGCCATTTCCTGAGGTAACATTTCCTTCATAATCATTCTCATATTTTCTGAGTTAGTGTAATTCAGAAAGTGAGTCAGGTAAAGAGGATATACAATGTCTCCTTGGGGTCCTGGTTGGCCAGCTTCAGAGTCTTGCCCAGGAGTGCCATCTTGTCCTGGTCTTCCTGGAGGACCTGGTATCCCAGCAGGACCCGCCACACCCTACTCAGATAAAAAAGAAAAAGAGAAAACACAGAATATGAAAACTGCTCACATAATTTAGTCTTTTTTGCCCATTGGGGCATTCAGTTCTGGCAGGTAGGAGTCCAGAACAGCATCTGTTCTGATTGCCAACACACAAGTTATTCTGATAATCGACAGCTGAGGTGAATCAGGTGTTTGAAGAAAGGAATACGTGTTAAGAATATGAGGTGGTCAAAGAAACCATATAATATGCACAATATTCACAAGAAAGAAATTATGGGTACCTACCATCGGCCCTGACTCTCCTTTCCTCCCCTGTTTCCCTGGTATTCCTGGAGGCCCCTAAAAACAATGACAATCCCACAGACAGAAATCACAGTCTACACATGAAATAAGTTGTATATTCAAAAGTTTGTGGACACCCCTGTTAATGAAAAAAATCAGCCACTTTTAAGTTGCACCCATATGCAAATGTGGACACACAGGTTGTCTAGTCCCTACAGCCAATAAAATAGGACTCTCTGGAACAGATAAACATTAAACTACTGGTACCATGCTCCCCAACATTGAGCTGTGGAAATTATAATTCTCCATTGACTACTTTTGGGATGAGTTGAGGAACTGGGGATGAATGGTAATCATTCAACATCTTGACTTCAATAACACTCGTCATTGAATGCAATCAAATCCTCACACCAAATGCTCCAAAATCTATTAGAGAGTCTTCCCTGGACAGTAGAGGGAGTTACTCCAATAAATGCCTCACAAACTCTTTTTAACACCCTTGATTTTAGAAGAAACAATGAATGAGTAGGTGTCCTAATAATTTTGTCCATACATTGTACAAATTGTACAGTTGGGTCTAAAAGTAAGAAATGTATGAAATATAGAAACCTTTTTTACTTACAGGGGGTCCAGGATCTCCTAGTGGTCCAATTGGTCCTAACAGACCTTTCACTCTCTACAGACATTGGCCAAAAAAAGTATGTATTAGTCTGGGAGCACTTTTTTTGTTAGTGCATCTCCAATTAGCCTAAAGCAAAGGTGGGCAGGGCCTCTAATGTCAGGTGGTGGTTATTTTTTTTAAATAATGTGCAACCCCTGGATAATATATAGTGACCACAAATGATGCTGCTCTGTTAATATATTGAGGTTGTAAAAAACAATATGCTAAATAAATGACAAATCAGTATATTGTTTTGCAGCCTACAGTATGTACTAGTGCGTCTCAAAAAATGGTTAAAATTCAACAACAATCAGCCATAACATTAGCACCACAATCAGAGACTGAGTCATACGTTTCCTTTGAAGTTCAAAAGTGGTTATTCTATAGCATCATTCAAAGAACCATTTGTAGAACCTTGTGTAAGAATGTACATACAGGAAGTCAGACTACAGAGAAGTGAACCCCTATCAGGAGCAATTCTTTTCTCAGATAAAAGAAAATTGGCTTTTTTGTCAGTCTAACCATAACTTGGTGAAACTAAGCTTCAGCATTACAAATATAATGGCAGTAGTAATCCATCAGCCTTAGGTCTTCAGGCCTTCAACCTAAACCATAAAGCAGCACCTTTGCTGTTCTAACTGAATTAATACATACGAATACACATAACTATTAGTTAAATAAACAACACTGCACCACGTACCGGCCATGATGACACCAGCTTTTTGTAGAATTTGGTTTTCTGCACATGTAATGAAGGAAGGGATGATTTCATGAATTTCTATACATTCAAAAACAACTGAAGAAAGATCAACATGTATTTTGTGTTATAACCATTTTGACTGAAAGCTTGCTGTGTTAGTGTCTGTTCTTGACCTTGAAGGCTTGCCATTCCTCCTCAGATGTCTTCCACACTATGATCGCTGGCATCCCAGGGGGTCCAACTGGGCCTCTGTATCCAGTGACTCCAGTCCGACCCATGACACCTGCATAGCCCTGTGGGAAATGTCAAATAATACTCAAATAAGTAAATTCCCTTCTAGCATAAGTGCAAGTCCCACTTTACATACACTATATGTCCATGTGTTGGATGCATTGCTGACTTTCTGGAGAAGATAAACATGAACCTAATGGCACCATGCCTAAAGCTATCCAGCATTGAGCAGTGGAGCAGTGGGACTGTGTTCTCTGGAATGATGGCACTCATGGGATGAGCTGGGGAATTGGGGATGAGGATGAGGTGGTGATCATGCAACATCCTGACCCCACTAACTCTTTGTTGCTGGTCATTAAAAGGATAAGACCCTTTTATGACCCTTGATTTTGGAAGAAACTTTGGATGTGCATGTATGTATGTGTCACAATACATTTGTCCATATAGGGTATTTTTAAGAATAACACAATGTAATGAGTAAAAACAGGACAAGTACTCTGTCTCCTTTTGGTCCAGGAAGGCCTGGCATACCAGGTGGTCCCTGATGTCCCTGCAAGAGAGAAAATTATAAACAATTAAAAGAATGAGTGAGATAAAATAAATTGTAACCAAATTCCCACACTAATCATGTACCTATGGGGAGAAGAGCCTAAACCCCTTCACTTGGATGACTTGCCCTATTTTGGCAAAAAAAAATGTTCACTAATAGCTCTTCTTTAGTAATCACTCTTCTTTAATTTACACCACTTCTGCAAATACACACAACACAACACTTTTTTTTGACAAAATGCCACTGTGACGGAAAAGGTTGGAGAACGAAAGAATCTGCTCATTATCCCAAACATACGAGCTCATCTGAGAAATGGTGGATGTTGGCGTCTTCTGGGATGAGCTCTTTAATCTTCTTTGATGATGTCGCGCATCATAGCAGCAGTACAATGACATCTACAGACAACTACAGAAACACTTGTTCTGTGAATATAAAGAAACTAATTGGGAGATCCTTCATCATGCAGCAGGATAGTGACTAAAACTGGCTGCCAAAACTACACAGGAGTACACAGGGGGCTTGAAAGTGGAAGGTTTTAGACTGGCCTAGTCAATCTCCAAACTTCAGCCCCAGAGAACATGCATTTGGGAGTAACACTCCAAAACAAACAACAACTGAAAGAGGTTGTGGTGAAAGACTGGAAAAGAAGAATGAAAAAGTTTACTGATGCCATTGGGTTACAGGCTTGATGCCATTTTTGCAAGTAAGGGATTAATCTGTGAAGTTTATTTGTTCCAGTTTTGCTCACAATAAAAATGGATGGGTTCAGACAAAAGGTGCTATCTTCTGAACTGTGTATCAGATCCAGATGAAAATACCTGGAAATAAAAGCTAAATGTTGATTTTTTTTTTTGCTTCATATTCATCTTTTAAAGCCAGCAAAAATAAAGGGATTGGCCTCACTGTTCCAATACTTTTGGAAGGGAGTGTGTATGGACAAAGTATTGAGACACCTGCTCTTTCATTGCCTCTTTAGAAATCAAGGGTATTAAAAAGAGTTTATCCTGCTTTTGAAATTAGAATGTTTAATTCACATCTACTTGTTGCTGACCCCTGCTCAGAGAACACAGTGCCACTGCTCCGCAGCTCAGTGCTAGGGAGCTTCATACCCCTATATCTAAAAACACCTGACATTAAGCACGGTGATAACAGGGCCCCATTTAACTGCTTCAGAGGTTCCTATACTTTTGGCAGTACTTCTCTACAGGGACTAGTTGTAGAGACAAGCTGTGTGTGTGTGCGTGCGAGAGAATTTGCACAACTGTATCAGCAATTGGTGCAACTTAATGAAGCTGAATGCATTCATAAGGGCCGTCCACAAACACTTGGCTACATGGTATAGTTCTGTGGTAAAAGAGTGGAGAAACAAATAGAAAATAGAGTTTAATGATGGGAAAACAATAAGAACATTTAGCCAGTTGGCCCAAACAGCAATTTCTAGTGCTGTAAAAGGTGGTCTTATCTAAGGTCTTTCTTATTAGCCTTAACTATTATGATGTGCTGTCCAGTGTTAAGTTGGGTGTTAAGGTAGTTAACTGTGAGGTTCTTTTCAGTCTGCTGGGTTTATATGAAAGCTATTTCATATAATCAGTGTCCTGCTATGATGTGAATCTGGCAGCTGTTATTTGCATTTATGGAAGAACTTCATGATGAATTTACTAAAAGAATGACTTGGAATAAAGTATTTTTACTCTTACTTTCATTGAAAGATAAGACGGTAAAAGAGGTTTGCGACAGCCAGCATGGTATAATGCTTCATATCTGACCCCACACACAGTAACCAGCCCACTCCCAGCTGCCAGCTTCACTCCCAAAACGTGCTAGTGCTTCTCAGGGAATTTGAATATTGTATTGTTCAATATGGTAGGATGCTAAAACTGCAGTGTCGTGGCCCTCAAGTTCACTTCACTAAATTGTACTTTTCTGTGTTCGCCCATTCTCTTCGGTACATAAGAGAAAGCTTTTCATCTTCTGGTGATCAGTCATTATCAAACCTTCAGAGCAAACATCCAAGATTTGGCAGAGAGCTTTCCAGAGTTCAGAAGAAACAATGAATAAGCAGGTGTCCCAATATTTTTGTCTATATAGTGTACATGCAGCTAGGTGGCTGAAATATATTAATATTTTGTACATGTTAAATAAAATATTTGAAGCCCGTTTAGCTTTACTTTGGTCAGTATGGCTTATAGCTCATGAAAATCAAAAATCATGTTCCTCATATTATTATTAATATCATTATTTCATTTGAAGTTCAGGTAAGTTGCTAATTTCTACTCAACAGTAGAAATACCATGCAACCAGTATCATGGTGAAGACGCCCAGAAGACAATCCTCAACAAAGAGTGCACATCACAGAAGATCATTGTGGAAAAGGGAGGCTGTTTTCAGAGTGATGTATCAAAGAATAATAATGAAATCTGGTGGAAAAACAATGTGCACAAGTAAAAGAGGAGACCACAGCCTTTGAGGGGTTGGTCAAGAAAGCCAGTTCCTAGGAGAAAAAGAACGGGAAAGAACTGCACTACTAACACTGGCTATGTCACTGCTGTTTAAGTAGTAATAAATCTCACACAATGATAGCAACATCTTAATATGACCAATGTGCAAGCACATCCTCCAGTTCAGTGCTATAAGGCTGTTTCTGCCCACAAGAGGACGCAAGTGCTCCCACTGAATTCACTGAAGCAAAAACACTGCCCTGCCCTTCTGTTGACATAAAGGTGCAGCTTCACAAACTAATTCTTGTCATCCTTTTCCTGTTTTCTGCATAATCTTTCTCTCTTAGTGCCACACAGCAAGTCAGCTGTAATTTATAAGGCTCTTGCAAAATGACCCCTCCTCTCCTCTCTTTCAGACCTAATTAAATCAAATCCTTTCAAACTCAATTTCCCACCAAGGCTCTGAGATATTGTGAAGCTCAAATGAGCGAACGAGTGAATGTTTCATTGCAAGAACGAGGAGCAAGACGTCTCCATAACAACACTCACTGTTCTCTGATGAAAGAATGAAACTGGCACCACTTCATTCATGACTGCACTTTAAGTGGATTCTGTCTCCTCCCTTGCTCCGCCCATTCCCACCTGTGTCTCATTTGTAACCACGCCCCTTTGTAATCAGTAGTTTCAGGTGTGTCCAGTGTTTTGTATTTAAGACCCTTTGCTTCATTCTGTCTTTGCCAGTCCTTTTGTTTCTGTTCCATGTTTGTATTAGTTAGTATTCCCTGGTTTTGTTTGTTTTTCTTTTTTTATTAAATCATCTTCCCCAGCATTTGCCCCAACACCTGACATGAGGACTGACCCAACCTATGGAGGCAGCGGGGTTTCCCAGTTTTGTTGGGAGCAGGTTGGCGTATCGTAGCAGGCCGTTTTGGGATGGGTCGCGGTGGCAGGACGTGGCCGAACACAGCGGTCGGCAGAGGCGCCATAAGCGGCGTGCTCGGGTCACCGTTAAGAGTTGGCTCTGCAACTCAGCGAGCTGGGACAGAGCTAATGGGGGGTCTGGGCTGAAGGACATGGCAATACTTTTGTTTATATTGTACAGGTGTGTTTTTCTGCTGTTCTTTTTGGTGACTTTAGAAACAGGCTGAATCAAACAACACTCACATTTAGAAGTTTAACCATAGGCTGTTAGGATTAGTGAATTTGAAAGTTGTAGGTTATTGGTAAAACAAACAATGAGAAGAAGCAAAATAAACCAACTGGGGTTTGTGTGCCACTCAGAACCTGAGATCTGCACTTTGCGGGCAGTTACATGCTGCTTTCTAGGCTTCATAACTCAGGATCAGAGTAACTTACAGACAAGTGACAAGACTGCAAGACTGTCTCTCAAATGAATAAACCCCCAAAATTTGCCTAGTGTTTAAAGGTTAACAGAGTCAAAGAGGTAAAGGTGTGTGTGTGTAATACCTGTGGTCCTCTGACTCCAGCTCTTTGTGTCTGTCCTCTCTCTCTGTGGCTGGATCTGAGTGTAACAGAAGCTAAAACACACAAACATAATTAGTAAAAGTTGAATTAGTCTGCAGCCCTTTTTTTCAGCCCGTTGGGAGTTTACCTGTCTGTGGGTCTCTGCTGCTTCTGCAGGTTGAGTTTCGATCACACCTGTTAAGTTCTGATTCATGGACCTCAACAGGATTCTGCTCAGGTTCTGTTCTGTTCTGACCATGATCTATAATTCTACTTTCCATCTCCTGCTCACCATTACTTTCCCTGCTCTTCTCCTCCTCAGGTTGGGGATCTTCTCTGTCCTTTAACTTTCCCGCCAGCTGTCCTCCATCAACCACAATGTTACTTGTGCTGGTTTCCATGGCAGCAGGAAATACTTCCAGGACTTGTGTTTTAACCCCAGTGGTCAAGGTTTCCCTTAGATCTGCAGCTTCTTGTTCTGTAGAGAGTAATGTATTTGGCACTGAGAGTTGTTTGGGGACCAAGGGTTTGAACCCCTTGACTGTGAGTTCAGGTAGGTCCAGTGCTGGTGATGTAATGTTCGTCCTGCTTATAGACTTGGTTTCATCTGCAGGTGGCACAGTGGTCAGTGTTGCTTCTGCTGGAATGAAGATGTTTGTCTCCACCGGCTTTTCTTTGCTGGTTTCTTCAGTTTTATTTGTGTCTAAGTCCAGGTGTGTAGAGGGTGCTGCATGAGAGAAAAATAGTAGTGTCTTACATTTCTTGAAAATCCCAGATGATGTCAGTATCTTTCAAGGTTAATTTGCCTTGAGGCCTCATTATGCAACATTATAAATAATCAAATTTTGAAAATAGTTCATTATTTTATATTCATTGACAGTAAATTATGCATCCAGAAGGAGTTATTGGAATTAAATTAAATTTTATCAGTCAGTGTATATATAATGTATGATTATTTATTTACAGCAGAGGAGGAAGCTTCTTTCTTTCTCCAGCCCCAAGGGAGTTTTTCCTTACCACTGTTGTCCTTTATCGATGTTTATCTTAATTTTTTTGTGTTGATCATCTTAATTGTGATCTCTGTAAAGCTGCTTTATGACAATCAGTTGTTGAAGTACAAATAAATTTGATTTGATTGTTACCTGAGAAACTCTGTCACTGTGTGAACATCACTTAAACCTTATATAGTCTTTACACACCTTTTCTAATGTTGGGGTCAGTCTGAGAAAAGGGTAATGGGTAATTTGTTGGGTAATTTTCAACCCTTAATGTTACAGATTAAACATAATAATTAAACAGAATTAAAAAAAAATGTTCATATTATAAAAATAAAGTAACATAGAAACATACATAATATTTACATTTATAGAATAACATATAATTATAATACATAAAATAATCAGAAACACAGATAATGGGTCATTTACAGTGATGTACTCAAATACAAACTTAAATGTACATTGAACGTACACTGGAGAATAAAGTGTGAGGAAATAAATAGACATGTTTGTTAATTAAATACCTTATTGACATAGGGTTAACACAATGTTAGTTAACTGATTTGATACAATATTGCAAATTTTTTTTTTTTAAGTTTAATTGTTAAACAAACATTGCTCCAAATACATAAATGAATATAACATACAATATATGACTAAATAAATGGTAGTATTTCAGAAGAATATATTTCAAAACCAAAAGTTTGAACTTACAATATTTAAATGTACTGTTATTATATTGAATATGTGTCCAGTACACATCTTATACTGTTCTGACCTGTCAATCAAATATTCAGATGAGGAATCTCTGATCTGTGGAATATCAAGTGTGTTTTGTTTGTTTTTTGCTATTTTGTACAATTTGGATGTTAACTCTGATGTTTCCTCATTAGACAAAAGTTGTTATTTTTCGCAAATTTTACAATCTTTCCATATAGCTATAAGGCTTCCTGTGTGGCTCTATAATGTGGCTGGGAATTGCACCTTGGCTGACATTGACTCTAGATTGCATCTTGGAGTCTTCATACTCAAGAATGCTTTACAAAATCTTCAAAACCATTACAAAGAAAATGATCTAAGAAGTACATAACTGCAGTGCAAAAAGAGGTTTTAACATTTGCATCGAAGAAGGATGACCATGAAAGCATTGAGAGTAGATATGAACCCAATGGTCTGCAACTCTGCTCCTAGAGAACTCCCTTCCAGATCTATCATACCAATTAATATGAATAGCAATTGATGACATTAATTTGGGAGGATTATGATTCGATCCAAACTCTGCTGGAAGGTAATTGGTGAGAGGCAGGTTTAGAGACTTTTTAGCATCCATTTTAAAGTGAGAGCGAAGAGGTGGCAAGGCTCTGGTAGATGTTTGAAGTGATGCTTAATGATCTGCCCTCTGCTAGTATGAATTTGGGGATGGTACAGAGGTCTAGCAATAGAAGAAGTATAATTGCCAGGTTTGAGATCTGTATGCAAGCAGAAGTTCAGATGGTGTTTTCAAGTTGGTAGGTCCCTGGCAATGATTCCTCCGATCTGAAACCTCAAACATCATCAGACCTCTCCTCAAAATACTTTGCTACTTTGTGGCCAGCAGTAAATAATGCACCTTCTGGGTTCAGTTGGCTGGTTCTGACCGTGTGTTGCTCTACAGCTTCACCTCTCTGCTCTTTCTCTTCCATTAGATGTCCATTCCATTCTTCCGACACTGAATTCTCCTGAAGGAATAAGAATGGAACATAATCTTAGAATCTCAAACCAATCTTAGAGCCTTAGAACTCCATGCACACTATTTTGGATGTTCAAAGGCAGAAAATATTGACCCCAGGCTGTCAATATCCTAAGCAATACCCAGAGAATTGTTCCTCTTAACCCGCACCCTCCTCTCAACTGGTATGAGTAAACAACACCCCCCCCCCACACACACGCACACACACACACACACACTTCTCAACTTGTGTCATGTCTGCCCTTTGTCAGTCCTGTTCACCTCTGTCTTCCTGTTGTGTTCTAGTTGTCTCTCTGATGTGCTCCTAAGCACATGGGTTGTTTGTTTTGGTTCTGTCTCCTCCCTTGCTCTGCCCATTCCCATCTGTGTCTGATTTATAACCCTGCCCCCTCATTATCTTGTCCCAGGTGTGATCAATGTCATGTTGTACTTAACACCCTTTGTCAGTCCTTTTGTTAGTTACTCTGTTTGTTAGCTTAGCCTGCTTTTGTTTGTTGTATTTAGGACATTGGGCACAATATTGGGTTTGTGTACCTACTGCACTGTTCCTCTACCTGAACACAGGTGAAATCTTCACAGTGGTGCTCAGCAACTGGGGCATCAAAGGTCACTGTAGTCATCTGCTGCACAAGGCCCTATAAGGAAACATTCAGAAATTAGTCTGTTTACAAGGGACCTTTCTCTTGAAAAGAGGTTTGAAAATGTAGTATCGTAAACATAGTAATGAGAACATAATCATCAGGGCAGAACATGCCACATCAATATGCTTTTGGGAAACTGGAGAAAATTAGTAGCCATTTGACATGTTCTGGCATATTTTGACTGGACTTTTGTATATCCAGTCCACTTAAAAATATGGGTGCTACTTCTCCTTAGAAGCTGCTTGAACCACATATTGCAGGAGGGGGCATTCCTGCTTGTGCACATGTATAAAAAATGAGAAACAGGTGTGTGGAAGAAAACTTACAAACACACAAGTAGAGGTGGCAGAGAAATGACTGAAGGGGAAAAGGTCAAACCATCAAAAACTGCAGAAAAAGATTTTAGATCAAGATCAAATATGATGGAGAGACTCAGAGAGCTGAAAGGCAGGAGGAAGTTGTTTAATTTCTACTCAACAAGTGGAGAACACTGAATTACTTTTGTTGTACCATGCAAGTAGCTTAATCTTTGTCTGATACATTTTTTCATGTTTGTGAACGTGAGAAATAATCCCAAATATTTGTCTTAGAATAAGAATTTAAAGAAACAATTTGCTGACCCACAACCTACCTAGCACTAATTACTTGCCATGTCATTGCTCTCTCTCTCATATCATGGCATTTGATTGTTTGTGAAGAGTTATATGGCCAAAAGATGTTTGTTAGCACCATGGGATTGATGCTAGATAGTGTAGCAAAACAGATCAAGTTGACATTTAATTTAATTGATCCATTTCAGAATGCTCTTAATCTTTATAATCCTAGACTAATTTTGCTAAATATTTTCATAGTTTGACAGATTATTACTTACTTATTACATACTTATTATTTACTAAAACATTAAAAAGTATTTATAGGAGACATTTACACATATTGCTATAGGAGATCATAGGCTACTTACCATTGTCTTTAATTGAGATTTAAAATTGAACAAAATTTAAATATTTGTAACAAATATGACCATGTTTTAATAAAAAATTGTACTTGTGCCTAAATTTCTTGCGTGTTTTTGGCTTAAAAAATATATTCGGGTCACACAATAATTTTGGCACTCAGAGTGACCATTGGGTTCTTGGTCACCTCCCTGACTGAGGCCCTCCTACCATGATCACTCGGTTTGGCTGGGTGGCCAGCTCTAGGAAGAGTCCTGATGGTTTCAGTCTTCTTCCATTTACGAATGATGGCTACTATGCTCATTCTCTGTACCCTTCCCCAGATTTGTGTCTCAATACAATCCACAGTGGTCTACAGGCAATTCCTTAGACTTCATGGCTTGGTTTGTGCTCTGACATGCACTGTCCTTATATAAACAGGCGTGTGTCTTTCCAATTCATGTCCAATCAACTGAATGCACCACAGGTGTGCAATCAAGCTGTAGAAACATCTGTAGGATGATCAGTGGAAACAAGATACACCTGGGCTCAATTTTGAATTTCAATTTTGGCAAAAGCTATGAATATTTATATACATATATTTTTTATATACTTTTAAAATATTCAAACAAACTTTTCTCACTTTGTCATTGTGGGGTATTGTGTGTAGAATTTTGAAGGAAAAGGGAATTTAAACCTTTTTAGAATATGACTGTAACATAAAATGTGCACCTCATTCATGTTTGTCCAAAAGTGTTCTCTGTAGCTCTGTAAATTGAGAGATTCAACATCCTGATCCATTATTACATAGTGTTATCAAGTCTTTATTGGCCTCCAGCTCAGCTGAATAATTTACAGTGTGCTCCAGTGAAATGCCGGTGTATTCTGGGAGGCAAAAAACTGGAGGACTGGAGGTCTTCCCAAAATGGACTATGTTTGTTTGGTGAGTGTGAATGTCTCCCCTCCAGACGTAAAAGGATCCTTTAGCCTGGTGTATAAAGGCTGGATTCACACCATGTAGAAACCTCATGGGGATGCAGAAAACCACAGCCCTGTTAAAAAAACTCATTCACCTGTGCTTGCAGATAGTAAATTAGGCAAAGGCCAACTTCCACAAGCCTAATATATTTGTATGTGAGCCTGAACACAAACTGCTGGAAAAAAAACTGGAAATGTACCAACAACAGTTCTAAAAGACCACACCCACCCAACACAATGTGTCTTAGTTAAGGTCACTTGAACTAGGTTAGGGCATGAACAGACTGGAAAGTTTGGAAAGTTCAAACCAGCTTTTATCAAACTGTGATACTAATAGAGATAATCAATAGGCAGTCCATTTTTACAATAAAACTTTACGATGTAAACAATGATTCAGAGGAAGGATCTACAGATCTACTGTGCAAAAGAAAATTAGGAGCCACTTACTATACAACACAGCAGCTTGACGAGAGTGCTGGAGCCTTGCATGGCAGCACAGAAACTTCAGGACCAAACGTGGCTCAAACGGTGCTAAAAGATGTCCCTAATTGGAGAAACACTGGTGCACAGTCCTACACACTCTTTGGCCATGGCAAAGATATCCCCGTGCAAGACACATGTAACACAACCGTGAAACATCCACTAATAATCCATCCACCTGAAAGCAAACATTCACCCTCCGGCTGAGAGTTCAGAGCTCGGTGCTGCTGAAGGTGTTTTTGAGTCAGTCCTCATAGCTTTTATGAGCTGCATATGAAGAGAGAGGTGGGAGGAGAGGTTTTCAAGAAAGTTCTGGAGAAACAGCGTCATCCTGCAGATTTTGACACTGACGTGGGCCAAGATGAAGAGAGGCCTTCATGTCTCTGCCTCAAAGGGACATGCAGGATAAATACAGACGTTCCGCAGAAAACTGGCAGAAAGGTCTGCAGAACCAAGTGAAAGCCTGACTAGTGAAGTGTTGCGCATAATAATGCTCATAGTGGGTCAAAAGGACTGTAAGAAAACGATTCCGTTTTAGACACTGATTTAGAGACATGGTATTTCTAAAAGTTAGAAAGATGTAAAGGCACAATGAGAGACTGCAAGAAATATGGAAAGATTTATATAGTGTTTCTGTCCACACTTTCGGCTCCAACTGAAAACTGGGTGTTTGAAGTGACTTGGAGCTATTCCAAGAATGAGCCTGATTTGACTCTTCCAGTACACTCTGACTCCTGGAATGACTGGCCTCCATCAGGAAATCCAGATTTTTTCCGTGAGAATATGGGTGTGTGTGAGCGCGCTGTTGCTCCAGTGTGGAATGTGGCATGCTGACCACAAGAGCATCCAAGTTACGGTAAAGAGTGTGAGGAGGCTCTTCTCTAGGTCACATAGACAAACACATGCACACACTCTAAATTCACCAAGAACATTCTGCTCAATCCTGATGTTGACTTGATGGCGATTTATGGTCAGAATGGAACTGGAGACGTCCTCTGAAAATCTGACAAAATCACACAACAAATAGATCACAAAAATACAGCAATCAAATAACAAAAGGCCAATAAAGACAAATGGGACACAACCCAATATGTGTGTGGCTACTTCAGCTTCTAGGTAAAAAAAAACTATTATGTTAAATATTTAATCTTAATAAGATTAAGGGGCAGGAATAGAATAAAAGTGTGTTTTGTGATGAATTATAAACAGTTAAAAAGAGAGCAGTCTTGCTTCACAGGTTAATGTAAACTTTACCACAAACCTGTCAACTTCAGACAGCATGAGACAACTCACACCTTAAAACCTCTAAGACACCGCAGGGTAATCACACACAGAACATGGAATAGATGGAAAACTAAGGAGGAAACATAGGGTTCCAGCTGACTTTCAGCCTTTTAATAATAACTTGGAGAGAATGTGGAGTGAAGCCATGAGAAGTGAACAACATATCCTACAACATGCAGCTCTCAAGGCAAGGAAACAGGATGCACTGAGGGGGAGCCGGGGCTGGATCTGTGGTAGGACTTGAGCCAAGAAGAAGAGGACTGCAACTGTAAATGTTCATATAGATTCACTCTGCTTGCACACTTGGAAAATCCTCCACATTTAACCTATCCACACAGTGAGAAACACACACACACACACAAGGAGGCAGTGAGCATACGTGCCCAGAGTGATGGGATGAGGTCTATAGTTTCACTGTTGGGTTTGGATAGTAAATTTAATTTTTTTTTCTCAATTGTTCTGTTGAAAAGTAAACAAACTTTGCACTCATGCACCATCTGTGGGCTTTAAGGCCTAGTTTCAGAACTGTTTGCTGGGACACACAAGCCATAAACCACTCAGTTGGTCTTTTCCTAATACGAGGTTTGGGGCAGCAGTAATAACATTCCGGCATTCTACAGTCAGGTCATTTAGATCAGTGCTGTTAACTTTAACAGCATTAAATTTTAATTAAATTAGAGTTAATTTATTTATCCAGACCATGTATCCATCTTTGCTGAGTTTGTCTCAGTATCATATCTCCTCATTTTGCTCCAGCATTTCCAGTTTTATTGTTTTCGATTTTCAATTTCATTGTACAATGACAAAGACATTTAATTCTACTCTATTGAAATGAAATGAACACCAAAGATGAAGTTAAAAAAAGTTAAATAATTTATTTCCACTATTTTCAAAGGTCATCAATAGGTTACCACAAAGATGGCATACAAACAGTAACGTGTGACTGACAAAGGCAGATACTACAGTAGACTAAGAGGTTAAGATGGCAGTAATCCAGACATTTTTTAAATTGAAAATAATGTTGGGGAGGGGACAAAATAACCCAATACATAGTATCAGTATCAGTATCATAGTATCAGACCATCCTGCAACGTCTAATATATTATTTTTAATATATTACTATAAGAACAGGTCGGCAGGTTGGTTTTTGCAGGAGTTTATCTGGCTATATCACGTATCACGTCTTTACATAATTACCTCACATGCACTGACTCTGATGATTGAAACTGCTTTTGAGGTTATAGCTGTTTTTTTCCAAATTAGATTCCTCACTGATAGTGGAATAAGAGGTGAGTAAACGGGATACGTATCATATTTGTTTTGATATGTGTATCATGTCTGTACATAACCGTGTTCCTGAGTTATAATGCCTTTTCCTGAGTAACAGTTATGTGTTCTAAACGTTAGCTAACTGCCTGCTTTTAAGGGACATTGATAAATAAACTATAGCTATGAATTTGACAGGTACAGACTACCTTTACTACATCCAGGTATCATTTACGTATCACGGATTGAGCAGAAGCACTTAAACATAGTGGATTAGCTTTTTTGCTCCCTCTGATTTCTCAACTCTCAGTACTCTGTTAACTAAAACTGCTTTAACATTGAACAATTAATATAATTTTCCTAATATTTTTATATATATAAATAATTCTGCCCTCAGAACACATTTGTGTAAGTGAAACTCCCATCAGAGAACTGGCACTGGAATTATGCTTGAGACTGAGGTAGGAATAGAACATGATATGTGACAGGAATTGAAATGAGACTGGAAGTGAAACTCAGAATAAGACACAGGCAAGACATGGATATTCATAGAGACATGGACAAGAATTGGGCATGAGACTGACATAGGGACAGGGAGTGTAATGAACACGGATACTGAGACAAGTCATTCCATGACAAGAACTGGGACATTAAAAATGAAAGGGAAAGAGACTATGATCAGGAAAGGGACACAGTGACTGGAACTGGGACTGACAGTCTGATCTGATCTTCAGGGATCTGATGGTTGGATCTGCTTTAGTGGCTTGATGGGTCAAATCAAATTTAAATGGTCTCCAAGAATCATGACTTAAATGGGTGCACTTAAATAGAAACTGGGAACATGATAGAGACCATAATCAGAACAGAGAAATGAAAAAAGCTAAAAATACTGACAAGGAATGAGAAGCAAGATAGAACAAACCAGATTCATTCTGGGTGTCTGATGGGCTGGATCTGCTTTAGAGGGTCTGAGAGGTGTGGACTGCATTACAGGGCAATGGGACAGCTACTGTGTGACATCAGAAACAGTATCTAATGTACATATATTCAAAATAGAGTTAAACATTACATCACTCACCTCATTAAACCCAAGTAGAATAGCTTGTATGAAGCTGGTGATGCATCATGTGAAGAGTTCATCAGTGTAATAATAATCACAGGCAGTGACGCCTGATAGCCAATTTGCAAGACCTGACCAAATGTGGGCAGCCCTATCCACAGCACCCAGGAAGCTGGGGATTCACTCACTCTTGGATTCAAACCAGCAACCGTCTAGTCACAAGGCTGGTTCCCTAACCACCAGGCCATGGCTGCCCTGTGAGTGACCCATGGATAGAGTTCTCCCACACCTGTTTGAATGTGGCCATACTAATTCCACATGGATTCACAAGTTCACAAGTTCCAATAAAAACTACAAAATGTCAGGTAAGCCTGAGATGTTTTATTAAATAGCAATAATTATTCATTGGGATTTAAGTGCAAATTTTTAAAGAAAATTGCTTCACAATACAAATGAAAAACTTGCTAGACACACATTGACCTTGAAGTTCAAACTGTTAAACACTTTTGGCAATCCTTTAATTATACACATCCTACATGTTCTCAATTCAACAGTCTCTTCTACACCACAGTATCAGGTGTAACAGGAGTAAGAAATTTTTTAAATGTCACATTTCACACAGTATTGGCCCTACAGAAAATGTATCCATTACACTAATCAGCCATAACATTAAAACCAACGGCCTAATAATGTGTAGGCCAAAACAGCTCTGACCCATCGAAGCATGGACTCTACAAGACCTATACAGGTGCCTGTGTTATCTGACACCACAACTGACAATAGGAAATGCTTTATTTTGTGAAATGGGACCTCCATTAACATCTTGGGCACCCGTGACCCTGTGGCAAGTATACTGGTTGTCCTTCCTTAGAGGACTTTTGGTAGGTACTGACCAATGCATATCAGCAACACCCAGAAAGAACTGCCTGATGTTTTGGAGACGTTCTGATCCAATGGTCTAGACATCACAGTTTGGCCGAAGTGTATTAGATCCTTATACTTCCAACATATCCACTTCAAGAACTGACCGTCCAATTGCTGCCTAATATGTACAATCATGCTTTGAGAGAGAAAAGTGATCAAATATTACACATCTGTGAGTGGCAAAAGTATGTGAACTAGAATCAGCAAATTTGAAGGTGTTTTCACTCTGTGAGGTGGCAAATAGGAATGAGTGGGTGCCCTGTTTTATTGAAAGCACAGGCACCTAGCAAAGTTTGATCTTCACAATACATGTCTGTGGAAGTATGTCATGACATGAACAAAGGAGATTTTTGAGCACCTCAAAAGAAAGGTTGATGCTCATCAGAATGTTAAAGGCTACAAAACATTTTCAAAAGAGCCTGGGCCCAAACAATCCATAGTCAAACAGACTGTACAAAAGGAGGAAATTCAAAACCAGTATTACTCTCTCCAGGAGCACTCGACCAACAAAGATCACACCAAGAGCAAGGCATGTGATGTCACGAAGGAACTAAAGACAATGTCTATGCAAGTAAAGACCTTTACAATGTTTGCTAATGTTAATATTGATGAGTCCACCATCAGGAGAACACTGAACAATGATGATGGTAGGTTTGCAAAGAGAAAACTGCTGCTCTCAACAACAAAAAAATAACAAAAAAAAAAACAAAAAAAACAACAACATTGCTGCCCCTCTGCAGTTCAATAAAGATCACATGGACAAGCCAGGAGGCAATTAGAAGAATTTTGCTTTTAAATAAGAAGTGTGTTTGAAGAAAAATAGAAAAAAACTTAATTCCAACATTAAAACCTCTGATTTGTAAAACTACTGCTTGTCATTATTAATAGAACAATGATTTGTAAATTACAACTGAAAATTGGAAATGGGAAATGCTGGACATCTGTCCATGAGCTGAATCTCAAGAGAACATGGGTCATGCAGCAAGACATGGTTAATTTAGCATAAGAGATTTTAAACTGTTTTGTACGGAGGAATGGACTAAAACTGTGATGTGCTAATCACACCAGCTACTGAAATCAAAGGTTTGTATACTTTTGCCACTCAGTGTTCTAATGCACTAGCACTGTGATCTGAGGATCCCAGGTTTGAATCCAGGGTTGTGCTGCTTGCCATCTGCAGCCGGAGCCACAGATGAGGCACGACTGTAAACTCCACCCTTTGACAGGAACCACTGGAACTATTTAATCAATATTATTCACTTCATATCAGTGGTTTTAATGTTATGCCTGATCAATGTTTACCTGCGACACAGTGCAGGAAGAGATTATAGCACAACACGTGATCCAGAAATTTGCTTTCAGTGGGGAAAATGATCCAATAGTAATTCATTCACAGATTGTGTTTGTTTGCAACTGCCACCAGACATGCAGTCTACAATGTGGATCAGAGTATGTGAATGGCCTGAACTGAGGCCTACTTTCTACAGTGCTTAGGATTAACATTAAAGAACTTCAACTAATATCACGCTGTTTCTGCCTCAAAGCACCTGATTCTAACACGACATGGAAAGAAGTGGGTAAAATTGCACATATCACTTTTGTTTCAAACTAATAGAAGACAAACGCTTGTATGTGCAGTTGAAGATGACTCTTTAGTCACCATCAAATATAATTATACTCCCAGTAACTTCACACTTACAATCCTAACCAGCTGGTGGCATTTCGGCTGGGAGACCTCCAGTGCATATAACACTCACGGTCAAGTCGTACAAAAGCCAAACATACAACTGAAACTACATGAAGAATGCTGGAGTCCAGACTTAGGGCAGCTAGGCATCTTCGGCATTATTCTACCATGGCACCCATGGAGATGGAAAGCAAGCATCTCCTCATGCCTGGAACTTTAGGAATAGAAATGAGGAAAGGTGACTGTAAGTGGACGTACGATGGAGGAGGACAAAGCAGAATCAGCAGTGTTGCTCTCACTCACCATGCAGGGTTAAAGTGGACACTGGTGACCACTGGTGATTTTACCATGCATAAGAACCATCACACCTCTTAGAAACACTTGCTTAGGATTTCACGTATAAAGACACAGGTACATGTATAAAGATAGAGTATTTCACAAAAGATAGCGCATGTTTAAGACAGTTTATCTTATTTACAGGAGAACATGGCTTTTAGACGGTTTCAGTACATAAAATAAGATTAAAGTGTTCTGGTTTCGTTTTGTTCGAGGGCAGATCACCGTGCACTGTCCAGCACATGATTCCCAGCAAGTTAAAAAGTTAAATCTGCAGTTAAAGGGGTTTTTACCAAAGCTTTCCAATCATTAATGGATCCAGTTGATGATCAACTGATCTACTCTTGCTCTGCCCACAAATGAACTGCTTTGTAGCTACAGCCCAGTGAAAATGATAGCTTTCAATGCTGTATGTGAGACTTACAACAGACTTAAACAGACGTACTTTTACTTCCAGTACTTAAGTAAGTAAAATTAGAATCAGGTGCAGCACATCAGCTGCAGATGATTAGAACATGGTTAAAGATGATTTTGGGGAGCCTGTTATTTAAACATCAGGCATTGGTTTGGTTTGCTCTTGATTGATGAAGTAAGCGGGATCACCATGACAAGATCGAAAGAGCTCTCTGGGGCCTTTAGGGAGAAGGATGTAGATGCAGATGAGTCTGAGAAGGGATTTAAAATCAATCGGTTAGAAATGAGCCTTTTCACTGTCTGTAGGTGCAAACATTAAATGTAGATTTAGAATGTCATTTATTATGAATTGTATTGTGTAGAAGTGTGAAATAGAGGTTACAACAAAGTTATCACCACTAGTATAAAATAGAAATGTATTGCAAGTCGCTTGCTAATGGAGTGGCATATGCTATGGCCTGAGGTGAGTAGTCTGCACTTTGGAGCTACAGTCTCTCATTAGGGTGAATATTAATAATGCTGTAAATGTATTTTTTTTTACACTGAGGAGCTACTCTCTCTTGTGAGGATGAATATTAATAATAAATGTAGGTATTGTGATGTACACTGAGGAGGAGCTCTGGTCTCTTGTTAGGGGAAATAATACTTTCCTAAATGTGGGTATTGTGGTTTACACTGAGGTGGAGGTACAGTCTCTCATTAGGGTGAATATTAACACTCTGACTGTAGGTATCATGATAAACACAGAGGCCGAGCTATGGTCTACCATTATGGTGAATTATGTAATACTTGTCCAATCAAGTGACAGCAGCTACAAAGGAGCCTTTTGGGAGATGGAGCCTGGATAGATTAATTGACTTCATTGGATGTAAATCTACCCTAAGACCCCACAACACACAGCTGAGGAGCAGCATACATACAGTCACTCAGCACACACTGTGTAAATAGTGGACACACAAACACACTCTCAGCACTGGACAATGTGGCAGCTGATGGAACTTCTCTGTATCTTCAGAAAAGTTGGATCTCCTGAGTGAATTTGATCCGTCACAGAAAGCAAACAGCTTCAGTGACATCAGAGGATTTGTGTTCAAAAATGGTACTTGCTTCTCAGTTTTTGAGAGAGTAAGGTGCTCTGCTGAGCCCAGCTTTCATTAATATACGTGTTATATTAATCTAATAATGTCCACATCTGAAATGGTAGTTTTCCTTTGGTCCAGTTGTACTTTGAGTTTGAGCTCAAATCTAAAAACAAAACAATTAAATCAAGTGTTCAAAGACTATGTGTAGTAGTCTGCTCAACCAAGATTACTGATTTAATAGATTTAAAATCAAATGATTTCATAAAAATCTAATCTCATTTCATATTAGACGTACAACCATTCACTACAGTTCAAAAGTTTACAGTAAATCACGTTGCTTGAAGATAAACATAGAAAATGATATTGCAGACTCATCTTGTGTGCCATTCTTGAAAAGAAGCTTTGCACTACAGAAAGGGCACCTTGGCAAGTGAAATAATCCTCGGCCTATTTAACATCTCTAAAACTGTATGCATATTATATGATTATTATATGATACTTTAAATAAAATGGGAAACAAAGTAAAATGTCCATAAAAAGTTAAATAATAGAATAAATATGTAAAACAAAATGAGAAATATTGCATGATTTGACTGTTTAAGGGCGTTTTCACACCTGAAGGTCCTGACCATCTACCTATACCTGGCAATGATTGGTTTGATTGGATGGGTGTCAGACACTGGTGAGGTGTGGCAACTTGTGCCTTTCCACATTCCGTGCAGAATTCTGTGTCCCTGTCAGAAATCAACTCCCTTCTAATGCAATTGTGCTGTGCAGTGGAGTGAGCATAGTGTATTACCATCAGATTCCTTTACAGCATTTTCTGATTGTAAATCAAGGTTAAGCTACAGTTACAGTAGATACAGGAATCACAAGCATGGTCTGTTGTGACCATATAGCTGTGTAACATGGATTCACATGAAGGGAAGTCAGATTGTTATTCACTTTCTTCTGATTCTGGTCCTGTGGTCCATACCCCCTTTCAAACCAAACCAAAAGGTCTGAAAGGTCTGAAAGCCGGGACTAAACAAGGTAGGTGTGAAAGCACCCTATATTAATATGAATATATTAACATTAAGTATGACTGCTTAATACGACTCAAAAGCTTTTAAACTGTAGTGTGTAACTTCATGACTTCTGTCCAATCAGAACAAGTTCTGATGTAGGGTTTTGACACAAATGGGTTAACTGAGTACTCTGAACTTGTTTTGGTAGGGCTGGTCTGAGCTCTAGAGTGATGCTAAAAGTGAGGGGAAACTCTGGAACACAGCAGGGATCTCCTCTGCTGTTTATGCTGTGTATGGCTGGGCAGTGCAGTGCAGGTTTCACCCATCATTCACATATACAAACACTCAGGTACCAAACGCATTATCGACCAGGCTAAGGGTCAGCAGTCTTAAGTTGAGACCCCCAGATCAGTCTCCTGTTCTTCTGTTCCAGCATTGCTGCTTCTAATTTAGCAGCGATCATCCTCATCAGTGTCACTCAGCAGCTCACAGCCTGATGTGCCCCCAGTCGCCTGTGCCAGACGCTTGCGGAAATGCCCATTGGGCACCTGCCAGGTGTGCCGCAGCTGAGGGGCGGAGCTTATAGCATTACTGCGGCCCAGACTGGTTGCTATGGCAACCTCAAAAGTAAGCGTGTCTTCAGGGCAGCTGGAGTCCGGACTGTTGAAGTCCTCATGCAGTGGCAGGTACGGCTCTGAGATGTAGCGCTGTGGGGAGGCATGGCTTATAGCTCCTGGGCCCGGTCCACGAGACAGCGGCTCATCACCCTCTGCAATAGGCTGGGTCCGTGATTGGCCCTCTTCTGCTGAAGAATGGGCACGGCACACTAGTGGTGAGTAGGAGATGTGTGGGCGGGGCCGAGAGGGAGTCTGGGGAAGCTGACGCCGCCCCCTGGGTGTTCCAGAGTCTGAGTGCCTTGGACTGCCAGAGGATTCACCCTGGAAAAACAGAGGGAGGACATGAGGATGGTATATGGCGCATGAGAATGTGTTTGAGTGAGTGAGTTTGTATGTGAGTATTCACCTGTGTGTGTGGTGTGTGTGTTCTCCCTTGGCTGGGTGAGCGTGATTGTGTGTCCCTTGTTTGGCTCCTGTCCTCCGAGTTGCAGCGAGAAGGATCTGGGGACAGCAACCGTTTCCTCTCCTTCGATCGCCCCCTCTCTCTCCTGACCGGCTCCCTCAGGTTAGACCTGACACCTACACACATCTCTATCAGTTAGCTCTATCATTCATGCATGCAGGGTCAATACAGAGATGTTATGGACACCAGCATGTCCCTACACCTGCATGTCTATATGCCTGCATTTTCATAACTGCAGGAACTTTCATACCTGCATATCTGAATGATTGTATACCTTCAAATCTATATTTCTGCACACCAGTATATTCACAACTACATACCTGCACAGCTGTGTATATTCACACCTGCACATATGTATAATTGCATATCTGTCTACCACCACAAATTCAAATCTGCACAGATGTACGTCTGTATACTGACATAAATTTACACTCATCATCAAAAAATAGCCCAGGAGGAATCAAGCTTCAGAAATGTAACTTGGTGGGTAGGTTTGTCATCGTGAGACATGCAAATGGTTCATGTTTCACACTCAGCTGCACATGTAAGGTCAGCACATTGCACAATGTGATGTTGTGTTGGTAGCATCCTTTGCAGGCAAAGTTTGCCTTAGAAAAGGGTTCAAAGGTAATTTGAGCAGCTGGAGTTTCAGAGGGATAGGGTTCCGGGAAGTGTGCTATACTGGTGCCATACAGCGATGTCCTGCATGTCTCATCCTGTGCCAGCATTGTGAGCAGATGGCTGCATAATGCAGGGCTATGTTAATGGAGACTGTTACAATGAATTCACCATCAATACACCATGTCAACATAAACAAAGATTGCAAATGTGTTGTGCCAGACTGTCATGAAGTCACTTGTGATGGCAGCAGGTCATCTTCAGTGTTGAGTCCAGGTTCAGGATGGCTATCAGGTTCACCCAGGTTCATCTACTGGTAAATTTCAGAAATCTAGACACAGTTTCCAGCCCTTCTAAGATGATTTTAATGATATTACCAAAGTACAAAGTGTGGCAAAAGTCTTTAATGAGGGGAAACCCACTAACCTAGCGTATGGGTTCGTGTGATTTTAAGGCATACAGCGTAAAGAAATACTGTTGTGAAATGCAAAAACCTTTTTAAGAAAGTAAAACAGACTTAAACTGAAGCTAGTTTAAAGTCAGGGACTGAGAGTGCTGTACAGCATGTTTGCAGACATACCCTTCTTGTGACATGGCATGATAGGTAAGAAACCATGGCAGATCGACACCATACTGAGAGAGACTACTTCTGTAAGTGTAGTTCAATAAATATCGGACAAACCTTTTTTTGATGACGAGAGTACAGTATAGGTTATGTACACATAAACCTTTATAAAGCACGGTTATGAAGGCTGACCTCTGAAGCTTCGCTGTCTGGGTCTCTCCAGCTGCTCAGGACTGACCCTCTCCAGGGAAAACTCCTCTTGCCAAACTCCATTAACACATTGATCCCCGATGGTGGAGAATGAGCGCTTCATAAGCTTGCTCTCTGTGCTTGCCTACAAACAGTTCATAACAGAAATGGAGAGTAAACCTGTAGAGGAATCGAAACCAATCACCCCTCCATTGAATGGACAAACACAGAGACACACATATAGATGTAAGAGCCCAGATCTGATGGCCTAGTAATCACTGACACTAACAAATCTCTGACATAACTCCTCTCTTTCAGCTGGCACTGCTGTATAACCCAACTTCAGGAGTCTGACTCACCAGCCTCAAATGGAGACACACTTAATTGTCAGAACACTCTTGACATTCAGAAACATTCAGTCCTCCTGAGTTCTCCTCAGATCAGACTCCTAGCTTCACTTTTAACCTAACACAGGCCAGTCCGAACACAGCGCAGTCCATTTTTAAGGTCAGTCCTGAGGTTTCACATTTACCATGTAAATGTGAACAGAAAAAGTGGGAGATATTGATAGAGAAACCTGTTCTAGGCTAATCCAGGCTGCAGTACCTGTGGCTCTACAGCCAGCCGAGGCATGGAGGAGGCTCGGATAGACACGACTCTCTCCGGGACCTGTAGCATGCTGCTAAAGTCTCTGTGCTCTGGCACCTATTCAGTTAGAAAGAGAGAAGGCAGGGAGGGAGACAATCTGAACCAGAGAAAACATGAGCAATGGCATTACAGCAAGTATCCAGCAGGGGGCCACTTACATCACACTTACATCAGACTGCTCTGCAATCCTAACAAACCTTTACCTGCAGAACAGTCATTATATATGTTTAAAGGCTACCTCTCTGTCTGGATTAGAAGGAGATAAAGGAACGGCAGGGGAGGTAAAGCATGTTGACCATGGCAAAGGCTCAGAACAGAAATTAAAGAGGCAAAAAAGTGCAGCACCAAGAGCAATGAAGGCCAAAGCTTGAGCTCAAAATTAAACAACTAAGAGCAGGTGTGAGATTACACCAAGAACAAAAATCTCATGCAAAAATAACCCAACTAATATCTGCACAATATCAGAAAAGAGGATTTACTACAAATAAAAGTAAGCAGAATAACAGAAAGGCACCACAGAAAGTACAACCATATAACTCAAACAGATCTATACACCACAAACAACAAACAGGTCTTTAACCAGGATTTTAAAGCGACAATATTAGAAGGTAGTCACAGACTATTAAACTGTGAATGAGCAGCTATGGAAGATGCTTAATCTCCTTTCTCTTTAACCAGGACCATGGATTGGATGGATGGATTGACTGAAGCAATTTAAAAACTTGTATATGAGGTATTGTTTGCCTTTCAATTACCAATCATCAAATTGTTGGTTGTTTGCAAATGAGGTAATAACCGACATAACATCTTCTGCAGATTATGTATAAATGCCCTTCTTTTCTTTACAAATCCTCATTGTGGGTATCTTGAGATCAGTGTTTTTTTATGAATGGTGATCTTTTGTTTTTATTTTCTGCACGTGTCTCAATGAAACTGCTTTGATGTAATGACTAATGACATGCACACATACAACAAACCACACAGCAACAGCAACTTGAAGAACTCTAAAGCAAATTTAGCATTTTTTGACAGTCAGATTTTGTTATTTTGAGGCTACTCTTCATTTGAGATGTAATACTTAATAGAATGTATACATTTGTGTGAAAATGACAATGCTGTGATCCTATTAACACAATGCTGTGTTTATATTTTTCAGACATTCGAGGTTCAATGAAATCTCACTTTCACTTTGTTTCTTGACATCTTAACCACCATCAAGTGTGAAATGCTCAGGGGGTCTCTCAGGGTCGTCTTCTACTCATGTCAATGCTAGAGAAACAGCAGCAGCAGCCCTGTTCCCACACAAGTGTCATTACAAGTATACAAATTTCACATTGAAAGTTCTGACAGATCCTGACAGACTGACACATCATGAAGAAGAGAATGGAGAAGAAAAACAGAGTGATATCCTGCTGGAAGCAAAGGCCTCCAATCTTCACACCATCTCAGTACTCACACACTGATCTCTTCCAAAGTGAAATAATCTTATATGGAATAAATAGAGCACAATATGTTCTTCTTCTGATTGCTGTACATTTTTACATTTCAAGCATTACTAATCAAACCAAGCAGACAATGGACAGAAAGTACTAGGTTCAAAATGATGGTGTACTCAAAAATCTCCCAATTAGAAATACTGTATTTATCGAGCCCTTTTTACAATATTTTTGCAGCTTTCTCAAACCAACAGTTGGCGACTGTAGAGTAAGCTATCTGATAAATAATGTTGTAGGTACTTACAGGATATTTCTAAAATTAAGACACTCTGTTGACTGGATAATTCTGGTTGGTGGAACATTCTCAGCCCAGCAGTGAAACTGAGGGGTTTAAACACTCCAGCAGCACTGCTGTGGTAGGGTTTGTAAAGACAAGACAATGGTCGTAATGTTATGGATGTCTTTGGTGAAAGTGAACACAGACACTTATACATACAACGCCAGGTTCAGATCATTTGAAGGTGGCAAGGTGTAACAGCCCGGGTGAGTACAGTGTACAGTGTGCGCGCATGTGTGTGTGTGTTACCGTGTCTTGTGGGGGAAGGTACTGCAGCCGGTAGTCTTCTTCCACTGGTTGTGGACTCAGGGGCTGCAGGAAGAGTTCCTGAGGGGAGATGGGGCTCAGAGCTACAAAACCTCCTCTGGTCCTGCAGAGAACACACACACACACATTTCATAACTCTACCTATTATTCTAAGTGTGATGAATCTCTGGATTCTAGCCTCGTCTACTAGCTAAGGATACTTTCTGAGTGAATAGCAAAGCACTTTTGTAAGTCACTCTGGATAAGGTCGTCTGCTAAATACCATAAATGTAAATTCCCCCAGAGTTAGTAGGATTGGTAGTATTTGGGTATACCACACAAAAAATTAAGTTACATATCTTAGTATCAGAACAATTCAAACTGCCCCACAATACCTTCAACCATCTTGGGAACTCCATAAACCCACTATACCATTGCCATCACTTAACAATCATATAGGAACCACACACTACATAGAGAGTAATTACAAAGCAGATCCTGCACTGTGTGTGAGGAATGGCAGGGCTTTGGCACTGGTCAGGATTTCCTGTGGCAGCGATGAAGCGTCCATCCTCTGGAACATCGGCGCGTGTTTCTTCAAGAGAAACAAGAGAGCAAAAACAAAACACTGAAAACAACCAGCATTAACTTCTAAAAAAAAAAACTTAATTCAATATATAAAAATCAATTTCAATAAAGAAAACGTGACACATAATTTCACACTGAAAACATCACTATATATTAATGAAATCATTTCTAACTTAATATATTTGTGTTACTCCCAAAATATGCAATTTAAAGAAAACGATTAACTTTTATATCTTTCTTCTTTATATTGTGTGTGTGTGTGTGTGTGTGTGTGTGTGTGTGTGTGTGTGTGTGTGTGTGTGTGTGTGAGAGTTAAGAGCCTCACCTGCTCCTCCAGCTGTTGCCGGAGCTTCTTGGCTTTGCTCTGTTTGTAGTAGTCCATGATCATCATGGCTGCATAGATTTTCCCTATGGTCATATCACTGGCTGCAAAACACAAACAATTTTTACTCTATATATTATTATTTTGCTATATATTTCATCTCCCCAACACACACATTTTCCCACTTATGCTGAGTGTAGACTTAGAAACCATATAATTTCTATACAATCATTGTCTGATCTTTCTTTATCCTTTAGAATGAATAAAGCTGGTTCTGTTTCTCTGCTCTCAAAACTAGCTCACGAAAAGGAGCCGTAGTGTAAGTGGGTGGGGCTAAACCCCAGTAGGATGAACAGCTATATACATGTAAATGTACTGAGAACCCTGCTTACTTTACTATTTAGGTACTGTTACACAGTGGAAAGTGGACACATACAAGACTCATGATTTTTGATATCTTGACTCAGAACAGAAATGCAAAATATTTTTATTGTCCACCACTGCTGTGCTGCAGAACATTCATAACACAGTCAACAGTCATTGACACAAACACAGCAACAGAAAGCGGACTGAAACTAAGGAACACTGCACCTCAGGTCCAGTTAAACGTCTTGAGTCTCACCTTTATGGATGGGCACAAGCAGGTCCAGTGTTTTTTGGGAGAGGTGAGGCCAGATAACACTAATTTCCTTCTGAAGCTCAATGTCCATCTGACCCCTGTCATCACCTCCTAATCACACACACACACACACACACACACACACACACACACACACACACACACACACACACACACACACACACACAGGATTTGAAATCACATAAAATGACTATTTTTAGTATAAATGCAACTTGTATTTATTCTAATATTAGCCTTTTATTGTGTAAACAAACACTTAATGAGATAATCAGCTTTTACATTCTAATCTTCATTGCATTGCCCAGTGGAGAGTGCCGGTCCCCAGCTTAGATACAATGCACTGCAATGGCCAGCATCACATTGGCTGTGATGTGGTGAGAGAGCATCATCTACCCACACAGATTCTGGCTGCCAATGGCCCGGAAGGACCCAGGTTTGAAACCTGCAATCTGTGCTAGCACATTAAATTCCTGAGTACCACTTGCATTTATGTAGGGTACTCATCATTTCATTACTGTTTTCTTTTCTTATGCTGGCTGTTTGTATCATAACCTAAATTACATAATATACATTTTAGCTAGATATATTTAATCTTAATTTCCAGTAATTAATTAATCTTAATCAAGAACCAGTAAACTCAGTAAAATAGACATTAATTTTACTCTGTGAAAATGACCTCATTTTATTCTGTTTTAGAGAAGTTCTTGTTCTATTGCTCTTAAATTTCAGTCAACAATCAGTTAAAGCTCTAAACCAGGAAAATCTCTGAGATCCTCCAGTGCCTATTACTTTTTCCTCCAAGTAGAACAAGACGTTTTGGTGCTTTCAGCAATTATGCGCCAAACCACTGGAACATGCTTCCAGTGGAGCTGAGAGCAGCTGAAAACATAGAAATATTTAAAAGCACATTAAAAACCTACTTAGTCTGGCATTCATGTAATTCGTGTAATTTTATAAACATTTTATGGTGTTCATTTTCAATTCATTTTTTAATAAATACTATTTATTTAAATTCTTTACTTTATTAACTTTATTTAAATTTTAGAGAAGTGTGTGTGTGTGTGTGTGTGTGTGTGTGTGTGTGTGTGTGTGTGTGTGTGTGTGTGTGTGTGTGTGTGTGTGTGTGTGTTCTAACCTCGAGCAATTTTGATATCTAGTGCCGTCCGGATCAGTGCCATGAGGGTTGAGGTGAAGTGGACTGTCATCTCTTCATCCACTGGCATGTTCATTAGAACCAGCCTCTGAACACAGGCATGTCACCACGGAGACAGAGAAAACCAGGTCACCACAGAGACAGAGAGCACGGGGTCACCAGAAAACACCAGGTGACCACAGTGACAGAGAACAACAGGTCACCACAGACACAGAAGTGTTCACTCATGCTCATAGAAGACATACAGTGGGGGAGACATTTTCTGTAAGGCTGCACTGAACAACATGAAAGCACTGACACATTCAAGCAGAACACTGTATTTGAACATGTCACTGGAAAGCCATGGTCAGACCAAACATTACAATAGCATACTCACAAAAACGTTATATAATGCAGGGATGAAAAGCATGTTTAATATTGGTTTATTTTGAAGAAATTAGAGAAATCAAAACCCAAGTTACTGGGGTCAAAGTCCAAGTTGACTTTTGAGTTGAGTCTCGAGTCTCTGGAGTATGAGTCTGATCAGACTCTAAAGTCTCTGGGTTTCAAGTCTGAGTTGATTCTCAGTCTGAGTGGATTCTACTGGTTCTATGTACAAGTCTCAAGTTGTGTGATTCTCAGTTGTGTCTGAAGTGGGGTTTCAATATGAGTAAGTTTTTGGGGTTCAAATCTGAGTTGAGTCTCAAGTCTCAGGAGTCCAAGTTGAGTGTAGACTCTCTGGTTTGAATCTGAAATCAGTACCTGAGGGTCAAGTTTTAGTCAAGTGTCTAGTTTCTGTGGTTCAGATCTTGAGGGTCTGGGATGAAGTCTAGTGGCTTCTAATCTAAGATGGGCATTGAGTCTGTGGGGTGTGTGAGTCCAATTTGACGCCTCCTGTGGAGAGTCCAAATCTATAGGGAGGTTCAAGTCAAATATTGAGTCTCTAGGATGTGAAACTGAGCTGAGTCTCAAAACTTGTTGGAGTGTAAATCTGAATAAATTTGAAAGAAACTAGGGTGTAGGTCTGAATGGAGAGTTAAAGGGATGTTTAAAGTCTTAAATCAAAATTGAGCGGTAAATCAAAATTGTCTTTTGAGGACCAAGTCCAAATTCATTTTCCATAGGTGAAGTTGCAAAATTTTAAGACAAAGTCTTAAAATCTGGGGTTCTATTCTGAGATGAATCTTGAGTTGGTGAAGTGAACCGAAGTTGAGGTTCTCAAGTCTCTTTGGGCTAAGTTTGGTCTTAAGTCTCTGGGACGTATACCTGGGGGGGTCCAAGTCGAGTCTCACAAATCTTGGTCCATGGAATGGTTCAGTCCCTGGGGTTCAAGTTGCAAGTCACGTCTAGAGCCTCTAGGGTTCTAATCCCAGTCTTTCAAGTTCTAGTCTAGTCTTATTGTCTCTGTAATGTTAGTCAAAGTTGACTCGCAGGAATTTCTGTGGTGTAAGTCCGAATTGAGTCTAAAGTATCTTTAGGGAATTCATGAATTCTCTGTGCGAGAGAGTTATACCAAGTATTCTACATACTCATAACATTTGTACCACCCATAGACACTGAATATTGCCCCACAAAAGTTCAGTGTGACCATGGATTAACAGTTTAGTGGACAACGGGATGCAGAAGGATGGCTGTGAAACAATAATGAGGAATGATATCACTGCATCTACCTCCCACAGGCAATCACTCTAGCCAAATGCTCTTTCACAGCATAAACACTATTATTATTATCTGTTTGTATTAGACAAAACCTCCCATATCATAATATGCAAGGCACAAGTACAGTCTGTTAACAAACATTTACAACACAGAAATATGCCTACAATAATTACTATAGCACTGATATGCATAAACAACCACCACATTAACACAATAAATGATTTTTTTTTTTTTCATGTCCATGAAAATATATGTTTGGTCCCATTTTACAGCAGGTGGCATGGTACACTGAATCAGAACAAACAGCAGACTGCCACTAATGTAGAAATGTTGAACAAAAAAGTGCACACAGACTTTAAAGCTGAGCCAAGAACAGGTCTTTGGTTTGCTAGGGTGATATATCACACTTCAAACTACCTTATAAGCCACTTTGGAGGGGCATTTCTTGCCCAGGCCAAGCGGCGGAGACATGTAGGTCAGCATCTCGTACATGTCAGTGTAGTGAATACGGCCACTGGGGGGGAGAGGGGCATCACCGAGGGCAATGTGATGAAGGTGGGTGAGTAGCAACAGGAGGAAGCATTTCCACGAGGAAGGGAGAGGAACGATATGAGAGGAGTAAGAAAACAAACACAAAGGGAAAAGGAAGAGGGTAGGTCATTGAATGTTTCTCAGTCACAAGGAAAAAGAGACTAAAAAGGAAGGCATGTAACAGAGGAAAATCCAGTTTGAGCTCTTTCTATGCTCCTTCAGCATAGAAACATCTGAGGAGAGAAATCATTAGGCTGGCCAAAGAGATCAGAAGGCTGCCTCTGGAATCTGGGGTTTATACGGAGGCCTGAAAGTCTTGAAATAAAACTGCCCCTTAAAAGAAAATAACATGAACTGTGCAGTGGTTAGTGTATTTAACCACACAGGTGGGCCAGGCAGAAGAAAATGAATTGAGAATGCTTTCCTGTAGACGCCTACATTCATGCAGAGTATAAACCCCAGATCCAAGCCAGACACAGAGAGCCTAAACCCCAACAGAGGCGTGTAGCATAACTGATTTACCTTAGACTCATTAGTCATCTAAATGTCGGTACAGAGGCCATCAGGACATGCTCTGTGTGCATAGAGGCTTTGACTTTGTCTTTGGCCTTAGGGTCGAGCAGGGTGGGCAAGGTGTCAAGAGGGAAGGGTCTGAGGGGCAAAGTGTATAAGGAGGGGGTGGACTAGCAAAAGAAATTTGGAACAATGAAAAGAGCATGGGAAATAAGTTGTGGGGTAGATTGTGGGTGAGCCAAACCTTGCATGCCACCCTGTAGGGGCAATTCTTCCCAAAGCCCAGAGGGGGCGATATAGTGCGCACTACTTTGTACATCTCCTTATAGTGTATCCTTCCACTGGAAGAGGAAACAGGCTGTTAGCTGTCACACAGGCATAACCCATCACTGTGATGGAGATTTTGAACTCGTTTATCACTTCAAGCTAAAAATGAGCGGACATTTATATTTTATTCAATTCATCTAAACGTCCATTGTGCCATTATGTTAACATTAGCCTTTCCATGCTTTCTTCTATTGTACTCTACATGGGGCCAATTGTCTAAGTATAAAACACATTTCTGTATTAAGCTGATGGTGTACCTCAAACAACAAAAGTCCTAAACATGTTTTAAGTACTGAAATCTAACTTCTAACTACTGACTGGACCAGTCACAGTCAGGGGAGGGTCTCATAATAAATGAAATGGTGATTATGACCAATTGCAGTAAGTAGGAGGTATTTAGGTCAAATCACAAAAAGGGGTGGTGATTAGGATCAAGCAGCATCAATGAAATGTCTTAGAATAAACAATGCAGTGATTAGACACAATCACAGTCAGGGGTGGTCAGAGAATAAACCTGTTAGTGAGAAACCAATTACTGAAACCAACTGAAGTCCAGAGGAGGTTTTAGAACAAACAAGGTGGTAATCTGGACCAATCATAGTCAGGGAGGGAAAGGTCTTAAAACAAACAACATAGTGATTAGACCAAGGTGGTAAGCAATCACTGTCAGGCAGAGGTCTCAAACAAGGTGACGATTAGGACCAGTCACAGCAGGCCACGATCTCAAAAGAATGAGGTGGACATTAGGATCAATTGCAGTGAGAGAAGGTTCTCATAACAAATAATACAGTGATTAACACCACAGTCAGGAGGAGATCTCAAAACAAGTAAGGTGGTGATTATGACTAATCACTGTCAGAGAGAGGCCTCAGAAGAAAGGATGTGGTGATAAGGAACAACTGCAGTCAGGAGAAGGTCCCAAAACAAATGACTGTGATTCAATATCTCAGAAGAAATATGTCAGTGGTAAGGACCAATCCCCATGCCCATACAAATGCTAAATATGAATCACAATAGAGTGATTGAAACCAACCAATCAGGGCAATATTTCAAAACAAGGTTCTGGGCCAATCAAAGTCAGGGACAATAAAGGTCTCAAAAAAGCAGAGTGGTGATAATTACAAATCACAGTCAGGAGTACATCACAAAGCAGCACATGGTTAGACGTCAGAGGTGCTGATTATAGGCCGGCACACCACAAACCCCAACCAGCATGCTGTTTTATTCAAAATATCATTTGCGTTTGAAGTATACTGCCAAACATTTCTCTATTCAGGTTCAATGAGCTTCTACGCACTGGTGCTAACTGTTCAGAATCATAAAGTAGGAATCCACAAAACAGTATAAATTAACATCTCTTTTACCTGTCTGCTCCACAAGAACACTACTTTCTAGAATCTGCTATCAGAGATGGAGATGACCGCACCAACACAGTATAGGAAGAATGTTAATTAGGGCAACAAACTAAACAAAAATAACTTGTGTAAGTAATTATGCTAACTCTTCATCCATATACTGATGTAACAGTAGTTCATTGTTGGCTTAGGCAGGGTTCATACGCTACAATTTCTTTTGGTGACCCTATTCTAACAAAACTTTGGTGATGAATAGCAGTTTACAATGGTCACAGTGGTCAATGGTGCTAGTGGTTAAATTATTTAACCACACAGGCAGGACAGATAAAGGAAGCAGAATGAGACACTTCCACTTCCCCCATCAACCAGATGAGCAGGCCATCAGTGACTATGAACATGGAGAGGCCTGCAGAATATCCTGAACTGGTCTACTTCCAAAACTAGGAGGAGTGGGTTTTGGGTGTTGGAGTGCTGGATTATTGTTCACAGGGTTGTGGGTTCAGTACCCTCTGTGAGACCCTGTACAATTGTATAAGTATACTGAAATTAAAGGTAATTATGTTAATATTCAACTGAGTTCAATTCACTTCAAACTGCAACGTTATTATACTAGTACAGGGTTCTACAGTACAACTAAACACTGTCAGCTAGAACTCTGATGTAGTATATAAGGACATGGTCCAGTAGTGTATAGACAACTGACAGAACACAAGATAAGGTGCAGTACAGTAAATACACATATTACATATACAGTGCCTTGACAAAGTAATGAATATGTAAATTTTCTGTATTCTTTCACATTACACCCACAAACCTAAATGTATTTTAAGTGATAGACCGACACAATGTATCATGTATTTGTGGAATGAAATGAAAGGATAAATAGTTTTCAAAATCTTTAATAAATAAAAATCTGAAGTGTGGCATGCATATGTATTTAGTCCCCTTTCCTTTCATACCCCTAAATAAAATCCAATGTGACTAACAATTTACTTGACTTCAAAAGTAATCTAATTAGTAAGTATCACCTATTCATTCTCAGAATAACTACAGTCACACTCTGAAGGCCTTAGAGATTTGATAGAGAATAGTAGTGATCAAACAGCATCGTGAAAATCAAGGAGCACACCAGACAGGTCAGGGATAAAGAGAAGTGTAAAGCAGGGTTAAGCTATAAAAAATATAGAAGCCTGTGAATTCGTCATCCAAAAATGGAAGGAGTATGGCACAGCTACAAACCTAACGAGGCATGGTCCCCCAGCTAAACAGACAGCTTTAGACAAGCAGCCAAGAGGCCACTCTGGTGGAAAAACCTGTCCACAGGACAACTATTAGTTGTGTACTCGACAAATCTCTCCTGTTTACAGTTTGTCACATAGGGGACACAGCAAACGTGTAAACATGTTTAGATTTTTGGCCTAAATGCAAAATGATTTGTGTGGCAGAAAACTAACACCATCCCCACTGTGTAATATGGGGGCAGCATCATGCTGTGGGGATGCTTTTCTTCAGCAGGTCAGCGAAGCTGGTCAGAGTTGATGGGAAGATGGATGGGGGTAAATACAGGGAAAACCTGTTAGAGACTGTAAAAGACTTGAGACTGTGGTGGAGGTTCACCTTCCAGCAAGTCAACGACACTAAACATACAGCCAGAGCTACAATGGAATGTCTTAGATCAAAGCATATTCATGTGTTAGAATGGCCCATTCATGGTCCAGACCTAAATTCCGTTGAAAATCTGTGGCAAGACTTGAGAATTGCTGTTCACAGATGCTCTCTATCCAATCTGACTGATCTTGAGCTATTTCACAAAGAAGCATGGGCAAAGATTTCAGCCTCTAAACTGGTAGACACACACCCTGAAACACCTGCTGCCATAATTGAAGGGAAAAGGTGGTCCTACATAGTATTGACTCACCACACTTTCCAAAATTGCATTTGTTTAAAATGTTGGAAACCATGTATCATTTTCTTTTCACTTCATAATTACTTGCTACTTTGTCCATCACATAAACTTCCAGTAAAACACATTTATGTTTGTGGGTGTACAGTGAAAAACTTTTCAAGGCACTGTACATGTGAAAGTGAGCAGCGGTGTGATTGACGGCAAAACTATGTTACATGTGCTTCTATGCTGGAGTTTTACTTTACAGTGCGTTGTTGTACTTTACAACCCTGTACAGTACAGCAATAAAGCTGAATTGAATTGACAGTGAAGGTAATTAATTATCTAAAATGAACTAAAAGTGGAGAACTTGAGGAATTGTTCATTGAGCTGCTTGAGAGACCAAGTAGCTTTGCTTAATTTTTTACTTCTTGTTTTAGTAGAGGATGAATTCAATGTTGGCAATGCTCTTTTTTTAGCATGTTTTTAGCAGCTACATATTCTAATCCAAAGGTGCTGAAACTATATGAGGTCATGTTTCACTTTTCTGACTATACATGCCCAAATGGAGACCCTCTACTTGTGGTATGTCAATAGACTGCACTGCAAATCATGCCCCTCTTAACAAAGGGTAGCGGGTTATTACAAACCATCTGACAATTAGGAAAACTAATAAAAGGTTAAAAGGCATCCAAACTGAACATAAGTAATGAGGATAATATTGTATTAAACCATATAAAACTAAAACAGAACAAATGCAACAGTGTTGTTTTACAGATCACTCGGTATGAATTGGGTCTGATTACTCCGTGTGGTTTTACATACTCTGAATAATGCTGCAGTTCCAAGTTTCCTTCATTTTTTTTTCCCACAAGATGTTACTAAGTCTCTACATTAATTCATTCTACTATTAAAATATCCATGCTCATCAGTTACTGGGCCAGAACTGCTCGCTCATCAGTGGGATTACGTGATTTTTAGCAAAACCGGAAAAAAAAAGCCTACAAGAAAGGTGGTGTTTCCCATCTGAATTCAGCATAATAAAAGTTTCAGCAAAAGAATGTCAGCATAGTTCAGACCCTTGTCTCACCAGGCAGCTCGATCGTACTGCCCCCACATCCGCACAAACTCATCCAGGTGATGAGGACCCAGAATAGAGGAGTCACGTGTCAGGTACTCAAAGTTATCCATAATAACAGCAACAAACAGATTCAGCATCTGGAGAGAAAAAAGAAAAAGAACAATTGTTACTGCTATTGTATGCCTTCTGCCCAAGTTCACTCATTATCAAAACAATACCCACCCACACACCCAGAAGGAGTCAACCAATTGAATCCAGAAAGCCTGGTGTCATGGTGCAGGGCACAATTTCAAACAATACCAGATCACCTTTGCTATTCATTACAGGTACTTTGACAGCCCAACGTTACAATAATGATGTCTCACAACCCGTGATCCTGCCTTTTCTAAACACACACTCTCCGGTGTGCTATTCCAACAGAACAATGCAGATTTGCATTCAGCTGCCATCTCAAGAGCTTGTCTTGAAGATGCAGATTCTGTACAATTGCCAGTCACTTCACCAAACCTATACATAACTGAAAATATGTGGGATACTACTGAATGTGACATCAACACTCCACCCCACTACAAAATCGGCCGGAACCGAGTGAAAATATTCAAGGTGCATAGAATGGATTATCGCAGGACACCATTAGAAACCTCTACAACTTTATGTTGAGATGTCTGGCACGTTGCTTTATACATGATGCCATGTTGACACATACTTCTGGACATGTAGCTCAATAAATATTACCCATTTCAGTCAAAAATCTGTAATCATTTTTTGTTGCTAGTAACTTTTATCTTCCCTCTGAATCGCAGAGGAATCTAACACTTCCTTCTGGGTGTCTAATATATTTGTACATAGTTAGTTTTAGACACAAGACCCTCTTATTTGAGTATGTAGAGCATATTTAGCTCAGTATATAAGTGCTATCCTGTGTTAGGCTCTCACCACAAGCATTTCACTGCATGAATGTCCTGACCTGTTTTGCAAATAAGCGCAGACAGGCAGACACTTTCACTGACTCCTGTTTACTTGCAGGTAAACACTTTGACTAACCACTGATTTTATGTTTATTTAGGTTTATTCTAATGTTATATAGATTTTTACTGGTTGACTCTCTCACTGACCACTGACATATAGAGGTAGAAACACACCCATAGCTTTTAATTCAGATTTCTTTGATGCCTAATGCATAGTAATGTGCATTTATATGCTCTGGGAGAGATATGATTTCTTTTGGATTAACAGAATATAATCAGTACTGAAAAGCTACACAGCCACTGCCTTGTGTATGTAATGTTTCTCACCAGGAAAGAGCTGAAGAAGATGAAGGAGACGAAGTAGAAATAAGCAAAGTCTGTGCCACAGCCGCCCTCAGGCTCAGCTGGGGGGATCAGAGAGAGGTCAGGCTCGCACTCCTGACCCCCTAAACAGGACAGCATGATCTCCTGCCAGGACTCACCTGTGGCACTCCTATACAAACACAAATTTACACCACAAACACACACACGAACATCTGTATTTCATTACACCATTACTACACACACACACGAAAACACAGTATGAGTCTTTCAAAAACACAGCACTACCTGAACAGCAGCATGAGGGCCCCAAAAAATGTTTTGAAGTTGTTGTGTTGATTAATGTGAGTTTCTTCATTCAGCTTTATGTTTCCGAAAACCTTCAGAGATATGAGAACATTCATAAAATCCAGCATGTTCAGGAGAATTACTATTAATACATGTAAGTATTACATGTATTACTATTAATACATGTAAGAGTTACCTGCATCCCAATGATGGCATAGATGAAGAATAGCATAGCAATGAGGAGGCAGACGTATGGCAGAGCCTGTGAAGTTGGGAAAATGTTTTTTTTTAAACTTAGGACACAAGTTGCTAGTAATTAGTAATGTGCACACTAGTTACCAACCACCCAAAACAGTTGTCAACCCAACAGCCATAACACTAAAACCACCTATTGAATATGGCTCCCCCTGGAGCCACCAAAACTCTGACAGTGACACGCAAAAGTCACAATTCATAAGTCATTATTACTGTTACTGTGAACAGTTAATTAAATTGAAGATAAAGACAACACATTCTCTTTGAAATTGAAACAAAAATAAATGTTCATGTACATCTTTCATATTTTCAAAATAACAAAAAGATAAAGGTCCCGAAGCAAAACTCTGTGAACTTTGCATGAGTAGTGCCCCTTTTGACAAGCATCCCAACTTGTAAATGATTTTTATAGCCAGTCAAGAGTCTTTCAATTCTTGTTTGAAGGATTTTCATCCACTCTTCCTTGTGAAAGTGTTACAGATTTACAATGATGTTGAGATCAAGGGACTGTAAGGGCCATGGTAAAACCTGCAGCTTGCACCTTTTAAAGCTGCTTATTGTGGATTTTGAGGTGTGTTTAGAATCATTATTAAATTCTAGAAGCCATCGTCTGTTCAACTTCAGCATACAGATGGTGCTATGTTTACTGGAATTTCTTTGAATCCATTCTTCTCTCATGCTTAATGGTTGGAGAGGTGTTCTTTTCAAGAAATCCTGTTCCCATTTTTCTCCAAACATACCTTTGAGCAGCCAAAGAGTCCTTTTTTACCTCAATGGTCCATGACTTGCCTAGAGAATGCATCAGGCTTGTCCAGATGTTCTTTTGCAAACACTGTTGTGAGGATACAGAAGGGGTTTTCTTCTGAAGACTCTTACATGTTGGCCATTTTTGTGCAGGGGTCACAGAACAATCTTCCTGAAGGTCTTTTGCAGTCCAGCAGGAGTTTTGATTAACCTTTCTAGCAACCCTACGAGCAGCTGTCTCTGAAAAATGTCTTGGTCTTCCAGACCTTATCTTGACCTCCACTGTTCCTGTTCACTGCCATTTCTTAATTACATTTCAAACTGAGGAAATCACAACCTGAAATTATTTTTGCTATTTTCTTATAGCCTTCTCCTGCTTTGTGAGCAATAATTTTCATTTTCAGCTGCTAAGAACAACACATGGTTTCTGGGTTTTGGGAGAAAATTAGAGGAGTCTGGGTATTTATAAAGCTTTACAATTTGCATCACCTTTCCTAATTATGATTGGAGAAAACCCTAACCATTAATTATAAATGACCCAAAAAGGCTGTTTAAAGGGATCCCATATTTTTGCAAGGTACTCCTTTCCTTTCTTTCCATTCTACAGGTAAATTTGTACAAAACCAAAAACTACACTGGCATGGCTTAAATGACGTAAAGTGTGTTTCATCTTTATGCCTTTTGGAAATTCACCAAGATCACCAACATCACAAGACTGACCAGGGGTGCCCAAACTTTTGCATGCCACTGTAGAGACATTGACTCCACAAGACCTCTGAGGGTGTCCTGTGAAATTTAGCACCAAGGCATTAGCATCAGCAAGACATACCTGTTGCCAGTTCATCGGTCATCCTTCCTTGGAACCCTTTTGGTAGGTACTGATCACTGCATACCAGGACCACCCCACAAGACAAGCCTGATGTTTAGGAAATGTTCTAAACAATCGTTTAGCTACCACAGTTTGGCTCTTGTCAAAGTGTCTCAGATTCTCATGCTTGCCAATTTTTCCTTCTTCTGCACATCAACTAGCGGCCTAATATATCCACTCCTTGAGAGATGCCAAACAGATCATCACTTCACTCGGCTTCGGTTTTAATATTATGGCTGACGTTCTGTGCATGACTGTATCATAGATAGATAGATATATAGACAGAGTCAGACCGGTGGACGGATGGACGGACGGACGGACGGACGGACGGACGGACATACAGACAGACAGATCAATAGATAGAACTTTATTGATCCCATTGGGAGAGTTCCCTCAGGGAACCTCTATAGAATGTAGCCTTATTGTTATTACTGAAATGTCTGACCTTGAAGGACTGGACGAAGGTCCAGAGTAAAATCCGGATGGTGTAGCCCTGCCGCAGCAGCTTTATCAGCCGAGCTGCTCGGAACAGCTTCAGGAAGCTCATGTTAATAGACAGATGCTAAAAAAATCCAACCAGAAAATAAGAATGAGCATATACATAAAATAAACAGATCTCACTGATGTGGCTATAGGTATTTCATTACAGTCTAATGGAGCATCCCTGCAATCACCTGGGAAGATGTGGATGTAAACATAAACATGCATATAGATCCACTGTGCCTTGCTCAGGTCCTGCCAGTTCAGGAAATCAAACTGGCAACCTTTCAGTCATAAGGTTGGTTCCCTAACCACCCAAGCACAAATCGCACACCTAGCAACAACCTGATTGCTATTGTGGAATACCATAGCATCCAATTTGAATAGCACTGCAATCACCTAACATCACAATAACATCCATTTGTAACTTGCTATTATCAACCATCAAATAACCATCAAGCAACATTCTAACAACCATCAAGCAACCATATATATATATATATATATATATATATATATTTATTATTATTATTATTATTTTTTTTTTTTTTTAAACTGTCGCTAGTGTTATACTGTGACTACAAGTATACTGTGGTATCAGAGCAACCACCTGGCCGACCTGCTAAAACTGCTTAGCAACAGCATAGTAACCACTTGAACCACCTAAGCAATGGCGTTGCAACACCACAGACCCTAGCAATGGCATAACAACCACCTGGCCCACGTCAACAATTGCTTACCAACAGCATAGCAATTAGATGAACAACTGTACCAACTGAGTAGGAACAACATAGCAACCACTCGTCTCACCATAACAACTGCTCAGCAACAGCAAAACCCCTTTTGCAGCAAAAGCCCAGGTCAACAACTGCTTACTGACAGTATAGCACCTGGATGACATCTGCCCCACTATGACACTATGCAATAGAAGCTACCAGTCTCACCATAAAAAAAACCTTAACAGCAGCATACAAACTACCTGTCTAACCGTAATAACTTCTTAGAAACCATTTAGTAACCAAAACACTTCCTGCATGCTACCACTTTCTGCTGAGATTTCTACTGGTTAACTGAAAAACCACACCAACAAAGTAACACCAGCATGTCAGAAACCCTGAAAGCTGTAATGTGGATGGAGCAGAGTGGATGCTTTCGTATTCAAGAGGGTAGACTTGAGCTTCAAATCAATTGAGTCTCGAATCAATTCGGGTATCACTCAAAAAGGTACAGAAAAATGTGCAAGAACCGATCTGAAAGTCCACCACAAAACAGTACAGATGTCTGACGTTAATGGGTTCTGACCACAAGCTAATAAAAGAAACATATCCATCGATGCCTGAGAGGAAGAAGGGAATCGATGCCAGCCTGAAGAATCGACTGTCTCCAGACACTTCCATTATTTTCAAATGAGTCATCTCCTGTAAATTATTCTCAGTAACACAGAGGAATATCAGCAGGTACCTGCAGTTCCACCACTATTTCAGTGATGCTTCCGAGGACTGTGATGAAGTCAAAAATATTCCATGTGTCCCGGAAATAGTTCTGGAAGACATGAGGATATTTAAGGTGAAGACTAACATGAGAGTTTAGCTGAAAAACAAACGTACATTTTCCCCTATCCTTACCCCAGTGTCTGAATTTTAAACATTGGAGTTTTGAAATTAATGTAGCTATAAAAGAACAGAAGGTTATATACACTGAGTGGTATTGTGCTAAATCAACAACCTCAAACCGTGCTGAAGTGTTCACAAATCTCTAATACAACTGTTTACGGTCACATTCACATCTAACACAGGTAAAGTATGTTCAATTCTGAAGCAAACACAAAATCAAGCGACAAAGCCAGCAAGAGCATAATATCCAATGAAAAACATGTATCTCCAAAATGGCAACCTTACAAAAGAAGGCTTTTCTTTTCTTAAGTTTTAATGGAAGTGATGGTAAAACAAGAGTAATTATAAGCCATTTTAGAGCAGATCTATTGGTCTGTTGATACATGAAAAAAAAAAAAACAGACAAAAATGGAGATACATGGTTTTCAGTGGACAGCAGCGATAAACAATACTGTCAAGGAGAAAGCAAATGAGAGAAATCACAGTTGTTATAACTCTCCAGGCATACATTGTATATATGAAACACATCTGTCCATCATTAGGACATATAAGACATTAGAACATATAGCTAATATCAGAGACAGTTATAGAAACAGCCTGTTCGTTTCTAAAGTACAAAGAGAATGTTCAACTGAATTGTGTGTTTTGAGGATATAAACTTGTGTACATATGGGTTAGAAAATAAAATCAATATATAAAATGCAAAAAATTTAGAATATGAGCCCTTTAAGGCAAGTGTTTAAGTACATAAGTATATTAAATACTGCTCACCATAAAACCAAATGCCAGAATCTTGAGAACACACTCCACAGAGAACAGGACAGTGAAGGCTGTGTTTAGGTGTTTCAGTACTGCGTCATAAACAGGGGGTGCCGAGTAGTACTGCCAAGAGAGAGAGAGAGAGAGAGAGAGAGAGAGAGAGAGAGAGAGAGAGAGAGAGAGAGAGAGAGGAACAAGTACTTTTTCAAAATATTAAAATTTAAGTGTCCACCTGCTCTCAAGTGTTTTTCTGAAGTGAAGGGTGTTATTAATCTTGGGACATTTTTGTGAAGAGGATTTGATTATAGTCCACTCCACAAGAACGTCAGATCAGTTCAGGTCCGGTTCAGATGTTGAATTATTAGTTCTGAAGCTCTAAGTCATTCCAAAGGTACTGGATGAATATCCATCACTCTAATACTAGGGGGGTTTATATCCCTCTACCCCATGCTCAGCATTAGGCAGAGTGACATGGGTCAGGGGTGGGTCCAGAGGCTCCCAATCTATTGGTCAGTGTTGTTTTTTATAGAGATACTGGAGATAAAAGCTGTGTGTAACTGCTCATGTTGGCAATGAGAAATGGTTAAAAGAAGGTGCTCACAGGTCATTGGATATAATTTCACACTATGATTAGGGGTGTTTCATACCTTCATCATGAGAACAATGGTGTTGAGGGCTATCATTGTCAGCACGGTGTACTCAAATGAAGGCGAAACCACAAAGTGCCAGAGCCGGTACTGAAAGGTGTGGCGGTTCTGGGGCATGTAGCGGGTCAGTGGTTTGGCACTGATGGCAAAGTCAATGCAAGCCCTCTGGAAGAGAAGCATATTCACTGATTTCATTAAAACAGCCTTTTGAAAAATATGTATATGCAATAAATACGACTGCCTCTGACAAGTGACCAACATTTGTTTAAATCAATGTCCTCTCTCTCTCTCCCTCTCCCTCTCTCTCTCTCACACACACACACACACACACACACACACACACACACACACAGTGCTGTTTTTCATTGGAGACAGGTGAACTGTATCTAAAATAATGTGATTATGAAGGCCCCATATCTTTTATTTTTCTTTCATTTGTGTCTTTCCTGATAGATGCTGTCGTCTCACTGCTTAAATCAATCACTTGGAATCCATCCGCTCCACCATCACAAATCTAACATATTAGGATGCTACACATGATACACATATAACAAACTACAGGGCCGTGGTCTCATCATTGTTTGATGAAGTTCTAGCGAGTAATCCAGCACGGAATAGGCTAAAATTCACTCACAAATGAATTAAATCCCAGTTTAAATACCACAGGAGCTTTCCAGTGCATGTTTACTGCTCTGTCCACATGTATATGATCTACCAGCATGCAGACTCTGACTGAAAAGCAAGAAAGGGTATGGCTAATGACATCACTAACCCAGGTATTGGGCTATGGCAGAAAATGAGAAGGGAAGGGCTGTTTACTTTTTTTTTTGCTCACACAGTGTTCAAATTTCAGAATGAAAGTTCTGGACAGTAGGACAGCAGAGAGTTACACCAAAAGCAATACCCTTCAATACCATTTTGGACAAAACCAAAAAAAAAAAAATAATCAGGTGTCCCAATACTTTTGTCCATATAGTGCAGGTTTTATACATTCTGAGCTCTTCAAACCCAGATTTTGTGTGTCTCCACATGTGTTTGGAGTCACGGTCCAAACAAATGTCCACACAGATCCACTGTCCTCCACATTTTACCCATCCATGCAGTGAAACACACACACATTCACACTAGTGAATATACACTGCACCCAGGAAGCTGTTCAGCAAGCTTGCTCAAGGGCACTGCAGTCATGTCCCGCCATTTCAGGGAATCAAACCAGCAACCTTCCAGTTAGAAGGGCTGGTTCCCTAACATACAGTACATACTTGCATGTTTTTATCCTGTTCTGAAAACAGACAAGTGCAGTGGTATTTTTTCTAAGAATCAAAACAAATACTGAAAATAGCTTCTGAATGTTGTGTTAGAAATGTTCTGGCACTAGAAATCAAATCAAAGCCACACATACTCCCGGTCTTTTCTTTGTATGTGTGTGTGCTTCACCTCGTTCTTCTCAAGGCTGCACTCCTCCATCATCTTGTCGCCCTGCTCCTGGAATGTGATGATGATGAGGGCTACAAATATGTTCACAAAGAAAAATGGGAAGACCACAAAATAAATGACGTAAAAAATAGACATCTCCATCCGGTTCCCTCGACTTGGACCCTGGTCTTCATCCGTCACGTCCACCGAGTGCTGCAGGACTCTAAACACAACACAAACAGGTCAGGACACATCTCACACACACACATCTCACACACACACACATCTCACACACACACACATCTCACACACACACACACACACACACACACACACACACTTACTGTGGCCATCCTTCTCCAGTAGAGACAGTGAAGAGGGTCAGCAGAGCCCAGACGACATTGTCATAGTGAAAATCGTGTCGCTTCCACTCTCGCTTCTTCACCTCCTTCTTATCTTTATCATAGTCGATGTAGTAGCCACTAACACACACAAATACACACAAGCAAATCTGAAGCGAATGGATGATTCTTTTAGGTGTTACTGGTTTTAATGGTGTCCATACTGTTTGGTTTTATGTGTTGATTTGATAGATAGTGAAGTTAGTGATTTTAAGTCTTAGAACCTGAGATCAACACTTTGCAGGCAGTTACATGCCGTATTCTAGGCTTCATATCTCAGGGTCACATTAAACATGACACCCATATCATAACAAACTACAAGACTTATCCTAGTCACCTCAGAAGACCACCCAAAATCCACTTGTTTCCAACTGAATTCAATCCCAGTTTAAATGCCAAAGGAGCTTCCAGTGAATGTTTACTGCTCTTTCCATGTGTACAGACCTGAGCACCTGAGGGGGCAGGGCTAATGATGTTACTGACCCAGATATTGGGTTGTAAATAAAATTGTTTGCTCTCATTTTTACCCACACAAATTATTCAAATTTCAGAATAAGAGTCCTCAGAAGGGGTGATACTCAAACACACTTTATCTCTCTATCAACTCCTGATCAAATGCTAAAGAAACACCAATTGCAGATGAAGTGCAATTTAAAGGATATTAGTGTTTAGTATGGTGTTGGTGTTTTTTTGAATGGCGTGAGTGATGTCAGCATTTATAGCATTTACTGGAAACCTACTGGCATTCTTTCTCTGTATCTTTGGATCCATCAGTGCAGTAGAAAAACTTTCCTTTGAACAGCTGGACTGCAATGACCGCAAAGATGAACATGAAGAGCTTGTAGACGATGAGGATGTTAAAGACGTTCTTCAGCGAAGTTACAACACAGTCAAACACTGCCTTCAGTTAAAAAGATGAGATAAGAATCTTTTATTAGTCCTGTAGTGAGGAAATTCACAATGTTGCAGCAGCAAAGGGATATTAAGTACTATTAAGCACAAGTACAAGAAATAGATAAAGTACAGTACATACAGTAAAGTAAATAAAATATTAACACTATAAATAATCAATATATACAGTTAAATTACAGTCATATGCATGTGGGGAGATGAAGAAGCATTGCACATTATGTTTTATTGAAAAACTCTAATAGTGTGTGGAGATAAGCGTGTGTGTCTGTGGTCTGCTGAGAGCAATGCAGGTTGTAGAGTCTAACAGCAGCAGGGAGGAAGGTCCTGTGATTACGCTCCTTCACACACTTTGGGTGAAGCAGTCTGTCACTGAAGCAGCTGCCAGAGTCTCAGGCATGGGCTGGGAGTCATTCTCCAGCATGGATGCCAGGTTGGCTAACAACCTTCTGTCCCCCACCACCTGCACTGGTCTAAGGGGACCACACCATAAAAGATGGTAGATGCCACCACTGTGCCAAAGGTGGTCCTCAGGAGTGCTCCCTGCACTCCAAATGACCTCAGTTTTGGACCATGCAATGAGCATGTGATAATACTGGAATTGTGGTTCTCCATCCAATAGTAAAAGTGGGGTGGCTGCAATTCAACATCCTAATGCTCTTCTCACTGAATGCAATCAAATCCTGACAGCAGTGCTCCAAAATCTATAAGCCTTCCCTGGAGAGTAGAGACGTTCACCCCAATAAAAGCAGGTTATCTTTTTTACATCCTTGATTTGATGAACAATGAATGGGCATGTGTCCCATTACATTGTTCCATACAGTTCATGTTTAGTGCAGCACCAGTGGGGCTTTACCTTCAGCTTGGGGAGTCTCTTAATGGTCTTCAGAGGCCTCAAAACCCGCAGCACTCGCAGAGACTTAATGGTCTTAATATCTCTCCCTTTGTTATTCCTGCAGGTCGACACACAACCATAGACCCAGAGTCACACTCAAGTCGAGGGTTCACCCACTTTCATTAAACATTCATAAATCCTGTTTACATTTAGCCACTTCGCCCACAATAAGGCATCTATAATCCTAAAGAGGTTCCTTAAGGGTAAATATAATGCTTTTAAAGAACACAAAAGCAACCAAAAAAAACATCTGCATGCTTAATTGGGTCTTTGGACTCTAGAATGAGTCGAGGAACCTTTTAAGCACTTGAAGGTTCTTTTTGGATATTCTAGATAAAAGAATGTTAATTTAAAGCTTGTATAAGACATTCGATATCATCACTGTGTATCTACATTTTTGCTGTTTTTATATAATGTGAATCTGGCAGTTGTTCTTTACATTATATTAGAATTTAATAATGAATGAAATGACTTCTGGAATGAAATCTTTCTCCAATAAAGTTTTAAACTTACAACATTAGGCATTAACTTATGTGAGCTTGGTTGTAGCAAAGTACTCACTGTTAGTTATAGATGGAACCTCTAAAAGAAGTAGAGTGAACTCGAGTGTTCAAATTCTATGTAAGAAGGAACATGAAAACATTCTCCTAATTATGCTGGTAGATGTTCTGATGTATTACGCCTCCAGTTCTACCACTGAAATCCCGAGAAATGAACGATTTTATTTAGCTGCATCTACCAAATACGACTGAGAGAACAATCCTGATTGGACAGTTTTCTGTTTAGCTTTTTAAAAGACTGGTACTAATTACAAACATCATTCTACTGAATAATGATGTGTATTTGTTTTTATTCCATGAATTATTAGACTGAAAAACAGGGGTTGGCAACCCTGGTTCTGGAGTGTCAGCTTCCTGCACAGTTTACTTATTTGCCAGCTCTAACAGTCGAACTAAACCTGGTCATTTTCAGGTGAGTTGATTCAGGTATGCTTGAGCAGAAGCAGCACAGAGCCCTGCAGTAGTCTTGCACTCCAGGACCAGGGCTGCCTACCCTGGCCTAGAAAGTTCTTTGTTGCACTTGGTTCGGTTTTGTCTCAGACTTTTTCCTGAAGAGTCTGAATGACTGCATAGCAGTCCATCTCCAGTGAGTATTGCCTACATTTACACTCAACCTTTTCAGCCCAGAACGCATGAAGTGGCTCAGTTTAAACAGGCTGACGAGAAAATGAGATCTTCAGTAAACACCACACACTGGGCAGGGTGGGAAACACTATTCACATGAGTGATGAAGAAAATGGTTTACCCCAGAACATTCCTGGCAGATGCAGGCAGCCACAATCCACAGGAAACCAACAGAAACAAACAAACACATAAATAAACAAGAAACAGACTGGAGCTCTGAATCTGAGTGAAAAACAGTTTAAAAAACACATAAAAGTGAGAGAAGCCTCTCTTAGACATACATTTACAACATTCACAGTTTCGCCTTAGTCAGTAAGCATTGTGGACCAGCTGACAACAGGCTCATTTATTCATTTTAAGACTACTGCACCAGACTCGCCAGGTGGACGACACACAATCCTCAAACATTCATAATTATTTACCAAAAATCCTGCTGCTTGGGGACAATGCCCTTGACTTTCTAGCACAGGCAGCTCCTGTAGTCTGTAGCATGGCTGAGTCATTGTATGAAATGACTGATGAGATGTATTAAACACAAAAAATATGTTTCCAAAACTTAAAACTACTTATTCAAATCGTCTTGCTCACATGAAAAATCTAATTTCTTAAAGAGTAGCACACTATTTTTTCTAATTGTACATAATTTTCACGTGGGCACATTACCAGCTTCAAGCTCTGTCTAATCCCTCTCCATGGTGTGTGTATGAGAATGTAAGTGGGGATGGAGGGGAGCAGCGGTGGAGCTGAGAGCAAGAGGCAGAGCAGGGTGAGAGAGCAGAACAATGGTTTTCCGCAAGATTGAAACAGATAAAAAAAAAAAAATAGTAATAATACCTCAAAAATATATCACCTCAGCCTATATCACACACTGTTTATATCTCAATATATTAATAGTGATATATCGCCCAGCCCAGCCAGCACCGAGATGTATAGCTTCTCAATCTATCTTCTGCTTACTGTACTTATGCTGCTACTGGAACCTTAATTTCCCTGAAGGAACCCTCCCAAGGGATCAATAAATTTCTATTCAATTCTATTCTAGTTCTATTCTATTCAAAAATGCTGCTAAGGTAACACTTGGAGCACAATACTTTTAGAAAAGGACGCAAACTGCTAATTCTATCACATCAGCAAAAAAATGCCTGCATTGGCTAGCATTACCCCAAGGAGGACTCATCTACCCCTCTAAATAGAGAGAGAGAGGATAGTTATGCTCTCTGTAACTCCCAGATACTGACGGACGGTTGTGGCATTACTGAGGATCAACCCGATGCTGCACCACTCAGGAGAAAACATTCCTGTACTAAGAAAAAACACTCTGGAGCTAGAGGTCAGAATGTCTGACAAATCTCAAATTGGTCCGATTAATCAGTTAAAAGAGAATATTGAGAATCGTAGAGTTTCATACTTATTTCAAAATGAAAACAGTGATGCACACACTCACGTCAGAGCGAAAGCCACCAGTGCACCCACCACCACAATGAAATCCAAGATATTCCACAGGTCACGGAAATACGAGCCATCATGCAGGATCAGACCCTGCTCAATCATCTGGTAAACACACACAAACAAACACACACTTATTAAAGCACAGAACATGAAAATGGTGGCACATAAATTATATGGATGAAAGGGCACAAATTATGCCTTGAGAAGCTTTCCTGACATCCCATTTTAAATCCATAGCTGATCCCCTTTTAGCTCTGACAGCAGGTTTAGAACTCAATCAGAGTCAGTCTGTTGCAAATGAAGTACTTTTAATACATTTGCAAAGATTTCAAACAAACATTTCACTTTGTCATCTAGGAATATTGTGTGTAGGGGAAAAATTATGAATTATTATAATAATTTAATATATTAAAGCACACTTTGACTCAATGAACAAAAAGTACGGTGCTGTTCTTTAAAAACCCCGCTGGAAACCTTTCTATGTGTTTTTAGAGACCTGCTGCTCTCAAAGATTAAAACTGTGGGGCTTCTGAGTGGCATGAAATTACTTAAACTGGTCTGCAGTCCTGCTCTCGCCTCTGCACTCCCTGTTTCAGCATTACCTCTCACGTTATGATGAACACAAACACAGCTGGGTTAGCAAGAGTCACTCAGGATCATTCAGGATTAATAAGGGTTGACCTGGATCAGTTAGGATTAGTAAGAGTCTCTCCGCATTAATAACGGTCACTCAGTGTTTGGTTAGGATTAATAATGGTTATTCAAGTGACTGAGGGTCACTTGGAATTGGTAAGGGTCACTCAGTTTTAGTCTGGATTGGTTAGCATTTGCAAGGGCCATCCAGGATTAGTCAGGATTTGTTACGATTCGCAAGGGTCACTCAGGTTTAGTATGGGTCTTTCAACTTAGTAAGGGTCAATCAAGTATTGTAATGGACACTCAATTAGTAAGGCTCACTCAGGATTAGTCTGAATTAGTAAATTTCACTCAGGATTTGTCAGGGTTAGTAAGGGTCACTCAGGGTCCCTCATGGTCAGGATACGTAGGGGTCATGCAGTGTTAGTTAATGTCATGGATAATATCCTGGTTGTTCTGAAACCCTGCAGACGTATTTTCCTTCATCTGTTCTAACTGGTGCAAATCACACAGGATCTTTTTATACTTCAAAAAAAAAAAAGTGAAAAGATCTCCTTTACTTTCACAGCTAAACAGCCCTCATTATCCTGGAGCAGCTCTACAGCCTGCAGTGTTTCACCACAGCTTTCTGTACTTTCTCTAACAAACAAGAAGAAACAGACCCACCTTGATTATCATTTCAAAGGTGAAGACTCCAGTGAATACATAATCAAAGTAACGAAGCACCTGTTGGAGGCAGAGCAAAGACTCAAGCGCAGAACATTGTAAATGTCAGCTTCAGCACACACACACACACACACACACACACACACACACACACACACACACACACACACACACACACACACACACACACACACAGGATACAACATAGATCATCTTTGGACATCAACACTGTTCAGTCCATTTGTTGCAGTAATAGAAGTGGATGAATGGCAGTCATTATCTTTCTAAATGGGACCCAAATGATGATTCTGTTTTAGTGTCTCTCTGGTTCATTTAATCCAGAGTGTCGTTTGCCTGCAGCGTGAAAACGATGACACCAAGCAGACATCATCGCTCAGCAGGAGCCATTACAGACCAGAGCAAAATTAAGGCCTGTGGCAGAATCCTGTTGCAATTTACCCAAAACACTCCAATCAAATCAGTCTGATGCTGGATTTCCAGTGGTTCAGTGACTTTTTAGGAAATTTGTTTGTGTAATGAGAGGAAGCTTATAGCCATAATAATCAGCTTATTAGAAGTTCCTTTTTGGTAATATTCAATAATACACAACTTCAGGTTTCCTATCTGTGGTTGAACCAAATAATTCTAACACATAATAAATCTCAACGGAACCTAAAAACATCTGAATGATATACCAGAACATCTGAAAACACACAAATAAGATTGCATTTTTGATGTATGAACCTGTAAAAGCTCCCGCACAGAAAGTTATTACACCAATTGGTTGGTTACGTTGGTTACACAAACTACCTGATCTCTGAGACACAGTTTTACCAGAGTTTTGAGAAGATTTTGGGTCGACAAAATGACAAGTTTCACACTTTCACACACACCTCTCTACATAACTGACTGTATAAGGTTGTCAATTTTGATGAGAGCATGCTTTGCAAGTGTTGGATAACTTCATATCATAGAGCCTGAGGAAGCAGTTCTTACTGATGTACTGTGCACCATACTGGTGGTGCAGATATTACCATAGCATGTTATTGGCAGCAGCGGCACGCACCACACAAGAAAGATCTCGGAGATCTACACGAACCACAGAGAGAACCGATTGTCCAATGTGCAGAATGACTCAGCAAGCATCGATGCCGTCCATGAATCATCCTGTTTTCAGGACCATTGACAGATGGCTGCTTTAAGCAGGGCTACAGTTATGAAGACTGCTCTTAACACCATGTCACTGACCGTCCAAACATCAAAATTTGGTTCTCATTAAAGTGTGTCAGATTCTTAAACATGACAATTTTTCCTACTCCAACACATACTATATGATATACTATATACAATATTGTATCATCCTTTTAAACTATTTTTTTGTTTTGTACTATATCAAAAATAATGCCCCCTCTATGGTATGTACTAAAGGGTGAGTGGGGGCTGAAGGGACCAGAGCAGAGGAGCTGAGAGTAAGGGGCTGAGCAGAGCAAGGGAGTAGAAAAAAGGTTTCCTACAAGAATGAAACAAAAAATAAAACTATTAAAAAAATAAATAAAAATAAACTTCCTTATATCCCAGCCCATATCACCCACCTCATTGTTTACATCCTGATATAAATATATCATACACAAGGTGTGTGCAATAAATATCTGACCATAATTTTTCAAGCGCAAACCAGTGAAGCTAGGAGCCGTGTTGGTGCAATGTTGGCGATCCTCATGCATATGACTTCATTTTTTTCTACCTGCAGAAGCTGTCAATTGCCAGCAAACTGCTGATGAGTGAGGAAATGTAAGTGAGCGCCATTTGATTTTTGTTTTTACAGAAAAATGCTATTGCGTTAAATTATGTGTAAAGCTTGCTTATTCCCAGGTGGAAGCCATTTGCAAAATGCCAGACCTGTGGGGAGCTCCATCATGATAACACACCCACCCATTCTTCACATTTGATACCAGACTTTCCAAGCCAAACACACACCTGTGCTTCGTCAGGCTCCCTAATCTCCTAGCATGACTTCTAGCTTTTCCCTAAGCAGAAAATGCCCCTGAAAGGGACCAGATTTCAGTCCAGAGAGGACATCATGCAGAATCTGACGGACCAGCTGTGAGCCATCTCAAAAGAGGCATTCCAGCGCTGCTTTCAACAGTGGCAAGCCTTTTGGGAGAAGTGTGTAACAGCCCAAGGAGACTACTTTGGAGGTGATTGTGTAAGATTGTTGTAACTGAAATTGAGCATTTTTTTTATGAATAAAGGTTGGAATTTTTTTTAACACAACACAAATGATGTGACACTAGAACAGAGAAAACAGGACTGAGTCTTACTTTGTTCCAGTAAGAGTTCGTGGACACTGGATCTTCAGCAGCTAAGGCAATACTGCTGGCAGCAATAACCAGCAGGATACACATCTCAAAATAACGCAGATTAACAACATAGTGACAGGCCCTGCGGATACTGGGGGGTGGGGTTGAGGAGGTGAGAGAGAGAGAGAGTTTTATAATTGAGGGCTCCATTTAAGTAAGAAAAAACACTAGGTAGGGAATATTCCCTGACTGGACCACAATGCTCTTCTGAAAGTCACTCTAAAACCCTCTTTATCCTTGATTAGTTTAATATGGGGTGGTAGAGTAAAGTCATTTTTGTTCCATCTGAATGCACCATGCACCAGTCATTTTTCTTATTATGGGATTATGCCATCCCACGTCTGTAAAAATTACGGACACTTTACCTCCTGTACGCAAGCCATAAAACTAACCTCAGGTTATGATAGTGGGATTTCTCACTACTGAGATGGTCAAAGGGGCATTAAGTTTCATAGTGCATAGCACAGATACTGCAGGTCAATCAAGTCTGCAGCAAATGTTCATACCTACTGCAGATGTGGCCAAAATTGCAGATGAAATGGCCAGATGCAGACACTGCACGCAGTGTCACGCAGTAATTTTCAAACTAGAGATTGGTTGTCACCTCGAATGATTTATCAGTGGTCAAGCCAGGTATTACACATGCTTTTTTGGAACAGGTGGCACTGCAGCCACTCCTAACCCCTAAATAAATTTCATAAATATCCTTTAGTAAAATCACATTACTCCACCTCCCCAGGTAAAATTAAACTGGTCCAAGTTTCCAACCAGGTTCATAAATCAAATAAATGTAAGTTTATATGTAAATACAAGTTTCCTGCTTCCACTCACTGTTTTTACTATATTAGGAAAAGCCAACATTGAGTGTGGAATGTTACAATATTCAAAGATCTGCTCAGAACAATCCAGTGTGAGTGCTGGTAGTGACAGAGGCATGTCTTACGGGTTGTGAGGTTCAAAGATGAACATGCTGTTTGGAGGTGGACCTTTTGGCACTTCTTCATTTTCCTTCTCTGATTTTGCTGCCTCCAAGTCTTTGCTGTTAGCTGTTAAGGAAACACCCAAAGAGCAACGACAGCATGTTAACTTTCACTTGTATGACCAAGATAATTGACCAGCATAACCAGCATAATTAAGCTGAACATGCTGGTTCACCAGTATGACCAGTTTGACCAAACAGGTCCACAAGCTACTCAATCAGAATGACCTGCTTAACAAACAGCCAGATACATTTTCCAGACAATCAGAAAAAATATTAAACATGTGCCAACCTGTTTAACCAGCCTGCTTGCCCGTATAAGGTATGTTTACACCTGGATGGCGAGCTTTTCAACCAAACTGACCATCATTCACTATTAGACCATTTAAAACCAGCTACCAGCAAAAGCTGGTCGTGAAATGGGATTTTGAGCAGGGAGCTTTTTGAATGTCAATACATATTTTAAAAATTATTTTTAATACAATTGTACTTCAAAAAGATTATCAAATAGCCCGGAGCCTTCATGCAGTTGTGGATGACCAGTTATCATTCTTAGCTTGCAAACCTGACATGGTCATGCATAGTTCTCTTTAACAACATCAGGAGAATTTGACCTTTTCTGTCTAGAAAGGCCACCTGTCATTTCACTGCAATTCCCTTCTAGCTGGTCTTGAAAATGATCCAGTAGGCAGCAGCACGGCTCATCTTTCATATTCCTAAATTCAGCCATGTATCTCCTCTGCTGAGTTCCCTTCACTGGCTCCCTGTAGCTGACCACATCAGATTCAAAATCTTGATGCTGGCCTACAAAGTCAAAACTGGGCCAGCCCCTTGATGGAAATGGTCAAAACTCGATCTGTACCAAGAGCCCTTGGAGCATCACGTACATCTCGGCTTTACCCATCAGCCCCCAAGATGCAAGAAGCACAAGCATCCAGACTCTTCTGTTCTGGCACCAAAATGGTGGAATGAACTTCTCCTGTGGGTCCAAAAAGCTGTCACTTTCTGTCTTCAAACACAAACTGAAGACCCATCTCTTTCATGAGCACTTAACACATTAACTTTTATATATATAAAAGAAAACTGTTCTAAGTTCTCTACCTGTGGTGGACAGCTCCAAGCCCTGCTGAGGGTCGGTCACCTCTATCATCACACTTGTCTTATCCTGGCCCAAAGAGGAGGGGTTGTTGTTGTTCTCACCCTCAGTAAGGCCCTTGGTGGCCAGTGTGTGCTCCTGCACTGTGCTGTCACTAATTTGTAGCGTGGCCACCTCTGAATCTTCTGCCTCTCTGTGTTGAGGACAAGGAGAACCAAGAACGAAGACAAGTTAAGAACATCAGCCTACACACACCTGGTTCATTTAGTTTGCAGATGGCAAAGGACTGAAAATGACCTTACAATGTTTAGCTTACTAGTAAATCCAGCAGGTAAGTCCACCTGTTACTCCAGTTCTTTTGAAATCAAGGATGTTGCCCCTAATAATGTGCCCCTTTTAATGGAGCAACAGCCTCTTCTTTTCTTGAAATCTTTATACTGAAACATTGCTGTGAGGATTTGATTGTATTTAGCCACATGAGAAATGCTCTCCAATACCCATAGCTTCAAAAGAAGTCCAAACAAACAAACACACAAACAACCAAACCCTTGGTGATAAAACACCTCACTTTCAGGTTTATCAGAATAATAAAAACAGAGCTCAGTCCTTCTGACAATCTGTCAATCTGCCAGTCATTTGGGCAATTCTGTTTAAGAAAGACCCTCTGACCAGTAGCTCATGTTTCTCTGAATATGCTCGAGGCCAGATACTTGTGCAGTGTTGTTCTGCATGTGCTCTGTCCCACAACACTGCTATTTGCATACACCGACATATCAAAAGTAATGGGACAGCAGTATATACATTTTATTATGAAGCAGTGTTATATCAGAGAACAGCTGGGGACACCCAGACCAGTATACATTCTGAGGTTCAGTGAGGATGAACACCGGCCAGCATGCTCATGGACAGGCACAACGAATTACTAGATTTTGAGTGACGTATGATAGTGGGCATCAAATGGATTGGCTGTTTCATTTCTGGACTCGTGTGGGCATTTAACAGTCCTCAGTCCATAGCTTCCCCTGCATTCCATTATAGAAGACAGAACCACCCACATTGGACAGTGCAGTGGCTGCCACAGGTGTGTAATAATCATAACCTGCAGCACAGGTACTGTGCATGCTGGTGGTGGTTTCATACTGGTGTGGGAAACTGGACAAAAGCCTGCTGTATCCACACACATAGCATACAAGTTTCTAAACTAAACACTATGATGTTACATAGTGTTAGTGGTATTCTTTGACCTTAATTGTCCACAATAGCCTTCTTCCTTCTGTTCTGGACACACTGTCTGTCTTCAAATCAGGACTGAAATCCTTTCTCTTTACGCAGGCTTTTCATTAACACCTCTAAGGGGCCAATCATTTTTCTCCCTTTCTCCCCCCATGTCCCGAGCTGCCCTGGATGCCTGGCGGATACTGGTCCACCCCCTCTACCCATCCACTTCTTAGAACCAACTGCTAGATTAGACTACGCAACCTGCATGGACTTCAATACAACACTAGCTTGCATCAAACTCACTGCCATTATCCATTCATACTTGTATCACAGCTAAATTTTATTTCCTCTCTATTTTTTGTTCTATTATACATTCTATGCCCATGTATTGTGCCTTTGTTTATGTTCTCCGGTGTTGACCAGAGGAGGATGGGTTCCTCTCTTGAGCCTTGGTTCCTCTCAAGGATTCTTCCAACTAGCCTGAGAGTTTTTCCTTGCTGCTGTTTGCCCACTAGCTGCTCATTTGAGTAAAAAGCGCTATACAAATAAACTTTGATTGATTGATTGATTGATTGATTGATTGATTGATTGGTTCCATTAAAATTCATACATAACATGCTAAACCTGTGAAACACTAAATGGAAAACTGTACGATAAGTATTATTTCCTCCATGGGTAGATACAGCTAAACAAGTTTCATTGGATAGGATTTCACTGTGGGTATAGTTGAACATAACACTTCAGATTGTTCCCAGACATAATAAGTGACAGAAGAATCAACCAAGCACAAACTGATTTCCAATGGGTGGGACCAAATTTTTCTGGAAGTTCTGAGTGTAATGAGGACAGTCTCTGTTACAATATAAAGTATGGTTTGTCACAGGCAAATTGCACCTACAAAGCATCATAATAAATTTTGAGGTAAAAAATTAAGAAATACATTAAGAAATAAATGAAATATATGATTTTCTTCAAACTATGATCCATGGAACTAACCCCACTGAACTTCTCCAAATACAAAAGGTCTCCCTTACCTTGGCTCAGGTGTGATGCCATCTAGGCTGATCCGGCCATCATCGCTGTTTTTCTTCTCCTCATCTTCTTCCTGCTCATTCCCTGTCCTCCTCTCCTGGCTGCTCGAGCAACTGTGGTCCCCTTCTGCATTTCTTGGTTGTTGCAGCTTCCGAAGCCTGGAACCTGAATCTATCAGTGATCTGTGTTTACGGATCGCCCTCTGCCTCCTTTCTCCATTCAGCCTTAGATGGCTGCCTAGCATCTGAGAGCCACTGAGAGAGGTTTCTGACTCAGGCAGTTGCAGTCCTGATGTTATATCTGGGACGGGAACATCTGTGGCCATTGGTGGCTCTGGAAGGGGTATGGATACATCCTCATCACCTAAGGACAGGTCCAGAGGTCCTGGCTCAACAGCAGAGGGGTCTGATGATCGTCTTGTGTTGAGAGAAGTCTGCACGTCCTTTTCTGTGGGTAGTCTGAGGCTGAGGGATGTTTGTCTGGATGTCTCAGCAGTTCGGCGGACACTGTGTGAGGGCGAGATGCCAGGTTGATGATGCTGCAGTGCCCCTTGGCCATCCTCGTTGGTGCTGGTGTACAAGATCTCCCGGCTGGACATCTGCCGGTGGCGCCGCAGCTGGCTGGTCCTCTGCTCCCACACGGACATGGTCAATCGGCGTCTCCTCTCTCTCCTGGACATGAAAGAGTTAGAGGCATTGAGTGGAGGAACGTCTGACTCCTCCAGAGAGTAGGCCGCTCGGCTGCGGTGGATTGCTCGCTTTCTGTACAGGTAGGGCCTCCTCCTCCTCCTGAGAGAGAAACACAGAGAACACAGTCAGGACAAAGATCTGGTTCTCCTGCACGAAGAACAAGCACTTATCTGTCTCATTATACATTAATTAATCATTATATCTCAACTCAGTCCTCAGGGCCCACCAGACAGCTTTCATTTATCCTCCCCCAGCAGATTTGAACCAAGTCATTAAGAAAACTGAGTACCTGGTGCAGGTCTACTGGGACCAATATGCTGTACCATCTGGTGGCATATAAGGATCGAGTTGCTCAGAACCACATATTTAAATCACTTTCTGTGTGTTTAAATGAACATAAAATATAATGACAGTGCTAATTACAGTTCTAACTGCTGAGTAAAGTCAATTCAAATCTAAACAAACCCTTTCTAAAAGTGACCCAAAGGTTTTCTCTCCATATAATCACTGATGAAAATAAGAACAAATTCATCCCAAGTCTAGTTTAATACTTAATACAAAAAATAATGTCACTGATCTCCCAAATATTCAAGAAGTTCTAAGATAAAGACTTTAAATAGCCCTAAAAGCAGCTTTGCTAAACATAATTAACAACAGCAATCCCTTTTTGGTGCCATAAAGGACCATTTTGAACAGAGCCACTTAACCACCAAAAGAAACATTTAGGTGTTGAAATGACTCTTTAAGATGTCATAATTCTATATGCCATCTATATACCATTCAATGGGTACCTTGTAAACTACATCCATTTTTATTTTTCTCTATGGTTCAAACCCTGTAGCTATTCTGTACACAGAGTTAATCATTCTGGATGAATAGACCAATATGCTCTAAAATTACTGTTAATTACTCTTATTTTACATTTTACTTTCCATTCAAAGTTAAGTTGGAGATACTTGTTTTTTCACTGGACATTGATGATATAAAGAAAAATGAGTCTGTGGCCTTCATTTTGTCTATTGTTTCAAAGGTGCAACTTTTGCAAGTCGTTCCTTTTGAACTGTTAATGTTAAACATGATGTATTTAACCACTAAAACAGAAGATACAGTGATTTCTCTCAAATGCACTGAAGTAGAAATACATACTTTTTTTTTCATTTAAGTCATTTTTAAATACTTTATGTTTATTTATTGCATTTATTACTCATTGCTTAATTATAAGTTATGGTGTGTTTTGCATATCACAAATCTATATCTACTGTTTTGGCAGTTATACATCTTGATTCAGGGAGCATTAAAAGTTCAAAACATTGGACTGGAAATATTTGTATCCAGTCCTATAGCCCCTTTCTTAAGCTGCAAAAAATGATTATATAAAGCTAACATTTTGCCACCTATTTACTGAGCATAGTGACATTATTTTTCAGAAATGGTCAGAGAAGGTCACTAGGGATGTCTACAGGGATTTCTCATGGACTTTTCCATCTTTCAGCCCAGTTCAGCAGTGGTTTGATTGGTTTCTCAAAGCAGGTTTGGGACACATTATAGAAAGGGTTGACTGTTGTGACATTCAGAGGGATGTACGACCCAGCTGGTTCAAACCACTGAGATGGAAATGAACTGGACTGATTTGAGGTGTCAATGTAAATTCAAACAAAACAGAAATCAAAGAAAGTGTGTAAGGAGAAGAGTCTGTTCAGAATGGCACATCAAAAGAAGAAAGTCAGAAACTAATTCAGAAACTGATTCAGAAACTAATGCAACCAATGACCAGACTGGAGAGTGACAGTGAGGTGAAACGTTTGATAAAATGGCAGAACAGAAAGCTTCACCCAGAGGCAGGAATTGGAATGAACAGACAGTGTTACTTACTGGCACTTGAACTCTTGTGTGGTCCGTGTAATCAATGAGCGGTTGGTTGAAAACAAGACATTAGTGCTTTTGTGAACAAAGACAGTACAAGCCCAGCAACACAGTCCAAAACTGACCACTGCTACAATCAAATGAGAGGATACTGTATTTTCTTAATATTTAAATCTGTATGACATAAATGCAAAAGAATTCATTAATACAAAGGATTTGATTGAATATCAATATCAAATATGTTCCACTGTCTCAATATTTAGGCTTATTAAAACAGACAGAGCTGTGAAATCTCAGCATATACTCAAGTAAACATATTGCTCGTTCTGTGTAATAATGACCACAAATAAACCAGTAGCTTTACTAATTAGAAATTTGTGCATTTATTATGATTTAACTTTCAAACTTACTCCGTCTACAATTAACAGACCCCTCCTGCAACTGATCCAGGGTGCAGTGGCACGGCTCGTCTTCAATGTTCCTAAGTTCAGCCATGTAACTACTCTTCATGTGAACTTCTCTTCACTGGATTCCTGTAGCTGCTCATCAGATTCAAAACCTTGATAATGGCCAACAAAGCCAAAAATGGACCAGTCCCTGCATACTTCACCAAATCTCGATCCTTCTGTCAGAAACTGAACTACTCCAAGAGCCCTTTGAGCATCAAGTACATCATGGCTTGACCCAACATCCCTCAAGATACTCAAGACAAACATCCAGACTCTTCTACACTATTTCCACATTTTGTTATGTTACAGCCTTATTTCAAAATAGATTCAATTAATGTTCCCCTCAAAATTATACACCCAGTAAACCATGATGAGTTTGTTTGAAAATGTATAACCCCTGACTAGTCTCCCAGTTCCTGCTGCAGAAAAATATCCCCACAGCATGATGCTGCCACCACACTGTAGGAATGGCTAGGTGGTAGCAGTGCCTGGTTTCCTCCAGATGCTTGGCATTCAGTCCAAAACATTCAATCTTTTTATTTCTTATGGACTAAGAGTTCTTCATGTACATTTTGGCAAACAAGGAGTGGATTCTGTCTTGACATTCTAACACAAAGGCCTGATGGGTGGGGTGCTGCAGAAATCCTTGTTTTGAAAGGTTCTCCTCACTCTACAGAGCAATGGTGTAGCTTTATCAGAGTGACTATTGGTTTCTTGGTCACCTCCCTGACTAAGGCTCTTCTACCACAATTGCTCATTTCATCTGGGAGGCCAGCTCTATGAAGAGTCCTGCTGGTTCCAAACTTTTGTTCCAATTATGAAAGATGGACGTCACTGTGCTCATTCGGACCTTCAATGCAGCAAACATTTTTCTGTACCCTTTCCCAGATCTGTGTCTCGATTCAGTCCTGCATCTGATGTCAACAGACAATTGCTTAGATTTCATGGCTTGGTTTGTGCTCTGACATGCACTGTCTACTATGGGACCTTATATAAATAGGTGTGTGCCTATGTCCAATGTCCAGTCAACTGAATTTACCACAGGTTTTCTCCAATCAAGCTGTAGAAACATCAGAAAGATGGTAAGTGAAACCAAGATGCACCTGAACTCAACTTTAAGTTTCATGGCAAAGGCCGTAAATACTTTTGTTCATGTTATATTTTTGTTGTTTTGATTTTTAATAATTTTGCAAAATCTGCCCACTTTTCATTGTATGGAATTGTGTGTAGAAATTTGAGGGGAAAATGAATTGAATCCATTTAGGAATAAGACTAACATAAAGTGGGCTAAAGTTGAAGTACTGCAAATACTGGATGCACTGCATATCTTGAGTGGTAGGTCCATTATTACATTTGTATTTGGAAGCATCTAAGCTTAAGGTCTCCAGCCTTTTGTAAGTCACTCTGGATGAGAGCGTCTGCCAAATTCCATAAATGTAAATGTAAATACTGCTGTCTAACACTTATCATAATATCATAATAATTCCCCTACAAAGTAATAATCCCAGAGATGTAACACAATTGTACAATGAACTCAGTCAAAATGAAATAAAAGCCAATTGTTTAATGAGGACATGCAAATAATCAACCTTCAATCTCCCTTCACCACTGAAATCCTCTACTGTGTTCTCCTCACTGGTTTCCTGTAGGTGAGCATCAGATTTAAAACCTGATGCTGGACCAAGCCTTGCCTACATGATGAAAATAATCAAAACCTGACCTCCACCATGAGCCCTTAGAGCTTCATGTATTGCTCAGCTTAACCCATCATCCTTCAAGACCCTCTCTGACTTCAAACACCTTCTGAAGACCATCACTTTCAAGAGCTCTTAAATCAGCACTACTCTTGCATTGAACGCAGCCTGTGATTGCACTGAAACGTCTTTCTCTGATTTTTGACATTCAGGCACAATGTAGTGTTTTGTCTATTTTTAGCATGTTTATTACATTTAGTGTCTAAGCTAAGAGGTACACTACATGGACAAAAGTATTGGGACAAATGCTCGTTCAATGTTTCAGCAGAAAATCATTGTTATTAAAATAGTTTATTCTGCTTTATTAGTTTAACTGTCTCTGCTGTCCACGGAAGACATTCTACTAGATTTTGAAATATGGCTGTGAGGATGTGATGGCATTCAGTGATGAGAGCATTTGTGAGGTCAGGATTTTGGATGATCACCTCCTCATCAACTCCTCATTTTGGCCAGGAGGCCAGCTCTATGAAGAGTCCTGGTGGTTCCAAACTTCTTCCATTGATGGATGGTGGATGCCACTGTGCTCACTGGGATCTGCAATGCAGCAGAATTTGTTTTCCCTGTACCCTTCCCCAAATATGTGTCTCAATGCAATCCTGTCTCTGAGGTCAACAGACAATTGCTTAGACTTCATGCCTTGGTTTGTGATCTGACATGTATTGTCTACTATAGGACCTCACCCCCAACTCCTGAACTTATCCTAAATGTACTGTATGATGCACCAGAGAACAGTTTCACTGCTCTACAGCTCAATGCTGAGGAGTTTTATACTCCTCTAGCTCATACTTGGTATTAGGAATGGTGGCAATAGATTCATGCTTATTTGCTCCAGAGAGTCCTATTCTATCTTTACTCTATTATTAAATACTTTGCTATAAGCTGTGTGTGTGCATTTGTACCTACAGGTATTGTGTCTCCCATATAAAAAAGGACCCTGTCACTGGTTGTCTTTCCATGGAGCACTTTTGGTAGCTACAGGCCTCTATTCTAAGAGGAAGACCATTCTAGCCTTCAGCGTCCCAGCACAGGTAGCATTATTTTATAGTTGTGGAGATAGTGGTGGGATTAGGAAGGAGGTTTTTAGGCAGAAAATTGAGAAATGTCTCTAGAAACACAACTCAGAAGAACAACTCATTTTTACTTGAGTACATGGAACTGTGTGAGTATAACTGGTTACCATTCATATCTGGCACTGGTGTCTTCAGACTGAGATATACTGGTTTTGGTCTGGGTGACTGGGCAGCAAAAGCGTCACGACAACAGGATGACAGCAACATTAGATCAGGTGCAACATACACAATAACCTGGATTTTTTTGGAATGTTAAAATACATTCAGGAACATGGCACAGATATAAGACAGATATAAATGGGATCCATATGCAAAAGCATTAACACACACACAAAACTTACACACACATTAAGTGAGAAAAAGAGAGAACACCTTCAACTTTCATGTCCTAGAACTCTACTTGTGCAATGCAGCAGGTTTAATCTGTATCTCATGCTAACCAGGGAACATGCACTTAATTCTCAGAGTGTTTCTCGAGCAGTTTCATGCCTCCTCTCTTCCCCACATGCAGGATCCAAATGCCATTCGTGCAAAGTTCAACCTACAGGCCACTGTTGCATTCTCAGCTCAGTGACTAAAAAAACACACAAAACAAGAGGCGCAATGGCATTCGGACTGAATCCATGATTTCTGACAGGTCAGGCCCTCAGTGTGCTGCTTGGGTGTGTTTAAATATCACAGATCTATGTTTACACTGATCAGTGTAAACTGACCAGTGACCACTCATCAGGTGTCAAAGGAAAGCTGAATCACTTTCTCCCCCACTGTGTCACCGTGAGAGCTCTGTTAGCACATGCTCAGTGTCAGGAGTCCAACATTACAGCCATGCAGTGTTTTAATTCCAGCAGACATGCAACTGTACACGGGCTCATCTCAGCACTTTCAGATGTACACTTTATCTCACATCATATCCTATCCAGTCTCATATACACATCGACTCAGAGCTTGCTCACTGGTAAAAACCCCATTAAGCCACATATACATGGATATTTTTGAAAATGTGATTTTTGTCCACACTTCTATGCACCCCTGGTCCAGTGGCATAGGCCACGTTTTCCAAAAGCTTTGCAACACTAAGTATTTCATTAGTTAATTAACATATACGAGCCCAGATCCTACTTTTATTCACCAAAATATAAAAATGTACAAGAGGCAGTGACACATACTGCTACATACAGTTATTTTCAGGAGACCCTAGGCTGCTCAAATATGTCTTAATTTTAGATGAAACAATAAAATAATATATATTTGTATGAATTTTGTTTAGTATTTGTATGAATTTGACCATATTTTTACAATACATTTACTTGCTCCTACATTTGTTCTTAGCTCATAACTAAAAAACACATTATATCCTGTTGGAAATTAAACATCCATAGTGTTTTTGAGCTGAAAATGCAATAATTTGAATAAATTATTTGTAATGATTATACTGATAAGGATATTTACAGTAATACATTCTTCAAAATTCTTGACAGTGGTCCAAATAAAATAAAATAAAAAACAACCTGAATGTCCTTTATTATTTTTGCTATTTATGTATGTATCAGTATTATCCCTTCTCATGACTTTTATTCTGAAATTTTAACACTATGTGAGCCTCTCCCTTCTCATTTTCCTCTATAACCCAATATCTGGGTCAGTGACATGTTACAAATGACGTTTAAAAACATTTCTTCAGTGTCATGTGATTACTTATATCAATCTATCAATAAAAAATAATAATAATAATATATATGTTTAAAAAGTCAAAGGTTTTCACATAACTTCTATTTCATCACCTGTGAGACTTCAACATCTAAAGTGAAAGAGAAACTAAAAAAAGAAACTTTCCACACCTTTAAAAGTTGGGTCACCAACCTGCTCATGGAGAGATACCTTCTTGCTGGTTTAAACTCCAACCCAAATATAACACACCACATTCAGCCAATCAAGAACTTCTGAGTAAGTAATTAGTTTAATCAGGTGGGTTGATATGGGTTAAATCTAAAGTCTGCAGTATGGAGCATAGGTGAGCCCATAAGAACTAGATGGAGCACCATCATTCCAGAAAACAGTTCCATTGCTCCTCTACTCAATCCTTTCTGTGCCAGCAACCATGCAACTTAAAGTAGCACGTAGTCACCAAGCATTTGGACAACCTGATGTCATTATTCAGCCATAGTTGGGTTTACAACGTCATTGCTGTATTAACATCAAGCCCCCTCATAATGTTCTCCTCAAGGTGTTCAAGATGCATGCTTACAGTTTTGGGATCTTCTTACACTCTGGGTTGGATGGAGAGATTTTCACAAACAAACTGTTGGCGTAGGTGGACTTCTCTTTTTTTCTTTTTTGTAAAAAAAAGGATTTTCAGAAATATCCATATATCCATACTGACCGTGACTTTAGCTGAGCTCTAAGATACACTAAGATGCACTACCACAGTTAAGCACCGTCAAACGCTCAGTAATCCTCCTCTACATGATGGAGAAGCGTATCTATGACAACGTAATACACTCATCCCCGCACTGGCTGGGAAGCCTGCCGGTTGTCATGACAACTTGCTATTGAATTCATGGCAAATTACCGTGCAATGGCTCAAATGATGTGATAAATGTAATCTATCAATAAGGACACGCTGTACGAGTTCCAGGAACGCCTCTGACTTTACAGCCCTCAGATTTATTTTTCACAAAGTCTCTCTGTCCTGAGCTCGCACCAGATCTTCTTAAGCAAATCAGAACACTGCAGTTCCTGGGGAACTAGAAGATAAACAAGGGTTTCCATCTGCATCCTATGGTATTCTGAATGGTTCATCATTTAACCAGGATACACTATATGTCCAAGAGTTTTAGAAATCTGCTCCAGAAGGATGTGTCAGAAGATACTCTGGAGTAGCTGTAGAAACAGTCTCTACCCTTCTAGGAAAGCTTCACACAAGATAACAGAACAAAGCTGTGAGGAGGATCTGACTGCATTCAGCCCCACAAGAGCATCAGTGAGGTCAGGTTCTGATGTTGGATGACTAGTTCTGCCACTCCAACTCATCCCAAAAGCATTGGATGGACCTCTATCATGCCAGAAACCCCCCTGGCCCATTTCCGGAGAACATAAAAGCCCTCTAGCCTGCGTTCAGCACTGGTCATGGTGACTATAAGCTTATTTACAGCTATGCCAGTATCAGCTCTGTAGGCAAATGTAATGACTGTGTCAGAATAAAGTGACTAAATTCATGAACGGTTATTCTTGGACATACAGTGTGTGCATTATGATAATCCATACTGTCAAATACGCTGAACAACAGGTTCATCCTGTCAAGTTCAAGAGTTAATATAATTTCCACACATCAATCAGTCCTCCTGCCAAGAACACAGCACACTAAAAAAATCTCCTAGAGGACGTTCCCTCATCTCCCTCATCTGAGGAGCTTGGGAACACTCACCAGTCTTTTTGTGGACAACTCACACCTATGAAGGCATGATCATCTAAGAATTGCAGGGTGGCATATTTCAAAGTCAGCAACACAACAAGGTAAGCCCGTACACCCAAAATAAACACTACACCCACACACAAGCAGAGCAACTGAACATATTCAGCCCAATGCAGTGAGGACACACTGGCTGGAAAACTGTGGAGACAAAAACAATGTTCCATAAAAACATGTGCCAACTAGCAAAGTATTTCATCAGGTCAAGATGCTGCAGTCAATTTGCATATAGCAATTCAGAAAATCAGAATTCCGTTCACAAGTTATATTCAAATTACCCTGAACACTGAGACAGCTTGGAAATATGCACTCTTACTGATGTACTATATTTAGGCACTAGGCAGTACTGTAGTTTGATAAACGTAAACACGACTGTAAATGTGCACAAAGTAGGGGGATCAACATACCAGTGGGCAGCCCTATTCACAGCATCTGTTGAGCAGCTGGGAAGCTAAGTGCCTTGCTCAAGGGCACTTCAATGTCCTGCCAGTTAAGGGAATCAAACAGGCAACCTTCCAGTTGCAAGGCTGGTTCCCTAACCACCAGACCAGAGCTGCCTAGAAGATTAGGTTCTGTAAATGGACTGATTTCAACTAATGATGTTTGAGTCAACCGGTATGGCCAAGCTGGTGACCAAACTTATCAAAATAATAACCAATAAAAACATATGCTGGTCAAGATTAGCCATCTTGTTTATCAGCATACGGCATGTTTTCACCTGGATGACCAGATTTTTGACCTCATCATTTTTGAGTCACTATATTTTACTGAAGAAGACCCTTCTTCCTATCTACAGTGGGGAAAATAAGTATTTAGTCAGTCACCAATTGTGCAAGTTCTCCCACTTAAAAAGATGAGAGAGGCTTGTAATTGACATCATAGGTAGACCTCAACTATGAGAGACAAAATGTGAAAAATAAATTGAGAAAATCATTTTGTCTGACTTTTAAAGAATTTATTTGCAAATAATGGTGGAAAATAAGTATTTGGTCAATAACAAAAGTTCATCCTAAATACTTTGCTGTATATCCTCTGTTGGCAATGACAGAGGTCAAACGCTTTCAGGTGCCCACAAGGTTGGCACACACTGTTGCTGGTATGTTGGCCCATTCCTCCATGCAGATCTCCTCTAGAGCAGTGATGTTTTGGGGCTGTCGGCGGGCAACACAGACTTTTAACTCCCCTCCAAAGGTTTCGGCGGGGTTGAGATCGGGAGACTGGCTAGGCCACTCCAGGACTTTGAAATGTTTCTAAGAAGCCACTCCTTTGTTGCCCTGGCAGTGTGCTTGGGATCATTGTCATGCTGAAATACCCAGCCACGTTTCCATCTCATTGCCTGTTGATGGAAGGAGGTTTGCACCCAAAATCTCACAAATACATGGCCCCATTCATTCTTTTCATGTACATCGACCAGTCGCCCTGTCCCTTTGCAGAGAAAACAGCCCTAAAGCATGATGTTGCTACCCCCATGCTTCACAGCTGGTATGGTGTTCTTTGGATGCAACTCCGCATTCACTGTCCTCCAAACACGACGAGTTGTGTTTTTACCAAATAGTTCTACTTTGTTTTCATCTGACCATATGACATTCTCCCAATACTCTTCTGGAACATCCAAATGCTCTCTAGCAAACTTCAGACGCAGGCCTGGATATGTGGACTGGCTACAGGGGACACGTCTGGCACTGCAAGATCTATTCCTGGCGCCGTGAGTGCTGCTGATGGTAGCCTTTTGTAACGTTGGTCCCAGCTTGCAGGTCGCTCACCAGATCCCTTGTGGTTCTGGGATTCTTCTCACTGTTCTTGGTGGATCATTTTGACCTCTACTGGCTGAGATCTTGCGTGGAGCCCCAGATCGAGGGAGATTAGTAGTGGTCTTGTAGGTCTTCCATTTTCTAATTATTGCTCCCACAGTAGATTTTTTCACACCAAGCTGCTTGACTATTGCAGATTCAGTCTTCCCAGCCTGGTGCAGGTCTACAATCTGCTTCTCAGTCCTCCGGACAGCCTCTTTCTGTTCACCATAGTGAGTTGGAGTGCACTGTTTGAGGCCTTTATACTGTTAACAACTTCAAACAGGTGCCATTAATACAGGTAATGAGTGGGGGGAAAGAGGAGCCTCTAAAAAGAAGTTACAGGTCTGTGACAGCCAGAAATCTTGCTTGTTTGTAGGTGACCAAATACTATTTCCACCATTATTTACAACAATTTTTAAAACAGACAAATGATTTTTCTCAATTTTTTTTTCACTCACATTTTGTCTCTCATAGTTGAGGTCTACCTATGATGTCAATTACAGGCCTCTCTCATCTTTTTAAGTGGGAGAACTTGCACAATTGGTGACTGACTAAATACTTATTTTCCCCCACTGTATATAGAAAGTCAATAAATTACTCCACATGTGGATTTTTTTTAGTGAAACTTTCTCTGTTGCACCTCCATGTAGACAGTTCTCATATTACCAGAAAGTGGCATCACAAATGTCTGGTAGAGGTGACGTCAAACAACAATCAGAATTAAAGTGCATTTAATTTGCTTTCATTTGTACAGAGAAATGTGAATGTGATACCATCTGTCAGCTACTTATAACACCATCAAAACATCTTTACCCCAGGACTTTGACACTAATTCACACTTTCAAAACCTGCTACGTGACCCTAAGGACTGTCAAGCCATCATAGGTGAGAATCAGCCCCAGAAATTAAATGCTGGATCAAACATCTTCAGCATTAAACCGTTAAGTCCAGTCACCTTTACTCTTGACCACCAGACAACTGATGACCCGTATGGCTAAAGACCTTCACAGACACAAACCAACAGCTTCAGAGACAAGAGACTCCAAGACAGTGCAGGGGTTAGTAGTGTTAGCATTCCTCTGACACAGAGAAAGGAGAAGGCAGGGCTGGACTTTGTCCACTTACTCTGAGGACATGAAGGAGGACATAGGCCCGACCTCCTTTGCCTTCTGCAGAGCATGCTTCTGATTGAAGGCTTCTTCTTCCTCCTCTTCATCCTGGAAGAAAACCAAAGACAAAGTGTGTGAAGAGAGCTATGGCATTAATTATGACCAGAACCAGAACTTTTCTAAACTTGATAATATAGGGCTCTAACAAATGGTAACAATTATGATAAAATATTGTTATATTGCCCACCATTAATTAGAGTACAGTACTATAGGTACTTACAGGATTTTGACCTGGATCATTTTTGAGAAAAATATGAAAAAATTGACTAACGTAACATGTTGAAATAATTCCAGCGTTTGGCCCCAATGCAGTATTGGTTCATGGCAGTTTATTCAAACTTCTGAATCAGTTTAAATGTACACATTTATGAAGATGACAGTACAAATATTGAATGATGAATTACATACTGTTATTATATTATATTATGTTATATTATATTATATTATATGTTTTACTGCATCTGTTCTAATGTGATCTGGAGTTTTTCAGGAAAACACATTATTATTATTATTATTATTATTATTATTATTATATAAAGAAGGACTGTTCTGTTGTCTTAAGCTGAATGTAATTGAGAATGTTAAAGGCTGAACCTTTGTGAGCTCTTGGGCATTGGCTAAATTGTCAACAGCAATGGCCAAGAAGACATTCAGCAGTGTATCTGAGTTGTAGTCAAGGGCCATGGATTGATAATGACCATTTACTCTTTAAAGGGACAATTCAGTGAAAAAAAAAAACATGACTGATCTCTAAGTCCAGAATCAGTGTGTTTGTGCTTCTTTAGTTTAGAAGAGGCTAATGTATAATTACAACAAACGCTGGACTTCAAATCATAAAATTCTATGCAAAAAAAAAAAAAGATTTAGTATAAGTAAAAGTCAAAAGATCAGTCATGAAATGAAAACAAACATTAATAGAAATGAATGAGTCAAAACATTGGAGAAGAAAGACAGTAAATTAAACTTCATTTTCACAGTTACTGCACTCAATAAACAAAAGACAACAGTTTCAACAGAAGATCTGGGAACATGATAAAAGATACAGTTTCCAAACAGCGTTAGGACGATGAAGTAAATAGAGGACCACATTCCTGACTTGACTCCACCCTGAGAGCGAATGCCGTTGTACATCACTTCATTCCAGTCTTCACCCGTCAGGATCTGCAGGACAAGATACACTACATGTAAAAACAAGTCACTAAGGGCCTGTAAGCTCTGACAGTAATCATGTGCATTAGACACACAATGACTTGATTTGAGACTCAGTCAAGAACTTAAAATAATAACAGCAACACCTACTGAAGCATGTGCTCTGCAGCTTCAAGATGCCATGGATGCACATTTAGCATCCACACAGTGAAACATACACATACACACTTGTGAATACACACACATAGGGGCAGTCAGCACATGCCCAGGGAGCAGCTGGGGAGATAAGTGCTTTGTGTAAGGCCATTTTAGCCATGTCCTGCCAGTTCAGGGGACTGAACCGGCAACTTTTGAGTCACAATGCCTTTTCCCAAACCACCAGGCAACAGCTGCCCCAAAAGAGTGCTCCCTGTGGGATTCGAACCAGGGCTGCTGCATTGGTGAATGCTCTGCTGCTGCAATACCTCAGCAGTTATGAAAGAGAAGGTGCTGTTTGCTAGATTTGGTTCAGGGTTGTCATTCAGGGTCGTCAGTGTGGGGTAGCAGGGCTAACAGATGGCATGTGGGGCAAAAATCAACTTGTTTTGCATTTATTAAGTAGGTTAGCTCTCAGTTTTACCCCCACTAACTCCCCTGTTTTGCTTTCTCAAGTTTTACCAGTAACATAATCCAATGCATTCCTTTATGATGTGTTTAGCTCTAGTTTGGTTCCGCCAAGGTTGTCCAGTTTGAGGGGGAACATGATGGGGGGGGGAGAGATGGTAAAAGCTAAGAGCTGGTTTTTCAAGCTTTGACTAGAGCTTTCTTAGAGTTTGGGATGTAAATATGAGTCAATAGAGAATCAAAATAGATTAATTGTCTTAATATAAAACACTGCCTATAGAACTCTATAAGACTGTTATGAAACAGTATGGAAGTTTTGAAATTGTGCAATTTTGCAGGTTTTATTGTAGGAGGAACAGTATCGTTTGAGGTTCTTGGTTTACCACTTTTATGTACTGAACTTTCACTATTCAATGACAAACACAGTTTAATACTGTAGTGTTTTAAACCAGTTTGACCCATACCTGAAACACGGTCATGATGGCAGCTGGAAATGTATCAAAGTTGGTGGGAGTATAATCTTCGAAGGTAAACCTGCAGTGGAAGAGGAAACCCATGACATGCTTGTGTTCCCACTTCATTCAGAATGACTGGTGTTTACCTGATAGCCTCAACAATACATTATTTGCTTTATTCTGTCATCAATATCCATCACACACACTCTATTCAACAAGCCCTATATTTCCCAGTCTGCTCCAGTAACACTTGCACATGGTAATCATAGCCATTCATGGGAATTATACATTTCTGTGGTATATTTAAGGTGGCATCTGATACATGGACTTCCACAGAGCTTCCTCTAACTAAACAGAAATACCATTACCACTGTTAACACTGGGAGACTGGCAGCACAATCTAAACCCACATGCAATCGTTCTGCTCATTCTCTTAAACACATACAGTACCACACAGCGCGCGCACACACACACACACACACACACACACACACACACACACACACACACACACACACACACACACACACACACACACAATAATAATACACACACACACACACACACACACAGTCTCACCGGCCCCCGAACAGCTGCATGCCCAGCAAGGCAAACACCACGATGAAGAGGAAGAGGAGGAAGAGCAGACTGATGATAGACTTCATTGAGTTCATCAGAGATACCACCAGGTTCCTCAGTGATGCCCAGTACCTGAGAACCAAAAGTTCATAACACACTTAACAGGTAGCAGATTTACACACAAGCACTTTACACAAGCGACCTGTACACACAGCACATTTACACACAAGCACTTTACTTATGACAGCAACTTTGAACATTGCAGCTATATATACAGCAACACTGCATGACAACATCTTTGTATACAATAACCACTTCACACATGGAATCTGTTTATCCGTAAACAGAAAATTCACATGCAAAAATTTAACACAATTTTTTGCTTTTTACATTCATACGGAATTCTAACACTGAACGCATTATTCTATTTAAGTACATGTTAGATGCTTGTGTCTTTGTTTAGTCTCTGTATCTGTTGTTGCTATTAACAGAAATTCCTCAGTAACGTGCAAATTTACACAGCAACATTATGTCATTTTCATTCAACAATTTTACATTGGGCACCTTTACATAGGGTAATTTTAATGCTACATCCATTTCCTTTTCCAGTCATTCAGTATTCCTTTACACTTACTTAGTGATTTTGAAGATTCTGAGCAGCCGGAGGGCTCGCAGGACACTAATGCCAAAGGACATACCTGGCCTGAAGAAGCCCCAGATCACCTCAAAGATGCTTCCCACAATCACCTACACAACACATACAATAGCCATAGACACAATTAATATGTTCAGTGCAGGACAGTGTACATATAGCCTGTCTATATATCATTTATATCTTAAGTTGTATATATGGTACAGCATCAGGTTTCACACAACAGACTAAACAGCTTCAGCACCATCTCAAAATCACCCAAAGAAAAATACTGTTTTTAAGACTAATTATTATTTGAATTATTTCTCTGTAATTGAATCAGCTACTGCCTCAGCAGATGCATTTACTGTATACACAGAAATCATAATGGCATCACGGTTTCTTCCTAATTAACTTTTTATTTGGTCACTTTACATAATCCCCAGTTCAGTTAACCTCTTTTCTATCTATAAGAGACACTAAATGATTTACCCCACAGTCAAAGCAGTTAAATGAGGAGTGGAAGTAGAGTCGGGGGCCGAGGCCATACATCTTGAGAAACATCTCAGTCAGAAACAGACCCAGAAACAGGAACTCGGCGTAATCTGCAAGAAAAATGCAAAACGTCCAGCTGTCATAGTTAAATTATATGGCTACTGTGAAAGACATCTGAATTTTTGTCTGTTTTTTACTTTCCTGTGTCATTTGAAACATTGAGCTTTTCTATACACTTTTTTAAACACTCAAAACTTACTTGGAATATACATTAACTTCCAGTCAAACTTTTGCATTCTTAATAATGACTCATTCAGGCAGTAGAAACTTACACAACACACAGTACCAGTCAAAAGGTTGTAAACACCTACTCTCTTCAACCTTTAAAGGAAAACCTTACAAAATAATGTGCCTGTCCAGTCCTGTAAAAAATAAATAGAAATGTTTTGTGTATTTAAAAACACATGACCAATAGAAATATTGCCGTAGTAGTAGGGATTTGTCATTATAAACTAAATATATTTGTTCATACAATATATTTTAATAGTATTGGATATATACACCATGTTGAGTTTTCCAAGAAAAAGGCCTATTTTTAGTCCACTTCAGTTCAAATCCTCACAATAGTGCTCTCAAACCTTGTATAAACCCTCCCTGGATGGTAGAGACAGTTAGCTCAGCAAAAGCATGATAAACTCTTTTAATACCCTTGATTTCAGAATGAATGTGGTGTCCTAATATTTTTGAAAGTTGTAATTAGCGGCTATGAATTTAGATTCAACCCTAATCCGTGCCACCCGATCCAGCTAATTACTGCCTTCAGAAGTTCTTGATTGGCTGAATGGGGTGTGTTAGATTTGAGTTAGAGTTGAAACCTGCAGGAAGGTAGCTCACCAGGAGCAGGGTTGGTGACCGCTTCATTTAAGTATCATCAATGTCATGCAAAAACCCCATATAACTCAAAAATATCAAGTTCTTTTTCATTTAATTATTCAGACATTTTGGAGTATTTTTGTATTATCTAGTAAATTCTATTATCTAGCCTTGGTCCATTCATCAGCAGAATGTAAAGCAGGGTTTAGTAAGGAGTGGCTGGGTTTTCACATGCATTTCTGGACATGCACCTTAAGTGAAAGAATGTGGATTGAGGCTAGGCAAGGTTATATTACAGGATTTCACACCAGTATGACGGGTTACGCAGCATTACACAGACATGGACAGAGGTCTTATGCAGCTAACCAATGTTCCATAGTGCGATTTCTCATAAAACTGCATGGAAAACAAGCCAGCTAGCTTCTAAAGCAGCATTTTCTTAGCTGGAAAGCTAAGTAATCTTGCACAGGCCAACTGTCAAGAATGCAATTAAACTTTGATCACATAATGGAACTGTCTCTTAGCATGACACAGTGACATTAAAATGTCATAGAAACCTTGCAAACATGTAGTAAAGTAAGAATTGGATAGAAGCTGTGAAATATTGTCTTAAAAGCTAGCTGGCTAGTTTTCCTGGCAGTTGTCTGAGAAACCAAAAACTATATGAAAGAATAATTAAAAAAAAAAAAGAATTGCAGCTGAATTGAACACCTTTTATGCAACGCATCCACATATACAGCTGTGATGAATAGAAAGCTCTGCCTACTGGTTACTTTAATTAGTTATTGTCTAAACCAAAATGTTTGTTTTTTTCCACCTAAGAGGCAGACTTGCCTCTATAATTGTTTGAGTAGTTATTTTGTTACCCTACAGTATACTGTGAATTAAAAAATTGCAAATAAAAAAAAAACAGGTAATCAACTTTAATAAACTGATGTGTGCACTTACAGAGAAAACTGGACAGCCAGTGTGGCTGCTTATGATGGACTATAGCCACACAGAGGGTGTTGAGGGCTACCAGGCCCAGCACAGTCCAGTAGAAGGTGTGCGTTTTCACCATACGGCGTATGGAAATACGCAGCATTCTTTCTTTCCTTCGAAAATATGCTGTGGGTCCCCGTTTAGCACTGCGGATACTTGCCCTGTTCAAAGGCATACCTGAGAAAGACAAAAAAAAAAAGCAAAAAAAAAACAACAACTCAATACATTTTCAGCAAATGTGTAATCTGTGCTGTTCTAAGGCAGTAATAATCTAACATACAGAAGCTGATCATCCGGTTCTTACCTACAGAAGCAATGTCTGTATACTGCTCCTCTGGACCACGTCTGATAGCATCCACACCTCGCCTCTTTATGGTGGTAGCTCTCTTCAGCACTGACCAGAGGAATAAAAACGCATTCAATGAGCTCTACCACACAGCATGAGGGTGACGTTTTGGTGATCAGTGTTCAACCATTTAGAAGTTAGTAAAACAAGGGACTAGTGAGTTATTTATTAGCAAATTTACCATCTAACTTCAGACTTACGATAAATGTTTTGATTTTATTGTGTAAAAGACAGGGTATAGATGTCAGAATTGTGAAACTGTGGATCCACTCACCATCCAGAGCAGACGGTCCAGAGTTTTTATTCTCCTCTGCCAGCATCACCTCTTCTGAAAACACAAACAACACCCTTCAGACTCAAAGATAAATCAATGGAGAATTTCAGGTCAAATCTGTCTCTCCAGGCTCCGGCAATGCATTCCTGCACATACAGTGGTGTGAAACGTTTAGGACACACAATGTAAACCTTTGTCCTATTATTAATGCTTACAATGTCTAAAACTCGATCATGAGCTGCAGACAGTAAGTGGTTACAAAGGATTTTAGAGGATGCTGTCTTATTTAAACTTTAGACATTAGGTTGATTTGCTCTTGATTGTCATTTTGGAGTTAGCATGGACAAATCCAAAGAGGAAGGCATTTAAAAAGATCTCAGAGCCTTCAAGACTTGCTTGCTAGTTCAGCTAAAGAAGAAAACTACATTTCTATTTATTACATTATTCAAATTATTTTTCAAAAGCCATGTCTTCTGTTTGTGTTTAGTTATGTCAGCTCCATCCTTCAATATTGTTAACACTATACTATACTAAAATGTGAATATGTTTAAACGTTAGTTTTTCCATATGACTGTATTAACAACTACACCGATGCTTTAGAACCTGCAATAGCCTTTATAAGCTCACCATTTTAGGTGTAGTTTTCAATGGCAACATTTAAATCATATGGGACCCAGTAAGACCTTTATTCCACTGGAAGTCAAGAGACTGCTGTAGGCATGTGTCAGTTCTGAGGCTAGGTGGGTTGAGTAAGGTGCATGTTATGTGTAACAGGTAGAGCAGCACCTGCCCTGTCGATCCAGGCTCGATACCCATTCAGTTCACGCTCAATCTGCTGCTGCCGACGCAACTTCATAAATGCCCGCCGATTTTCCACTCGCTCCCTCTCCTTTGCAAACTCCCTGCAGGTGAACACACCATGTAATGAAACATGTGCAAGCACACAAGCATCTACAGGGATATAGAAATAAAACATGAACATAGACTGGAGGTCTGGTCTCTCGGTCCTTCACTGCTTTTAACAAAGTAAAAGTATTAGGAGCAGAGATTCATGCCTGAAGTACACACACACACACACACACACACACACCTGGCACTTGATGCAGCCAGAATGAGCCACACAGCTTTTGCTCTCTAGAACAGACACCTATCTAGAACTGACACTCGCCCAGAAAAGAGACTTAAAGCAAAAAAGGCTTAGAAACACACTCCCTCAGAACCAACACTTACCCAGATAGGACTCCCAGAACCAGGTTTAGCACAAAGAAGGATCCGATTATAATAAGTGGAATGAAGTACAGCCAGTTGTAGGAGGGACCCAAGGCATCATTAGCCTGCACAAACAACACACACCACATTCTTAATCTTGTTTATTTTTGACAAATTCATGAAATGCAAACAATACTGCTGTATTAATTATAACCCAGACTATGCAGAACAGATTTTACCAGATGAAAATTTTGCCTTAAATATCCTTACATAGCCAAGAGCCAGACTATAGAGAAACAAACAGATGTCAGTGGATTCATTATGTTTTTAGGCTATGGTGAGTCAAAATGAATGTATTATTTTCTAATAATAATGTGTGTGAAACCTTTAGACTCTATATTTCTGCATAAATGTGACCTACAACTCAGTAGATACGTAGATACAGAGAACCAAATCAAACTTTAAAAGTTAAACAGACCTAACTGCATCCCTCTTGTCCAACCTCTGCTGTTTATGACCAGTAAACAAAAAAGTTTTTAAAATCAGCAAAAGATATTATACTAGATTACTTACATTGTAAAGCACGGTGGTCCAGCCCTCCATCGTGATGCACTGAAAAACGGTCAGCAGAGCGAAGAGGATATTATCGAACTGAGTGATGCCATCATTGGGCCCAATCCATGTTTCACTGCAGTTGTACTTATTTGGACATGGTCTGACACCACAGGGAAACTCCAACTTCCATACAGCCACCGTGTCATTCTCTATGAGACACACACCCCCACACATTTACACACATCACACATGAGCATTCCTTTAAAAGCATCCTTACGTTCTGTATCATCAATAAATCAACAAAAACGGGTTAACATGCTAAGCAGCCTTTAGAAGAAGTTCCACGATGCTGTAGCAAACAAGCAAAGTAAAGAGCCTGCTCTAAGCAGACAGAGATTCACCACATGTCCAGATGTTTGTGGACACCCCTTATAATGAATGCATTCAGCTACTTAAGTTGCAGATGTACAAATGCACACAAAACTTGTCTAGTGCCCGTAGAGAAGTACTGCAAACAAAATAAGACTCTCTGGAGCAGATAAACATAAACTTATTAGCACCACGTCTAAAGCTAGAGGGGCATAAATCCCCCAGTATTGATCTGTGGAGCAGTGGAGTGTGTTCTCTGGAATGATGGTGCTCCATCCAATACAGTTAGGATGAGCTGGGCAGTTGAAGATGACCTCACTAACACTTTTGCCACTGAATGCAATCAAATCCTCACATCAATGCACCAAAATCTAGTAGAAACTCTTCTCTAGACTGTAGGGACAGTCACTGAATTCCCCACTGACTGCACTATAATGATGGGGAAAGCGTTTAAAAAACATAATCTATGTGGATGTGGCTTCAGCTACCATGTAGTAAATCCATGAACCCACAACAGCAGAATCGAACAAGGCAGGTTTACAGTTTATAACTTTCAACACAATCAACAGTTTGATTCTTATATAATTGTTCTTATGATGCTACAAATACAATGAAAGATAAAAAAAACAATGAACTTAGTTGGGGAGACATTATTAATAGTCCTGGTCCTGAAAACATTATTATCTTTAGATGTTGCCTTGGCCTGGTGTCAACCAGTTAATGGTGACAAGAGCTGGACAGATATCACCTGGGAGCTTCTTGCTTAACTATGTGTGCTGCAAGGAAACTGTCAAGCTTTCAGATTGAAATTGCTGCCTTACACAACATGAGAGGCAAAGGGGGGGAGAAAAAGGACAGATTCTTCTAGAATGTCAGAAACTGCTATTGCAGACTTCCTATGGGAAAGGTCTAAAATGGCAATAAGTGCACCTCAAAACAGCCTTGGGCTACAACACTACCACCACCAAACAAAGACCAAAAACAAGAAGTTTGGGTATCAACAGACAATTTATTTGTCTTAAGCTTAGAAACAGCCAGATGGGCCACTAGGGTGCATGTTTCCACGTGCCACTAGAAGAGAAGGAAAGCCTCATACAGCATCCTGGACCATGCTCTCGCAGGTATTCCTGACAGATGTATAATTATCCTTAAAGACTTCAATAAGTCCGTCACATTTAGAAGGAGGGTTCTACTAGATGTGAATATCTGTCATCACCTCAGAGAGATAACAAGTTCAACCATTGTGAATGCATCCCAGATATATATAACTGTTCCAGCCATGGCAAGCTGTGACGTGTACCTCACCAGAGTTAATGGGTTCTCAACGGACCACTGTCTTTGTCATTTGAGGGGCATGACAGATTTGTCAAAGAGAAAAAAAGGTTCAATAATATTTGCCTCCAAATAATAGATCTCTAAGAGAGTCCAGTGCAACTCTTGATAACACTGCTTACTGAGGTTTTCCCTGAGGATGTTGGATACTGTAACATATTAAAGTCCGGAACAACAAGAAATACCAGGGCTGATGACAAGAAAGAAGATACTGAACTACTCGTTGCCAGACACAAGTTAAGCCTTCTGTGCCTGGCAAGGATATAGTGATTACTGAGCCAAAAGAGATTCACATTCCACAGCCACGGCCAGTTTCTGCCTGTGGGCGAGGGAACTTAAAAACAGATGCCCTGGAGATTCAACATTATGCCAATTGACTCACTAAGGGTTTCTTAAATGCTTCCCAGATTGTACACAAATCTTGGCAAATACTGGCAGTTGAGCCATTTGTGGGTCAGTTACAGCAATGAAAAGTGTGCTATATTGGCGACATTTGTCGTGGAGAGGTCTGATGTGGCATTTGAACTCTGGGGAAACTTGCATGGCCCATGTGGCCCATATGCAATCTACTAAATGAAATGGCTTTAATATTTTGGGCCAAAACTGTACCCAACCACACCACCTTGAAGACTGGAAAAAGCAAAGTGTAACTGAACCTTTTAAGGACATCCATGACTTAATGACAATCCTGAAGACCTGACAAGCAGCCAAAACACTCAAAAGTCTGAGAGATGCACTATTTTTTATAAAATTATACTAAACTACACTTAAAATATATACTAATTATACTGCTCATATGCTATTTTCTACACTCTTCTAATACAGCTGAAGTATATCAGTCTGAGCTGCCTGACTGAACACTAAACACAGTGTGACCAAATCACCTACCACATGTATTTTTGGGAGGCTGGAAGAACCCTGTATGAACACATTGACAACAGACCACAGATAGTGATCAAACCCAAAACCCAGGCCCCTGGAGCTGCAAGACACACACATTACCTGCTGCACCACTATGCTTTAATTTAAGTAATGAAATTTGTAATACCACATATCATCAAATGCCAACTTTTAACTGAGGAGGAAACATAATCTTCAAGAGAAGTCAACTGAAAAATATTTTAGTCCAAGTTATTTTGCAGCATTTTGATTTGAAAATAAAAAGAGTATTGAATATTAAAAAGAGTTTTCTTGAGAAAAAAACAAACAAAAGAAAAACAGATGAAGGTATAGTGTTGATGTGCCTTCAAATGAACTCTTCATATATATAATTAGTATAATTAGTATATAAAAAAGTGAACCTTAGTATAATTTTAATTATATATGAGGTGGAGTTATTTCATTAATTTTGGTAGATGATCCATACCTCCATATCTCCTCCCACTCAGCCTATATAACACCTCATTTCCACTAAATTGAACAGCTTTGCACCCTCCACCTCACCATTGCCACCTCTTTCATCTCTTTCCTTGCACCTCGCCAGGGGGCTTCAGCTTCACATACCTTCCCTGAAGCCACTCTGAACTCCAGCCCAAAACATCAGAATATGCCCCACCCTCCCCCATTACAGTCCCTAGGGCTGTGGGACAACAAGCAAGTGCTTCAGTACAAATTTGTGGTTCCAAAATAACATAACTTGAGGAAATAAACATGAGAAATAACATAATTAGAATTAAGAATATTTCACTTGCAAAGATATCATTTTTCCATCACTAGGAAAAAAAACTGCTCAATCCCCTTTGACTGAAGCAAGGGATCCCAGCACATATTTACTTCTCGTCAACTGCAAGGACATGCAAGAAGACGGCAAAAACAGCCACTATACACAGACTTCAGAGATCTCAGATGAGAGTTTGACTCTGGTTCTGTGGTTCATCCTGTCAAGGAATGGTACCCTGTGAATATGTCAGAACACTGAGATCTCTCCATGACTACAGCCACTATTCTCTGCAGTAGTGGCAGTGAATCACACCCTTTAATGGTGGAAACTGGAGAGAAACAGGGACACCCATCTCCATACTCCAGAAGCAAACACCAACTCCACTGCCACCAGCGTCATGGCTCAGTGTCTCCTAAAGTAGATCCTACTCCTTAAAGCAGACACCTAGAGAACAAAATAAGGAGGTTCAATCTCAAAAAGTTCAACACTGACCTGAAGAACTTTGTCTTTTATTAAAGATTCATCAGAGATTCCTCCAGTTTCAAACTGAAGAACCTCCAAAAGTTCCTCAAGGATCTTGTACTTTTACAATGCAATTACAACCATCAAGGCCATTATGCTCAACCTGAAGTTATGTAAATGTAAATATATATTATATATATATATATATATATATATATATATATATCCCCTCCTTGAACTGCCACCTTACCGTGGTGGAGGGGTTTGAGTGCCAGAATGATCCGAGGAGCTATGTTGCCCGGGGGTTAAATTTTCACCCCCTGTCAGGGTCTCCCATGGCAAACAGGTCCAAGGTGACGGGCCCGACCAAGAGCAGTTCAAAAAATCCCAATGAAACACCAGAAAAAAGGCCCCGCAACGTCGCCCGGTACGGCGCAACCGGGGCCCCACCCTGGAGCCAGACCTGGGGTCGGGGCTCGGGAGCGAGCGTCTGGTGGCCGGGTCTTTGCCCATGGGGCCCGGCCGGGCCCAGCCCGAAGAGGCAACGTGGGCCATTCCTCCTGTGGGCCCACCACCCACAGAGGAAACCATTGGGGTCGGGTGCTTTGTGGATTGGGTGGCGGTCGAGGGCGGGGTCCTCGGCGGCCCGATCCCTGGACACAGCGGCTAGCTGTTGGGACGTGGAACGTCACCTCACTGGGGGGGAAGGAGAATGAGCTTGTGCGGGAGGTCGAGAGGTACTGGCTAGAGATAGTCGGGCTCACTTCCACGCACAGCTTGGGCTCTGGAACCCAACTCCTCGAGAAGGGTTGGACCCTCCACTACTCTGGAGTTGCCCAGGGGGAGAGACGCCGGGCTGGTGTGGGCTTGCTTATAGCTCCCCATCTCAGCCGTCTCGTGTTGGAGTTTACCCCAGTGAACGAGAGGGTCGCCTCTCTGCGCCTTCGGGTAGGAGTGAGGACTCTGACTGTAGTTTGTGCCTACGGGCCGAACGGCAGTGCAGAGTACCAGACCTTCTTGGGGTCCTTGGGGGGGGTACTGGAAAGTGCCCCAACTGGGGACGCCGTTGTTCTGCTGGGGGACTTCAACGCCCACGTGGGCGACGACAGTGATACCTGGAGAGGGGTGATTGGGAGGAACGGCCTCCCCGATCAGAACCCGAGCGGAGTTCTGTTGTTGGACTTCTGCACCAGTTACAGATTGTCCATAACGAACACCATGTTCGAGCATAGGGGCGTCCATAAGTGCACATGGCACCAGGACGCCCTAGGCCGGAGATCAATGATAGACTTTGTTATTGTCTCATCTGAGCTCCGGCCCTATGTCTTGGACACTCGGGTGAAGAGAGGGGCAGAGTTGTCAACCGATCACTACCTGGTGGTGAGTTGGATCCACTGGCGGAGGGGCAGGCAGGAGAGACCTGGCAGGCCGAAACGTATCCTGCGGGTCTGCTGGGAACGTCTGGCTGAGCCCCCTGTCAGGGAAACTTTCAACTCCCACCTCCGGGAGAGCTTCTCACAGCTACCTGGGGAGGCGGGGGACATTGAGTCTGAGTGGACCAGGTTCTCAACCTCCATTGTTGACGCGGCCGTCCGGAGCTGCGGGCGCAAGGTCACTGGTGCCTGCCGTGGCGGCAATCCCCGAACCCGGTGGTGGACACCGGAAGTAAGGGATGCCGTCAAGCTGAAGAAGATGACCTATCGGGCCATGTTGGCCTCTGGGTCTTCCGACGCAGCCGACAGGTACGAGAGGCTAAGCGTGCTGCTGCTAGGGCGGTCAAGGAGGCAAAAACCAGGAGCTGGGAGGAGTTCGGGGAGGCCCTGGAGAAGGACTATCGGTCGGCCCCGAAGCGATTCTGGCAAACCGTCCGGCGCCTCAGGAGGGGGAAGCAGTACCCTGCCGACACTGTTTACAGTGCGGGCGGGGAGCTGCTGACCTCGTCCGGGGATATCGTTGGGCGGTGGAAGGAATACTTTGAGGACCTCCTTAACCCCACCATCACGTCTTCTAACGTAGAAGGTGAGGCTGAGGACTCTGAGGAGGACTCGCCCATCACCCGGGCGGAAGTCACTGAGGTGGTCTGTAAGCTCCTCAGTGGTGGGGCTCCGGGGGTGGATGAGATCCGCCCAGAGTATCTCAAGTCTCTAGATGCTGTTGGGCTGTCCTGGCTGACGCGCCTCTGCAGCATCGCGTGGCGGACGGGGACAGTGCCCCTGGAGTGGCAAACCGGGGTGGTGGTTCCCCTGTTTAAAAAGGGGGACCGGAGAGTGTGTTCCAATTATAGGGGGATCACTCTTCTCAGCCTCCCCGGGAAAGTCTACGCCAGGGTACTGGAGAGACGAATTCGGCCGTTAGTCGAACCTCGGATTCAGGAGGAACAATGCGGTTTTCGTCCTGGCCGCGGAACACTGGACCAGCTCTATACCCTCCGGAGGGTGCTTGAGGGTTCATGGGAGTTTGCCCAACCAGTCCACATGTGTTTTGTGGATTTGGAGAAGGCATTCGCCCGTGTCCCTCGGGGTACTCTGTGGGGGGTGCTCCGGGAATATGGGGTCCGGGGCCCTCTGTTAAGGGCTGTCAGGTCCTTCTACGACCGGAGCAGGAGCCTGGTGCGCATTGCCGGCAGTAAATCGGGCCTGTTCCCGGTGCATGTTGGACTCCGGCAGGGCTGCCCTTTGTCACCGGTTCTGTTCATAACCTTTATGGACAGAATTTCTAGGCGCAGCCAGGGGCCGGAGGGGGTCCAGTTTGGGAACCACAGGATATCATCTCTGCTTTTTGCAGACGATGTTGTCCTGATGGCTTCTTCAGGCCAGGACCTTCAGCAGGCATTGGAGCGGTTCGTAGCTGAGTGTGAAGCGGCTGGGATGCGAATCAGCACCTCCAAATCTGAGGCCATGGTTCTCGACCGGAAAAGGGTGGCTTGCCCTCTCCAGATCGGTGGAGTTGTCCTGCCTCAAGTGGAGGAGTTCAAGTATCTCGGGGTCTTGTTCACGAGTGGGGGTGAGAAGGAGCGTGAGATTGACAGACGGATCGGTGCTGCCGCCGCAGTCATGCGGTCGGTGTACCGGTCCGTTGTGGTGAAGGAGCTGAGCCGAAAGGCGAAGCTCTCCATTTACTGGTCAGTCTACGTTCCCACCCTCACCTATGGCCATGAACTGTGGGTAATGACCGAAAGGACAAGATCGCGGATACAAGCGGCCGAAATGAGTTTCCTCCGCAGAGTGGCCGGGCGCTCCCTTAGAGATAGGGTGAGATCCTCGGCTACCCGGGAGGAGCTCGGAGTAGAGCCACTGCTCCTCTACATCGAGAGGAACCAGTTGAGGTGGCTCGGGCATCTGTTTCGGATGCCCCCTGGGCGTCTCCCTGGGGGGGTGTTCCAGGCACGTCCTACCGGGAGGAGACCGCGGGGTAGACCCAGGACACGCTGGAGGGACTATGTCTCTCGGCTGGCCTGGAAACGCCTCGGGGTCCCTCCTGGGGAGCTGGCTGAGGTGTCGGGGGAGAGGGAAGTCTGGGCTTCCCTGCTTAGACTGCTGCCCCCGCGACCCGGCCCCGGATAAAGCGGAAGAAGATGGATGGATGGATGGATATATATATATATATATATATATATATATATATATATATATATATATATAGCTTGTGCACAGGAAAATCTGTCCTCCCCATTTAACAGTAGTGAATTCACACACTAGTGGGCATTGAGCACATGAGCCCAGAGTGATGGGTAGCCATTTCCACAGTGCCCAGGCGTGTGTGTGTGTGTGTGTGTGTGTGTGTGTGTGTGTGTGTGTGTGTGTGTGTGTGTGTGTGTGTGTGTGTGTGTTACCCCGTATATCTGGTTCTGGTAAGCATGTGCTGTGCAGGCGTCCACTGTAGAACTCTAGGCCAATGATGGCAAACATGAGAATGGCGAAGAACAGCAGCAGGCCTATCTGTAGCAGGGGTACCATGGCTTTCATGATCGACTTCAGCACTATCTGTAGACCTAAAACAAACACAGATACACAGACATATGCATTCAAAATTCACCTAAATATCAGGATATATTTAATGCTTTCAGCTTTTGCAACAGCTGGAGCTTTGCAAATGTATGTCATAAACTAAGTAAACAAAATGATGATTGTCCAAGCATTCCTTGCTAATGGTTTACAGCTGAGGGTCCATTGAGTGGATATTTCATTGTGTGGACACTTCATCTATAATTTACAACATACCACGCATTCTCTGTCCGATTGCTCACACCGATGGTTCAGTACAAATACACACATTACATGGACAAAAGTATTGGGACACCTTCTTATTCACTGTTTCTTCTGAAATCACAGGGATGGACTCTCTAATGTCTAAGGAAGGCTTTCTTCTAGACTTTTTAATTTCAGTGATAATTTGATTTAAATCCAGAGACGAGTGCTAATGAGGTCAGGATATTGGATCATCACCAACCAATTTGGACATATAGTGTATGTATGTTTATGGTATTTGCATGATAAAAACATCTACAGAATCATCATCTGTCCATTAGATTAGTCATAGATATAGGTCCTCAGTTCAATGTTGGCGATGGGTTTAACGCAACAGATGTCTTGCTATGGAGTTGTAGATGTTCCTAATGGTGTCCTGCAATTATCCATCCCATGCATCTTGAATATTCTCACTCAGTTCCTGCAGATTTTGTGATGGGATGGAGTGCTGACTCTGCATCCAACAACATCCCATACATTTTCAATAGAGGGTAGGACTAGATGTTATTTAGATGTTAGATGTTAAATGTGCACACAGATTCATTGTTCATCTCCAAGACAACAGTGGGACCAGTGATTGAAGATAACGTTTTATCATTCTAAGTGACTCCATGAGAGTCTGGATCAACACCATTGCAGTTTTAATGAGGTGGTAGAAGTGGTGTTAAGGGCAGTTGTCATAACAGTCTGCATGCATGTAGCCCTGTGTCAAGCAGACATCTGTCTATGGCGCTGGGCCTAACAGTATCACTGCTTGATGAATATCCGCAATCGTGGCTCACTTGGGTCACTTTGCACATCTAAAGCTCTGTTGGTTTTTCGTCTTTGTGCTACAACCAACAGCATGTTATATATCCACACAACTGGTATGACATGCAATGCTTCAATAAGACCATTCCACTTACTGGAACACTAAGATGCAACCCTTCTCAAACCCTTCCATTTGCTTGTATAGTTTTTTTTTTTCTTTCATGAGGCAAATTTTACCTGCAATGGATGCTACCAACTCAACAGCTCAAGAATGGAATGCACTCACAAGAGGACAGCCCTATGTAGTCAGCTATGTGCAGTGATAAAACCAAGTTTCCTTCCTGTCAGTTGATTCCTTCTGGGTGCAATCTTTGTGTAGATTTACCCATTTCTGACTCCATTTCTAAAACTAAATTATGAAATTCAAATAATTAAACTATCCCTGTGACATACAGTATTGGAACAGTGAGTCCAATCCTTTTATTTTTGCTGAATACTGAAAACATTTGGGTTTGACATCAAAAGATCAACATTCAGATTTTGCTTCCAGGTATTTTCATCTGGATCTGATACACAGAAGACAGCACTTTTTGTCTGAACCCATCCATTTTTCTTGTGAGCAAAAGTATTGGAACAGATCAACTTCAAATAGATTAAAGTGAATAAGGCTTAACAATGAATAAGGCTTAAAATCCTTTGCTTGCAATAGCTTAATCAAGCCTGTGACCCACTGACATCACTAAAACTTTGCATTCTTCTTTTGCGATGCTTCTCCAGGCTTTCACCGCAGTCAGGTAGTGATTGTTTTGGGGAGTTAGTCCCCTCAGTATAGGGATTAAGTCTGGAGACTAATTTGGCCAGAAACTACTCTGTAGTTTTGGGTCATTGTCTTGCTGCATTAAGAAGGATCTCCTAATCAGCTTGGTTGTATCTTTTTTGAAATTGACAGGCAAAGTGTTTCTGTAGACATCTGAGTTCACTGTACTGCTACACTAATGGTTAACACCATTAATGAAGATTGATGAAGAGCCTGTCCCAGAAGAAGCAATGCAAGCCCAAGCCACATTACCTCCACTGTGTTTCAGAGATGATCTTATATGTTTGGGATAATGGGCAGAGCCTTTCTTTCTCCAAACTTTAGCAAAGTGGGAAAGGTTAATCTTTGTCTCATTAGTCCATAAATTGTCTAAGGCTTGTCTTATTAGCAATTCCAGCCTGGCCTGTCCTTCTTTATAATTAGTGGTTGGTGTCTTGTGGTTTAGCCTCTGTACTTTTGTTCATGAAGTCTTCACTACATTGTCATACATTCACTACT